>JAVJGG010000031.1:4756757-4861587 GCA_035590195.1 Aviceda cuculoides | reverse complement strand
CCTTTGAATTTATTTACTCTGATACTATCCCTGATCATTCTCACCCTTAAATCACCCTGCTGCTGTGCGGCAGGGCCTTCCAACATCAATATTAATGCTCCTTGCTCCTGGCAGTGGCTAGTGAAGGTGGCATTTCATAATTCAGATGCAAAAATTAAAAGGCAAATGTGAGAGAGGAGGAGTACAGCAACTATATTTGCCCAGTCTGCTGACTAAAGACCCCTCGGTGAATTCTGGAACTGCCTCCCATTAGCAAGGAGTCTGGACGCAGGTGTGATTTGAGAATTGCCTCCTGCACAGAGGAAGAGTATGGGTTTGAAAACTAAAAGTCAGGCCAGTCAAATACCTGAACCAGAGTCATCTAGGCTCAGCAAGGACTAAATAAAAAAATGCCCATGGTTTTGGTGGTGGTTATGGGCAGGATATGGCCATCATAAAAGAAATTACTATTGTGGGGTATGATGGAAGTGGCAAATCTACCTCAATAAAGGTGCCCTTAAGTATTCAGAAAAACCTCTCGCGTTCCTCCAAATGCAGGATGCTTGCCTTAAAGCACATGACTTCTTTTATAAAATACATACACATTGTAATTTTTCTTTTCCCCTCTCTCCCTTCCTTTTCATATATATCTCCTCTGTCCACCATTTCACCCAGAAGGACCAGAAATTTCCTTTGAAAAGAAAGTAACAATAGGTTAGATTTTCATGTAATAGCATGTCACCAAGAGCTGTGGCTTTAAGAAATATACCAACTATAACAACGCTCTTGAAAAAAAAGCCCTAAAATTGGCAACGTTACTAGGTCTATGAGTCACAGGGGCAGACACATCGAGCACCGACTCAAGCCAATATTTCTGCACCCTGTCCCACAAAGCCCCCTCACCCGTTATTGGGAGGGCGACGCTAATCCGGCTCGGAAAGCAGCGTAAGTGCGTTAGCGTGGCACTGCCCCAGCACGGCTAACCTGTGCCTGTTCCGGAGGCTAGCACTGCCTGGGAGACCGGCAGGGAAGACCTGTGGGCTTGGGGCAGAGCTGGGAGAGTCGTGGGTTGGGAGGGCAGAGGGATTTGGGATGAGCATCAGCTAAGTTGCATGTGCAAGCCAAGGCAGAGCACCAAAGCTCTCTGCAGTTCGCAGCCGAGGGGTGCTGCCAGAGAGATGCAGCGGGGGCACGGGTGCTGCAGGGAGGTACGATAATGTCTCGCAGAGGAAGTTCTGTAAACCGTCGTTTCACATGGAGTAATGTTTGGATACCTGAGTCTGATCATGGATTTAACAGCCCTTATTTGCACAACCTCACATATACGCACAGTGGTGCGTAGGATACAAATCAAACCTCTGTCTACTTACAACCAGGATCCAGGCTATTAGGACACAGCAAGCAGCAGACCAGCCAGGATCATACAAAGGAAAACATTTCATCTTCCAGCTCTCTATATGGTACCAAGAGACAGGTTTTGCACCAAAAGGCTTCCTCCCTTTTCATCATTTTCTGTTTCTGCCCTTGCTGCCAGTGGGGTCTGGCCCAAGAGAAGTGACTTTTAGTACTTGCTGATGCTTTGTTGTTTAATCAGATGGCCGCTGGAATCAAGGTTTGCTGGTTGAAGAGGCAGCTGAGCAGGGACTTTCAGAGAGTGGAAATGTCAGCCGACCTCTTGGGAGACATCCCTAATCCGTCTGGAGCCCCTTCAGACACTCTTAATTATTGTTTTGTATTTTAAATGGCCAGGGGAAAACGGGGTGCCTTTAAAATAAATAAATAACTGAAAGCATCAGAATGAGATGAATGTATCTGTTAGGCTGCTGACAACCCATCTGTCTGAATTCCACCTAGCACTTAGCACACAGACCTTTTTTCCCCAGAAAAGCTTCCAGGATACGGGCAGAGAAACATCTCCAGATTGCATTCTGCTCATGGTTTCTTGCTTTTTGGAGGAAAAGAGAAGCAGGGCTAAATGGATTTAAAATTTGGTGCAGATGTGAGTGAACAGATGCAGATACTGAGTGAGAAATAGCAGAGATCACCCCTCTTCCTTACCAGCCATATTTCCAGTGACATACACTTTCCTTCCAACCCTCAGTAGTCCCCAACTGTTTCAGTGCACCTCCGCCTGTCTTCAAAGCATTCCTGTTACCTCAGTCTCTACTGAGCCTCCTCTCTGCTGCCACTTCTGGTGCAATAGTTGTGCAAAATGGGAAAAATGCCTCAATAAAAACCAAACACACACCAGAAAGACCTTCCAGGTCTGGCTTACAACGGTATCACAGTAAGGTGGAAAAACAAGCCAATATAACCCAAAGGATCTCTCACTAAAACATCCGAGTTGAAATTTCAGTTTCATTGAAAGTGAAGAATGTAGCAAACGACTTCCCTGGAGCTAGAAAATCACCACTTTGGTTTCTGCAGTAGCATAAACCTATGCTGGAATCTCATCTGGCCAGGCCAGTAAATCAGAAGTATCACTGGTCACACAATCTGTGGCACTTCTGCTAAAACAATAGGGGGCTCAGATCTCTATATACTTATCATCTACATTAAAGAAACCCTACTGCCCTAATAATTAAGCTAATTGTACTATCTTCTACGCAAAGCTGACAGTCCCCTTCGATGCTGCTTTCTCACCAGATTTCCCCTGCTAATTTTACAAATGCAAGCAGTTTGCTTTTACAAAAGCAAGTGAAAAGAACACTGGAAAAATTATTTAGAGTGGCTCTGTAAGACAGACAAGCACTATGATTCCTGCGCTATAAATGGAAACTGAGGCACAGAGACTCCACAATTTGCCGAGGGATGTACAAAAACTCTGTGGCTGCACTGGCCTCGTCTTGGCCACCGGAATGGATGTTCCCCCCTTTTGGCTTTGTATAGGTATCGTGTCTCTGGACGTGTTGTCTTACTAATGAAACACAGAGGCAGAAACCCCTACTTCCTCACTTATTAGACAGCTCTGACCATTTTCTCGAAGACCGGAGTTGCAAGATGGGTCTCGTGGCCTAGTTCCAACTCACTGCATTATACATTTACCTCTTTGTTTTCTTTGACCCCATTCCCCTTCCCCGCTTGCGGGAAGGTACGGTTTCAAAGGGACTTTTCTTTCTGCTGCTCACTAGCGAGGAAAAGCAACGAAGAATATCCCTTCAGATAGCAGACAGGACCAAGCGAAACGCCATCCAAAATGGTACCCGCCTGAAAGCACGGCCAGGAGGACTTAATTAACAAGATGTGAATTCGACCTTTTAGCTCTAACCAATGGGTATCAGGGACATGAATTTCAATGCAACAGAACTCCATGCCTAGTTTTACATAGCGCTACTCTCTGCAAAATAGCAATCACAGGAAGAACTAGGCTCAATTGTGGTCCATGCAAAGAATCCCCCATGAACTGTCAGGCTCCTGAAAAGCTTTGAGAGAGGACAGCCAGTGAGTTCATCTTTTTACAACCCAGTAGCTCAAAGAGACATCTTTGCCTTCAGTCCGCACTCAGATGTACCGCAACGTTTCCCTTTGTGAAACAGAATAGACGCCTCCAAAGACGGCGAGCATTGTCCATGCAGGCATAAAGCAATATTTGGACATGCTGAATGGCTTCCTAAGATGAGAAAAAGTGCTGAAGAAACACTAAATTATGACAGATGGGAGCCCTAGAAATGCAACTACCCCCAAACTGGCAAATGAAAAGCCGGCACAAAGGGCAGGCATAACAATAGAATTTAGGCATAACGAAATACATGCCATTTAATGCGGAGTGCACTGAAGCTTCGATCCATAAGTCAAAATCCTAGCCATTAAATAGCCTCATTTAAAAAGTTTTAAAGCAATTAAAATAAATTAGAAACTTCACAGGAGGACAAAATCACTGAAAAGGATAAGAAGCAGTTTATGCCAGGCACCGCTTCTGACAGTGCCATGCCCATGAGGCCAGATTTTTATTTGAGAAGAGCTCAGGGCCAGGTTTTCAAGGGCTCTGCACCAATAATTAGGGACAGATTTTTCCAAACTACTCAGCTTCCATTATCCAAATAAAGGCCAGATATACCAAAGTGCTCAGGGCCCAGCAGTTCCTACTGTGACAGTTACAGCCACAACATGGCCAGCTTTTTCAGAAACGTGACCATTTATTTCACTGTCTGCCTAAGGAGGAAGTGGCCTGTTCGAAGGCTATCTTCTAGGTTTTTTTCATTGGCATGTTGGAAGTGGTTGATTTTTCAGTCCCGCTAACAGAGTGCCCCAACTTTGCCAAGTCTAAGACAGCATGGTCTTAAAACACAAGTGGAACAAGCCCTGCTGATTTTACTCTATTTTCCCTAATTCCTGCTCAAGAGACATCTATCACTGACCTCCATAGGAAGCACTTCAGAGCTGACTGCAGAAGCAAACTTGTGAAATTATAATGCTGCCTCCAGCCATTTTGCAGAGCTATATACATCATTTGTGGCACGCCAGAATAGGAGCCTTCCTCAGAAACAGAAAAATCCCTTAGCAGTGCTGCTAGCAGAGAAGAGAGCGCAAATTAGGATTTTTTTCAACTTTTAAGCTGGTAATAGCTCAACTTGGAAGCAAAACAAACTGAAGTGACCCTGCAGCTGGACCACAGCCCCCAGGCTTGAAAACTGCAAGGAGTTTGTCTTCTCTCAGATCATCCTGAAATGGATGTTACAATACTTCTTAGTGCCAAAGTCTTCTGGAACAGGGCTGCTGTACATACAGGAGGTGGCACAGAGGAGCAATACTTTACAAAACTGAAACCTGTCACTCAGCAATGCTTATTTGCCTCACGCTCCGACACAGACTGTGGGCTTTCAGAGAGAAACTTTCAACAGAAACACGTGGGTTTCTTTCCCTCTAAAGTAACTATTCGTCTTTCTAGAAGCACACATTGGTGTACTTCTTCAGCAGCTGACATGTCTGTCTTTGCGCTCTGAAACACCTGTAAGACAGAACAAACCAACACTGCCAGAATACTGCACGCCTGCTTATACTTGACACTGGAACTGCCCAAAAGAGTTAGTGACCAGTGCCTCAGTAGAGACCACTCCGCTGTAATGATGCTGTGTTCAAAGACCAGACGCGAGGTTCTAGCTCTGAGGATGAGCAGGGTGCCCTTCCACCAGTGAGAGTACCCAGCAGCCTGTTGCCAAGCGCTTGAACCCTCAGCGGAGATGCTGTGGGAGCAGTGAGGTGCCTCGAGCTACTTCCATCCAGGAGAGAGAAGCAGCTGGAATACTCCACAGAGCAAAAGGAACAGGAGATTTTCATGAGGAAACCACAGTTACAGGCAGGATTACGAAAAAAAGTTTGGGCTAAGGCCCATGCATGGTTGTTGAGACACAGAAAAAAGCCAACGCTACTGAAAAGATCAATTTTGGACAATATGCAGTGTTCACAGCTATGTTTTCTTAGCCAAATATGTGAGCTATGGGAATTATTCTCGCTAGCAACCGAACAGTTTAGGAGTCTTCATCACACTTACTTTCAATTAGATGTGAGGTCCTATGTAGCTAAAACAGGGCAGTGAGACAGGAACATCTAAGTTAGTTAAACGCTCTCTAATATTTCAGATTTTCTTTTGTGTCTGTCTTCTACGACTCATTTAAAACAACCAGAAAGAATGGCGAGCAGAAAGTGCTCTGGTTTTTCCTACTACTTACTCCCTCTGTGTCCACTTTTACTACTGGGAAATTAAAACCCACTGCCAGTATGGCACTGTTGAAACATCTCACAATTACAATTGGACAAGGCAAATTGGGTAACTTGGGGCATGGGAGGACAAGAACATATCCAGGGTTCCTAGTTCACCAGTGGTTCAGTGGTAGCTAGACACCATTGCTGTCTAATCATACATTTAATGATCTGTACCAGCTGGATTTGATAGCAACCGATTTAATGCCTTACAGAGAGAAATACAAGGCACCGAAGAAACTGCTGCAAAAAATCTCAGAAAAGACAAGCTGGAGCTCTACGTACGTTTTTACTTGTAGAACTGGCTCCAGCAATTTTGTCTTGAGTAACGTCAAGTGGGGCAGTAAAGAGGAATGTGCACCATGGCAGCCTCTCACGGTACAAAGCCAGAGAAGACATCTCTCCCTGGAATGAAATGTTTGCAATTGTATACTACAGAGAGTATATTATAGCATAGTAATGTACACTAGAGAGAAGCACTGTGTCACTCTCCTGTTGAGCCTAGGTTTAAAAAAAAAAAAAAAAAAATAGAAAAAGTCAATTTGTGTTGTCCAGGCTTGAAAGGAAATCTTTTCTTCTGCATTCCCACCTTCAACTATTGTAACCGCACTAGGAGTCCTGAATTTCCTTTGCTGCAAAGCAGCAACCAGGTGCATAGCAGGACATGTATTATACCACACCCTCCCTCCTTTATGCTGCCTGTTCCCTGTGGGGGCAAGATAATTACATCCACCCTAAGAAAACATCAATATTTTATTTTTAATGAGCTGGGCAGACCCAATTATCTCAGTAGGCTGTTAATAAGTGAAATCGTGAAGTACGGCTGCAGCTTTGATAGAAACAGAGTCATCTCTGAAATGGGAATTTCTGACACACAGAGTATTAAATAGATGCCAGACTGCTAGAACAGGAAGTTAGTCAGAGAAAAGTGTTTAAGAAAGAAAATTTGCCTTAGTAGCATCTTTAACTATTCAAAGATACTAAGTCAAACCCCAAAGAATCATTACATTGGCTAAAAAAATCATAACTCCTGAAATAAGTATTGGGTCTTCCAGTGTCATTCTGATTCTTGATGTTTTGTGGTTCAGATCACCAAGTTTCTCTCCCCCAAAATAGTGATAAGAAATGCCTTTTTTTTTTTTTTTAATAGAAGTAAACACTCTCATGAAAGCACCACAGGAAGTAAGCTTTAAGACAAAAAAAAAAAAGTATGACAAGACTTGCACCATTGCATGGTGGACTGAACCACCTATTGGTGGGGAAAGGACATTTTTCCCTTTACTCCCACAAGGAGGTTGGTTCAGGAAGCACGTTAATCTCTTGCTCTTTCCGTCCCCTCAGAATATGCCCTTTTCATTCACAGACTAAAAAGCAGTCAGAATAAGAACAAATCTCAGAAGATCAATGGATGAATTTTCAAGAACACTAAGGACTTACTAACCACATCGATAACAATGGCAACTGCAGAGATAATTCAAGATCGGATGTAAAAAATACAAACATGCCTCCTCTCTCAAGCTTTTGCATACAACTGAAGTCTCTCAATGCAGAAAGCCTAGTGACAAACTCATAATTCAAATTTTATTTTCCTATTTAAGATGAATTCCAGTTCCAAAATGGAAGGGAAAGAGTTTATGCTCTAAGCTGTGTAGTATATATTAACCATCAAATGAAATCTATAACCATTGCGTTTCATCCTGAAACTCAACAACTGTGTCCTTTTCATAAACCAGAGAACCAGATTCACAAATCCAGCTCCTGCCTCAGATTACCATGAGATTATGTAGTTGTTTAGATCTCAGATGACTTAGGACTTTTTTGGGGGGGAACAGGATAATCATAAATGTGCAAATAGTGTTGTGCTCTACCCTCCAGTAAAGCCAACGTCCACCACAGAAAAACATCAAATACAAGTGTATTTGGCAGGTGCACTAGGGAGCTCAACAGTATTTGTTGTCTAGTCTGTAAATGAAGACAATACAAATACGGTTACAAGTACCAGTTGAGGCACACGTGAGCCTTGAGTTCTCATCCATGTGAAGTGGCTCCTCCGTCTCTTCCAGTCTTTTCATTGGAATCAGTGGCGCTGTTAGTGGAACAAAGCTGGTCTTTGGGAATCAGGGTATTCAATTCAACCTCCAAATGAACAACTGCACCTAAGAGAAAGCCAGGCCCTGGTTCTATATCTGAACACCAGCTCTCGGTTTTATCATTCCCTTTTTCCTTTAATAGTTCTGACAAATGTGTAGCAATTCTAAATCTGGTTCTGCAGCTATGGCCCTCATCAAATGAAATGCATGTATTAGTATAATCGTTTTTACTGACATCCCAGACACTCAGCCATATGACCTTGCAGTTCATTTTAAAGGGCAAGAGCGGAATTAGCATCCTCGCCCAGCTTAGTGAAATAAACATAAACCACATAATAGAAAAGAAACGGAAAAAAAAAAGTTTTCAAACTTTGAACTCCCCTAATCGGTTGTGTTCCACTAAAAGCTGTCCTTCTTAAGACTTCTTTCTGCCTTGACTGCCCATCCTAATCATAGAAAATCAGACATTTAATTCCAGAAAGATGTAAAGGCACAATACAGACTTTGATCCAAAGCTGTTTCTTCTTGTTGGACTCCAAAAACGGTTTTCAGGCTTCCAAAGACTCTTTGCCAGCTCTGATTAGAAGCCACACTGGCTGACACAGTAATTGCTCTATAATCATATCTTTAGTACCCTGACCTGGTTTATGCATACAATCTATATTCTAATAGCAGTCAACAGGTCACCAGTTAATAAAAATACCATTAATGTCCCCCTGTGACTAAGAAATGGAGATATTCATCTCACTAGGCCAGTGGTGGGCCAATATAATTTCTGCGGCTGTTAGTGTAATTAACTCTGCCGGCATGTGGATCTCCCTGGAGGACAATGCAAGCGCAGAATGACCTTGCAGTGAGTTCTCACTGGTGGTATTGTGGTGGGCACAAAGATTTGCAGGGGCTCAGGGTCAGAGAAGAGGGGGTACTTCCCACAGCCCGACCTCTCAAAAGAGAAAAGCTCATCATTTCTAGGATGCTGTGGAGCATATCTGGCTTTATCTATAAAACCGAGGCAGCCAGGACCGGCACCCTGTGCTATGCAGTTTAGCAGTGTCCAAAGGGCAGGCAATGAGAGAGAAAGTGAGCAGTGAGGGGAACCAGGCAGGACAGAAACTGGTGGGGAAAGAGAGAGGATTACTTTAGGAATGGAGAGGCAGTATTTCCACTCAGCCTAAATGTCACCCATGTAAATGCAGTTTGTGTGGCACGTGTTGCAGCCGTTGTATGTAGGTCAGAAGAGTACTGGAAAATTTCACAGTTTTCCCAGAAATAGTCTTAGAGGTCTGTGTTACCCTCTCAACACTTAACTGAGGCATATATTGTATCTGTGAACAGAAAGCTCTCTGCGTACCAGGAGGCACAAGATGCCTAAAGTAGAAGGGTTTTTTTTTTAAAATAGGTTTGTGGGAAGAGATGCCACCTCCTACCACCCCAGAAACTGATGTAATGATACATGCCAAAGAAACCAGGGTATGCAAGACTACAAAAAATAAATTCCCGAGAGAAACTTCGGCTTGCAAGTCAAAGCAGCAGATAATGTCCCCATACAGTGATTTATGCATATCATCAGGTTCTAGGTTTATTCTAAAATCCTTTACACTCTTTCAGTTTTGCCGTCTGGCACAGCCTGAGTGCCAGGAAAATCCATCCCAAAGACGGGACCCAGGCTGACACCCACCCCCAAAGCAGGCTGAACTCCAGCCTCATTCATCTTTGCCTGCAGGAGTCACTCAGCTGGAAACAGACCAAGACCTAGCAGAACTCATTTCATATAAAAGTCCTCTTCCGAGACCAAAGTCAGCTCCCAGCAAAGAAATGTCGTGTGTTTAACTACTGTAACACACCTCCTCCAAATCATCTCAGATCCAGATCATTGCTCTGCCTGCACAGACACATTTACATTCTGCTCCACCTACGCATGTTCACCTGGACCCATGCCCAGGAGACACGAACGACCCTCCCCCTCCTCCATTTAAGCATCTTTTTATTAAAGGTCCTCTTGTCCTCTGGTTCCTTTTCCCCTTTACTCGAACAGCACCACGGCAGGCATTTGGAGACTTCAGCAGTAGTTTTGTCGCCAGATGAAAGGACAGCACCAAGAGAGAGCTGCTGACTGGATGTGTTCCACCAGCTGACACAGACCACTGCAGACAGGCACTTTAAAGACAGCATGTCATCGTCCGATGAGACTTGCCAGCGTTTTAAAACATCTCGATCCCTAGGGGCCATAAAAGCTCTGATGCTGTGCCAGTCTAGATTCCTTTTGACCCATGTTGAGCCCATTATGTTGGTCATGTTGACAGCGCTGGACAAAGACTGCTATGAGCAAGAAGCCCAAAACATTTTCTCTTTTCCTCCTGAGCTCTCCATACGATCTGGGAGCTTAATGAGTTAGTGTATTAAACCCTAAGAAAAAACACCATTGGATTCACATGACAATTTGCAAATATTAAGGATCCGGTTTGATTGTAACCGGCCAACAAAATTCACTTCAGAGGTGTTAAAAAAGGGCCCTGCTGCTACAATTTGGGGTAAAACAGAGAGCATATTGCACTCAGTCATGCGTGTTTGGACACTACCTGCCAATGCAATTGGTCCTTCGTTCTCAGGAACGTTGCACTCAGCTTAATGACTTGATGAGGATCCATGCAAACAAATCCATACAGCAGTAGATTCAACTACACCCATCTGTGGAAGAAGAGCACTAGGAACCAGAAAGCGATATGGGGATAAGAGGGCCTGGCACTCTTGAGAGAAAACAGCAACAGCCACTGGATCAGGATGAAATTTTTCACATCAGTTCCCAGAACAGCAGACAAGAAATGGAAATTCTATGCAGCATAGTTTATAACTGCATTATCCACTGACTGCATGCAATATGTCTTTATATACCAAATAGCTAACTAGATTAAGGAAATGCAATCTACATAGCTGATAAATAACCCAGCTAGAATCCACTTTCAAAGACAATCAGGCACCGGCTTTATTATAAATTAAGAAAAATTGCAAACACACAGAAGTAGTATGCAGGACATAGAGGAATCACTTAGCATTCGAGGCAGAAGATCAGAGAAAGAACAGAATGTGAAAGCAAAGAAGAATGCCAGAGAAGGAGGAGAAAAAAAATAAATGAATTGGTGGAGAATATGGGAAGCAAGGGAATGAAGAGGGAAGGCTCAATAGCCTGCATGCTCTCATTCTTTTTGTAACCAAATTTGGAAGCATTTTCAAACATGGCTGCAGCCTTAGGGCCTTACTATGGTATATAAATGTTCACATTTTTCCAAGCCATTTCACGACTTTCTTATCTGACCTCTCAGCATGGCAATTAAAATCTGCCCACAGTACTGTTTTTTCACAGTCCTGCCTCCTGTTTGCTTTGCTTGCAGGGTACAGCATCATTAGATGTAAGAATCACCATCCACTAGGCTACCTAATGATGTTCGTTTCAATGCATTTGGGAGAATCTGGCAGGTCTCTTCTGTAGCCTCAGCAAGAGACTGGAGAGCCCAGAGGATGTGCAATCTGGGATGGTACAGTGCAGAATTTGAAAAGGGAAAAAAGCAAAGCAAAACAGGAAATGGGATATACGAACACCGTATGTCAGGCTCAGTTCACTAAAAAAGGTCACTGCCAGAGATAGTGTCAGACTATACTGTGTATGGATACAAACTATTATGCCAACTACCTTCCTGCAGGTATAAAGGGCTTCCTGCAGGCCCTAAGATTCCCCCAAAACCTGTTAATTAGAGTCTTCAGGGAACTGAGTTCAGAAACAGCAAACCAAACCACAGATCCAATTCAGAAAGACCACAACAGAAGTCGAAAAGGTCTGGCTCAAAAGGATAAAAACAAAAAATAAAACCTGAACACCCATGAAAAGGTGCTCAAGGTGTTCTAACAATTTCCCAGTAGCAGGAACTTTTTGGCATTTTTTTTGAAAACTGTGGGTAATGTAGCTAAAAAAGAGATGAAAGACTAGCATAAGAGAATATGTCTAACAGGATTCCATATAATAAGGGTAATCTATCTCTACGGGAAGGAATAATGCATGTGAAAAGCATTTCTTCCCTATGAATTTCAGTTTCATAGTATGTTGATAGACATGGTCTAAGTGCAGGACACCATAGCTGCATTTTATCTGGCTAAACCAGATAAACCCAGCTGAAACCTGGGCTAAGTCCCACCGAAGCCTATCTGTGAGGCTAGGACAACTGCAAAAACCTAATGATCCTGGAGAAACGATGGACACGAGTGAAAATTAAAAAGCTAGAGGCAAGAATAGCCTCTGAAGTAAGTCAGGACAAAAAGCAACAGACTTGCCAAGAAGGGAGGTGCTCAACCTCAAGAGAAAATCTCTTGCATTATTCGACATTATTATCTAATATAAGTATCATTTTCCTTTCATGAAGCACTTCAGAGACATACTACCCTAAAACACATGTGAGGCCTTGGCATTTACCACAGCCTTACAGCTCTCAGGTGACATATACAGGTACATATATCTGCAGACTTTCCAGGGCACAGAAATCAAGTAATAGCTTCCTTTCCCTCCCAACAGGATTTTCTCTGCCCTCTGAACACGCTCATCTTCCCTCCTCTATCTTTACTAGAGATGGGGCTTTTCATATACAAAAACATGCTTAATGATAGCCATGTGCTTGAACGCTGAATTGCTTTGCTGACCACAAGGCATTAAACATTTGACGGAGCAGATCCAACGTGTCTCCCGGCTCACAGAGCTGTTCCAACTCAGGGCAACCAAGAACAGACATGGCCCGTGTTTTTTCAGCTTACTGTGTTGCTTCTGCTCTATTTCTTAAAAAACAAGAGAGAGAGATATCTCCTCCAGGAAGCAGAGATGAGCCAGGATCTATTATGCTGACTGTATAAAAGAAAAGTGGTGAACCCTTTTTCTCCCTTGCAGCTTTGTAGCTTTGTAAAAAAAAAAGAAAAAGCATAAGGATGCAAATATACTTTTGGATTTGCTGTCTGCCTTTAGGAAAGATGTTTGTTTTCCAGCAGAATCTGCTCTACTTCAAAACCACTCTAAATAAAAGTAATAGATGAGAGATTTGTCATAAATATATTTAATGTATGTGCTTATATCACCTTGCTCCACTGGGAAACAAACAAGCACCACATCAGCACAAAAGCGTATCATTTAGTACCATGCTTATTATGGACTGTATAGTATATACAGCAAAACTGAACTAGAGGTGAAGTCAATATCTGAAGCTAATAAAACAATAAATAATAATAATAATAAATAAAAACTGCCAGAAAGGGGAAAGACCCATCATCTCCACCAGCACGTCCATTTGCCAGCACATGAACCGCTCCCTACAATTTCTGACCTAAAGAGTTCCAAACATCCCAAACAACAGCGTTCCCAGCACTTCATTGAGAAGCTCAGTTCATCTCACTGCCAAGGAGCTTTGCCCCAGGTGTTGTTCTGAATTTTCTTTTGCTCAGCTGTCACTATGTTCTCAAAACAAGCCCCCACTGGGTGAATCAGAAGTCAGCCAGAGGAAGAGGAATTTAGAAAACCTCGTCCAGGGAGCTCACTGCACTTATGTGGCGAGTTATGAAATGTGACTGTATGGATTTCTGCAGTGTCCAAATATCCACAAATGTCTGAAGGCAAAAAGAGCAACAAAGGTCACAATACTTTTGGAATGATATTTAAGCCGTTCTTCTAGAAAGTATCTACCAGCCCTCTGGGGACACCCACAGAACTGGAACCAACAGGAGCAAGAGGTGACAGACAACAGGATGCAGAACATGGCATGAAGCTGCGCTACGGCACCAAGGGGACTGTTGCCACCTGGGACTGGGGATGGTAGCCCCAGGCTGAGGCGGACAGTGGGTGTGTTTCTGTCTGGCTGTGGGTTATTGCTAAATGCAGATAACGGATTCACAGGTGGAAGTACAGGGGGACTCCTTAGTAATCCCTGGCACATCTGCTTCACAGGGTATGACAGTACCATTTCAGAGAGCGCTGCGTTTTCCTCCTCTTTGGAGAAGCCAGAAAGATCCCAGTAGAGCATCTGCCAGAGAGCCTCAGAACCATTCATAAGCAACTTTATGCACTTACCTAGAAGAGAAGAAAACAACACACAAACATGAGCGTGTCACAGGAGACAGAGCTCCCACCAGCATCTACACCACCTTCACTCAGCCCCCTGCCTCCCTGTCACACTGTAGGTTGGGAAGGACCCTTTGTGCTTTGGCTGCAAGGGTGCCAGCCTAGACAGGGCCATCCTTTCTGGGCTCTGTACAAGGCAGTTACGCTGAATATTCAGCAACTTATCTTCTCCCCTGAGGGTTTTGCTCTCCATGGTTCACTGCTGACGCAAGCAGCAGCCAAAGAAGAAATGACAGGTGCCTGACATTCACCTCTTCCTTCTGCTGTTCCCTCTTCCTTCCAGTGCTTCCTATTTTGACCTGCTACCATTCACCATTTCCTCTCCCTATATCTACAGCTGGTTCATGGTGAGATTTCATCCCTACCCAACACTACCCCCTTTGAGCAAATACCATTCAGACATAATTTCTAGCTCAAATTCCTTGTACGCTTTCTTAGAGCTTGGCGTTCCTCTCTTACCCGCTAGCACCCCGTGGTTCCTCCCTAATTGCGACTGGCAGCACCTCTGTGATAAGGCACTGTTCCTCTCTTCCAATCTTACAGGCCATTTAAGCAAAAGAGCCTTTTCCAAAGCCGGCTCCTCATCTGACTAAGCCCTTGCAGCCACCCAACAGCTGACTAGAAAGGAGTCCCTGAAAACATTTTTCATTTCTCCAAACCTAATTGCCAGATACTCAGAACTGTTCCCCAGTCTTTCTCTCTAGAGCTAGATTTCCAGTACAGACAGAATGCAGATGGTGGGAAATTAATCCAACACTTAAAGGTTTTCTTCTAGGTAATATTATGTCTCATGCTGCCAGCCACACAAGTGTTACAGCAACAGTTCCTCATGCCAGGAAAAAACATGGCCTAGCTCTCATTTCTCCTCCCTGCCATCATACACGCACACACGCCGCAGGGCTGGAAATGAGTTAATCAGATGATGCTCCATAAAGTATGCCAGTTTCTGTATAAACAATATTAAATATGATAATTTCCTCCGTTCTTCTTTTTAAGCTGTTGCATTCGCATTCTCTCTCAGTCACGTCAACTTTGGAAGGGAAAACAACTGCAAGAAATCTTGGATAATGTAGTTATGCTAATTTACTGAAAATCTATAAAAGTCAAAGAATACTCATGGATGTGGGAGCCCTGCAAATAACGCGGTTCATTTTCCTTTCCCACGTGCCCTATTCTTTGTTGATGTAAAAAAAGTGACCTGCCGCCAAACTCTTTCTGAAAACTAGAACCGATCTCTCATATATATAAAAGAGTTGGGAATAAGATCAGTAAGTTCACTCTCCTGTTATTTGTGAGTTCTTATTATTCATGAAAATGTTCACAAATCCCCAAAGCCTCATGCATTTTAGTACAGATCAAGCGTCTGAAGATTAGTTCGGGAAAGTGCATAATTCACTTTCTATTTTTTTAAAGTTTCTGCCATCCACTCATACTCCAGAGATCATGGCATGCTACTTAGGCAGTGAGTGCCACAGCACAAAGGTAAGGAGTCGTAAAATGCTCTGAGAAGGCAAAGAAACAGTCAAAGCTAAAAGGCCTCGAAACAGCCAACGGCCCAAGAACTGAAGTTAGCACTACTTGGAAAACAAAATCTAGTGATAAAACGTCTGCTGAATAGGAAACGTATCAATTTTGTAATAAATTTTAGACCACCAAACCTGCCGGCATAAGTCAGTGTACCTGTGTCGACAGTATTTTGCTTTATGCCAGATGAGGGGTTGAGCCTTTCACTCCATTTTCAGCTCCATTGAGAATCTCCACCTACACCGACATTCAGCGTAGATGGGCTGTTGCTCATGTCTCTCTGGATGCCAAGGCAAAGCAAAAAGCTGGATTGAAGGTCCTTAGGCTCTGCAAACCACGGAGGGCTCTGGGCTCACCTCCTCTTCAACACTGAAGCTACTCACAAACCTCAGATTTTGCTTTTGAACAAGGTGTGGAGAAGAACACAGAGCCTGCTCTCATTCCCACATCAGTCCACCTACAGCACAAAGGCAGTGTTATTGTGCTGGTGAGATGAACCGCAGTGGGCTGTGATTCCTAGTGATGAACCTCACGAGCCTCGATTCTGATGATAAACTAGAATTTCAGTGAAATTAATACCCATCTTCACTGAGTTAGCAAAACCAAACTAGCAAGCTGGTCGTCTTCCTAGTCTTCCAGAGCTGCTTGTTGGGCTAGAAATATGATGAGAAAGAAAACCTTGACTCACCAAAGCACAAATAGGCTAAATCTTCCTAAATGCTTTGTCTGATATGGGCCAGAATCTCCAAATGTTGAAAAGAACCACCACACTGGACTCATGATGGTTTGGGATTAAACCCCTTTGTCATTTCCAGTTGAGCATTTTGCCTAGTGGCAGACATGAAAACACTCGAGATGTTTGTGCTCCCTCCATCGCTTATCCGCGCTCTTTTATAGGCCCAGATAGCTGAGGAAACCCGGCTGCTTGAAACTGAGACCCCCAGGTCCCATAGGACCTTGATGCACAGCTATAGTAAGTCACATAAGCACACAGATTTGATCTTCCAAGCAGTGTCTTAGCCATTTGTATAATTCACATCTCCTGTTTGTCACAGAGAAACAGATTTCTTCTTGGGCTTTAATAGACTTGCGCTACAGGATCCCGTTCTGCCTAATGCCTACTGATGAAAGAAGTGTTGATGGAGAATTGCTCTTCAGGAAGCTTCAGACAGACACACAATGTCAATCACATGGGAATCATTCAGACACTATGGAGCCATTGTGACTGCATTACTGCAAGTCAGCTCTCTATTATCTTGGATAATAGGGAGGGAAGATAACAGCGATGCCCTACAGGACAAGGAAAAAATGGATAATTTGAGTAAGTGGCTCATCCTAGGGACTGTGGAGCAGACACACTCCAATGCCTCCGTAAAGAACTATCTGAGTCCAAGTGAGTTTATTAACTAGGTTGCAGAGCCAGGTATGCTATTGCATCTAGTATCTAGCGACTGCCTGGTTGTCAGAGGCGCCCACGCAGCAGGGTGATTATACAAGCCGCTGTCTTTCACTGTCCTTACCTTGCCATTCTTGCCCTGCCCTGTGATGAAAAACCTTCCTCCTCACAGGTGGATTGGGGGAATTTACTTTCAGGTTATCACACCTGGGAAGAACTACATAAAAATACACAAGCTAGATGTTTATGGCACCTGTAGGTAGCAGACTCTTCACTATTACTGCTATTACCCTGTAAGATCTTTCCACTTGTTCTCACTGTCCTGCTCAGGCAGTGTACCTGTGCACCACAGATGCTCTTCTCTTGTCTTGCTACAGCAAGGCAGAAATTCCTTACCAGCTTTATAGGAAGGAAAGGTGGGAACCGAAATGCCGTTCTCTTGGCAAACTTGATAGCTATGGCACAACCCGCAGGGGTTCATTCGGTCAGTCTCTACTGCATCGCGAAAGGCAATAGTTAAAAGAAACAGAAAGGCAAAGTCCGCTGCTCATCGAGGGAACACAGCATCCCTGTCCCTTGTAAAAGCTTCCATGCTCTGGCCTGAAATGACAGCAGCTGTTTAGTTTTTAGTCTCCTGATTGGCAAAAAAGTCTCTCCCAGCCTAGTTAATGCAGGTTCAGCAAAGAACCCAGCTGCTTCCCCTCAGCCTCCTAGAGCTGAAGAAGAAACTCCATCCCACAGGGACATGCTGGGATCTGAGGACTGAGAATGTAGTCCTTATTCTAACAGCTGGTTTGGCTGTTGCAATTAGCTTTTTAGATGCTTCTGGAGGCTTACAGCAACAGCTGCAATAGTTTCCCAGATCAGTGGGTCTTGCCTGCCTATAGGGAGAATGAGCAGCAAATGATCAAAGTCAAGGGAATGCTTTTAGAAGCCTTGAAACATGGGCTGGCTCTGTTGTATTCTCTCTCCACCGATCCACAGCATCACACTATCTGCTGTGCACAGTATCCAGCGTGCTGACTTCTCGCAGCGGTTCTCACACTCCGCATCTGTGTGCGTTATCACACACGCAATCTCCCCGCTAGCTCTGAGGACAGGCTCGAATGTAGCAGGCTGGTTATCACCACCTCACCGCTCCACACAAGGCATGCAAGATCACATAGCCTTTCTCTGCTATCATCCTCTCGCTTTCCCAGCACCGTGCAATCTCTGCAGAGCGCTACAAACACTCCCTTCGCTATCACAGGTCTTACCAGCTCACATGGTTCTGCGCGTAGTAACTCAGATGCTCTCCATTAACACTCCCTCAGTAAAAAAAAAAAAAAAAAAGCTGTGTACAATGCCACCGTTCCTCTGCCTCTCCACGGTGTCCTATGATATTATTTCATTATTCTACTCGCAGACATCTCTGTATAGCATACTAGGCAACCAGCAAAGAAGGAAGGGAACACGCTGCAGTGCTGGCACACAATTCATGCACAGTATATCTTTCTGCAAGTCTTCTCTCCTCCATATGTGATATAAAATATACATCCCTCCATCATATAGTCCTCACATGGGTGAAACTACCTCCGTGTACTGTGAGATGTCTACCTCAGTGAGAACTGAATAATCAGGGCCAATTTTTATGAGATGATCCATTACCTGCTTGCCTTACTCTTGCTTTTCTTTTGAGCTGTCACGAAAGACAGACTAGCTGAACAGACTGAAGTGACAAGAGTTACAAAAAAAGTAGCCAGAAGAGTTTTTTAAAAATCCAGATCATATCAGAATAACCTCTATTTTTGCAGGGGAACCTGCGAGGTCACTAGCTAAAGGAATTCACAGAAAGGCTACGATTCCAGGATAGTAGTCTATCTGAAATTAATTTGACAGGTCTCATATAAACCAATTCCCAAATGCCCAAAGGGCACACCATCTACAGCCACAGTCAGATTCCGGTCGCCTCCCAGGTCGACAGTCCCAGGAGAGACCGAGAAGTAAACAAGGCACAGACACTGGTCTCACCTCCTGCTGGGGAGGCTTCCAGTGTGCCCACATGGCACTGGCAAGAGCTGCTACAATGAAGACTGTCTATATGAAGCATACTTTACTTGGAGGAGGATTCATGTAAGTGTGTCTGAGAGCAGGCATCTTTCCCCAGTACATCTGCCCAGCCCATCTCTGAGGAGACTGAGGTGCTGAGGTGGAGAGGAGACCAGGGTCGGTGGACCCATGGAAAGAGATGGGGGGGTTATTCATAGGCTGCGATGTTCATTGTAGTTGCTGGAAAAGAATACACAGAGATTCCCACTCCGCATTCTCCCCTACCCCTCCCCTCCGCTGACTACAGTAATGAGCTCCAGGGGGACTTCTACACTTGCCTTTGAAGTAGCATGTTTCTCTGAACACATTTTGAATTTCGTTTCGTGTGGTGTTTGTTTTCTGGTTGCCTTGCCTGTCTCTCTGTGCCTGGCTCTCTGTTGAGGGGGTTTACAGCTGTTAGTGGGGCCACTACCACTACTCAGGAACACGGAATATGGAAAAAACAAACCAACCCTAAACCCCAAACCAGGAACACCTTTGAAGGAAGAATGCATATTCCCCACGGAGAGAGCTCTCCCCTCCCAGCCAGGCCTTACCAAAGCCACCGTGTGCAGCTGGAGGAGCTGAGAAAATCTGAAAGACAAGCAGTACAATTTAGCTAAGGAAGATAGAAAGAAGTTATGCTGGACAACTTGGTCTGGAGAGTAAAAGGATGGAAAAGGCACACTGGGACTTGAGTCATCCTAAAGTAAAGGCTGTTCCTTAGACGAGAGAAGAGACTTGAGCTTTCTTAAAGAACAAGTTAATTCTTTAACTGCTAATTGCCTAGGGAGCTGTGGACTCAAAACCTCCTTCCTCAACAGATCATGCAACTCCTTTGACTCCAGGAAAAGATGGTCAACACAGCACACCCCTCCCAAACCATACAAGTAGACCTTGAAGCACAACAGGTAGTATGGAAACCAGAAGACTGACTGGACTAACAACTGGAGATGTTGCTTCCAGACCCTAATTCAGTAAGGGGCAAGAGTAAGCAATTTTGACTTCTCCTCAGTTTTACCTGTAGTTAAAACAGAAATGGGGCATGGGTACAGCAAAGAGAGCACAGCTTTTTTTTTTTCCCTTCTCTTGAAAATAATAGACCCATCTTGCCATTCTTCAGAAGCTTGGAGGTTCTGTGCTACTTCTTCCTTCATTTTAATGAGGCTATGCATGTTTTTAGAGTTGTTTTTTTTCTTTCTTTCTTTTTTTTCTGTTTGCTTGTTTGTTGCAGCTACAGATACAGGCAAAGTATCATTGACAACAATGGATCCTTTAGACTTGGTTCCCACCCCTTTTCGACAGCATTATTTTTTCTACCTACTTTGCCTTCACCAGACATCTGCATCCAACCCTGCCCTGTTCTCTTATCTCTTCTCTCATCCCTTGGCTTGACACTGAATCCCCCCCGCCTTTCCTACCTGGGCTTCCCACAGCTTCTTCCCCCACCTCCTTCCCTTCACCACTGCAACCCAAGGAGCTGGAGAGGGGGATTCGGATCTTATTGGGACCACCGGAGTGAGTCACTGGCAGCTGTGGGGACTGAAATCATGCTGAGCGGGTGATAATTATGGGAGCTGTGGTCTCTTGGAAGGCGTTAGAAGGGAAAAGTCTGAGACAGCACCAGGGAGTTGTCTTGCTCATTAGTGAGAGAGAGAAAATGACTGCTTAGGAGAAGAACCCGGGTGCCCCTCGGTCTGCCTGCCTGCTCCCTCCTCCTTTCTGACTCTCCTTCCCTCGGAGACTGGCGAGAGAAGTAGGAGCAGCAGCCGTAGCAAAAAGGATCTCCAGGGTGTGCAGAGCTCCACAGAGCTGGGACCCAGCACGGAAACCCAGTGGAAGGGAGAAGGGGCAACTGCTCCAGGCCTCGCTGCTGCTCTTTTCTTCTCCAGAAAAGGAGAGGGCAGAGGAAGGGAATCCACGAAGCTGCTGCTCCCAGTGCCACACCTCATCACCAAGGTGAACCTTACTGGTTAAAAACTTCTGCTTTACGAAATGTCTTTCACTATAACTATCAGCAGAGGGATGTCTACCCAAGCATTCTAAATTAGGGGGGAGTGGCTGGATAATTCATTCTCTTGAAAATGAGAAAATAAGCAAGCCTTTTTCTGATTTCCAGAAGTGCTTGAGAGCACAAAAGCAAGGTTTTACTTGGATCTCCAGCCACAAAGCATGTCAGAATATACCAATATGTTCCGAGCCCTATTTTCACCGGATCACATTGAGCACCAAACTTCCCAAATGACATGCGGGCAAAGCAGGAGAGCAGTACAAAAATACACATATGTGTATAAAAGCAGATCCCTGAAGTCAGGTGGCACAACCGCACAACCGTAAAATACAAGGTTTTCTAATGTGCTGAGCACTCATCACCTGTCACTGAAATCACTGGATAAAATAGTCAGGATCTGTCCTCATTATAAATAGTAGTAAAATCATTTGAGTAGCGATTTGATAGCAAAGGAGGTCATCGAGGTGATAATTAATTGCCTTTTACTGCAAAACCCATGAGCTGTGACGCTTCCTGCCTGCATCCCAGAAACAGGTATGAATGTCCTACCTTCTATAGAGTGCCATTGAATCTCCTTTTAATAGCTCTGAAACCTGGGTACCTGAGAAGCTGGAGGAATTTTGATAAAAGGTCAGACGCACGGGTCGGCATTGCCTGCTGGCCTGTCACTGAGCAAGAAAGCCCAACCATCCCTGTCCATTATATGGAGAGAAAAGTCTGTGCTATTCCTCTTGGGGTCATAAAATCAAAACTCCCTGGTGTTCCTTGAAAATCTGTAGTCCTCTTGCAGAATGGCGTGAGTTATCATTTGATATTTATCTTGTAGTAGTTCCTAGAGGTCTCAAATCAAGATAGGGACCCTGCTGTGCTAGCTGCTCTGCAAACATAAAGCTAGACTTAGTGCTTGTCCCTCAGAGCATAATTTTTGTCTTGACAGGCTATATATTTCTACCCAGACACGGGACTATTTCTTACTGTCCTAGAACATCTAATCATCAGGGGACTTAACGGGAAGCAGATTTAGGACCAAATATTAAGTAGGTACACAGTTTTAAATGTTGAGCTTTAGGAAACTCAAAGCTATTTGTCAGGCTAAATAAATGCCAACCTCTTCACAGCAGAATCACTCCCCAACAGAAAAATAGCTCGGAATATTTGGGGCAATTTACACCTCTGGCAATGTAAGAAACAGGGCTGTGGATATCTCTTTCTAAAGACAACGACCTTAGACTGTTCTCTGCCGTTTTATGTTCCTGACCCTTGATGCCATGGAGGTGCTAGGTACTGTACTAAAGAAAAGGCAGAACTGTGATAGGGGAACATTTCTCACCCATCCCGAAAAGCTTAAGCACCAGCTACACCTGAATGACGCTGAATCGAAAATACACGCATAATTTAGAAAGGTGGTACATTTAAAAGGTTTTGCTGGTTATGTCGGCTCATCAGAAAGCTAGGCAGGCAGTACTGGAAATCCCACAAGCTAACCTGTTCTCCTGAGACTTCCAGCCCAATTTTGCAGACTCGAGAGGTTTGGATTAGATTTGAATAATTAATCCAAATTTGTCGGTGCTTCATAGATGAATCAAACCTCCAACCCTTTTAAGGTTCGCCCTCAGTGCTAATAACCCTCTTTACTAAGCATTAGCATAGAGTAGAACAGTTTAATGATATAAGAAAATGCAAAAATTAGATTTATGCTGTCAAAACTTTTGTAACCGAAAATATTGTGGATTTTAATCAGTTGGATTCTTTCCAAAACGAAATACGAAGATTTAAATAAATCTCAAGTAGGTTAAAAAATCCTTTGTGACTCCCACTAATATATTACCAAGGGTCTCTCTCTACAGCAGAAAAATTACAGTGTCACATGGGTGGGGACATATTTGACTTCCTAAAATAAATAAACTGTCTCCTTCTGCACATGCTACAGAACTAGTGACTTTGGCTTAAGCCAAACCATAAAATTTTCTTGACGTCACAGGCAAGAAAGAGCTGATAGGTAGCAAAATCCCCAAGCAGAGGTCAGTGCTGCGCTCACCTGGGGGTACCTGGCTGTGCAATGGCAGGCTGCTTCATGGTGCTGGTAACCTAATATTGGCAAAAAGGAAGAGGAACCAGCTGTGCCACCCCAATGGGGTGCAAAAGGGCTGCAAATACAAAAGACAGGAACAACCATCTCCAGGTGACTGGAGGAAGTCAGGGCAATGGGGCTCTGCTGGCCAACATGGGTCGCAGAATTGTCAATTGGAGAAGGGAGCAGGCACAGGAGCAGAGACAGCCTAGGCTGAAGCAGCTTTGTGAGAGGGAATAGAAGTGGAATGGAAACGTATTCATGAAAAAGAGAAGAGATATGCTGCAATCAGCAAGGAAGGCTCGGGAGAGAGGATCACTTTGCACAAGGGTAGACCGGTCACAAGGCAAGAGGTGAGTCAGATACAGGCTGGTCAGGTCCGATGAACATCAAAGTGACTGATAGGTGTCATATAATTCTCAATAATTTGGTGGATATTGAATGTTAGTGCTATAACATTTCTCAAGAGGTTCATAAGGTTCAAAGACATGTTAATATTTGCCCCTTGGCTGTGATTCCCAATCCCAGAACAATCTAAAAGACACTATGAATATTCCGCGGGTGCAGACACCCTAAGCATTTAATTTAAATCTGTTTTAAAAAAGATATGACTCCCCAGTGAAGTGAAGAAAATATCAGACATTCAATAATAACACGAACGTCACCAGCGCAACTCTTACTTCAGCTACTGTAGGATACATGCGCAAAGCTGAACAGGCACGATGGAACCAGGCAAGCCTTCAACATTCGCCTACGGAATCGTCCTCCCCAAACAGTCAAAAATAATGAGCTAAGCCGAAAAAAATAATCCCAAGATTGGCTTAAAGACCATGAGATTTGAAAACATACATGTTGGCTTTCCAATTTGAAATTTAGGTTTTGAGCCTTTACAAGTCATGCTTTGAAGTTATTTTTCACAACTACGAGAAGAAAAAGAGTATTTTCCATTCAAACATAAGAAACCTGCGATTGCACCACAATCACAGGACTTCTAAGGCGGGACTTTGAAAAATATCAGTTATTGTGAAAATTGGAAATTTATGAAATGCAGTAAAAGTACATTTAATATGTTTTATAAATAATACTTCTAAGAGTGCTATTTTCTGGTATTGGATGAACTATGCAGTGCGAAACATTCTTATCAGTTGCATTGGTTTGTAAACTGCACAGAAAAAGACAAGGACTTATGTTTCTCTTTGGACTTATCTGAAAGTGTTGCATGACCTTTGGATGAAACGATCAAGGTCATCTACTCAGCTCCTTAAACACACTCCCTAATTTTGTTTTTGTACCTTACATATGACCCCTTCGACTGAGTCAGAAGCAGTGTTTTTCTCCAGTGTAGCTGAAACATAGCCCCTGTGCCTTTCTTGAGCTACTGGCAGTAAACATCCAGTTAACTATTCAATACTTGGGAGTGATTTGCAACGTTCACCTGAGTCACATAGCACAGCTGCTGTCTCCTAACTGGCTGATCTAAAATACATGAAATACCGCTTGTTTTGAACTCTGTTTCCTTGTGCAAGTAAATATTTTTACATTAATCAAAACTTGACAGTAGCATGCAAATACTTAACTTTAATCACCTGAATGCTCAGCAGCAGTAAAGAACACGGGAACCGATGTGAAACCTTGACTCCTGCTCAGGAGAATTTTAGTTGCTTGCTTACAACTCTGCCATCTCAGGACGTCAACCCTACACTGCAAGCATTTATCCTCACAAACCTATCGCCCCATTTTATGGATGGAGAACCGAGGCAGGAAAAAATTAGCATGCACGTGAATTGCTGTTAAAAAAACCAACCGTGTGCATCGGGGTTTTGAACGTAGACCTCACAAAGTTAAGCTGCTGCCCAGAATACCGGACTAGCTTTCCATGCTATCAGCTGTGAGCACGTTTTTTTATCTCTGCTTGAAAGGGTCTTGTATTTCCTTCAGATTACTAAATACCAGAGGAATGGTTTTAAAAAGCAAGACTACTGTAGTGGAATATAGAGCATGGTCCCCAGGAGAATTCAGAACTTTGAAGACATGTTTGGTATTTGTACTTAAAGGGCTTGACAGCATCCTCTTAAACAAAAGCTATAACTGCAGCTTCTGTTTCATGCTGTTTTTTCTCCTGCGGGAACTTGACATGAATGAAGGTGACTTGAGAGTTTGCTTTGTAAGCCTTCTAAAAACCACGAGGGGACTTGCTCACCCTTCCTGAAAAAGTCCTGAATAAGTTCCAGCAAAGAGCCACTCAGTACCAATGAATATAGTACTCCCAGTACCCCAGGACCTGAGTGTTACCATGGGGAAGCAGAGCAAACCTTGTTTTGCGTGCAAGAGGCACAGCTTTTATTCTTCGTCAACCTCATTTTTATTTACTGTGGCAACTATATCCAGTTTGTTGCCTACAATGACACAGCCACATCTGGAGAGCTGGGATTAGGATGTTGAGCCATCAGCTGTGAAACCACAGGCTCTTGCCAACTAGGCAAGCATTTGATGAGCGACTGTTCTGTTTGTTATTTCATATTTAAGAGCTGGAGTAGATTCTTACCTGCTCTATGAGATCAGCCACTGGTAGGTGCCATCATTTATTCATGTATGTCTACAACCCTGATGATTGGCGTGTCCAAGGGACTTCAGAGAGAGACTCTTTACTGTAGCTTTATGAACACATACAGCTCTTTTAATAAAATGTACAACATCTCAAAGAGCAGGCTTGAACAAATTCCGGAGACCTTTTCAGTGTCTCTAGAGCTCCTGGGTGAGTAGAATCCAACCAACTATACTGTGCTATCAAGCAAAGAAAAATCATAATCATCTCCAACATTATGATAAAAGATTTAGATGACAACCTCAATAAAAGAAGCACACATAAGAAGCTGTCTTCCTGGCAGCAGCAAAGTACTTCTGTTGCCACCTTGCCTTCCCTCGATAACTGTTCAATCTGGAGATGGCTTGCAACTATTTTTATGGCTGATACTTCAGTGCTTTAGGATGTGCAACTTTAGGGACTGAGAATCAATAGTTCACTGGAGCCATACTGGAATTGAACCACGTGAGGGCATAGTCTACTGTTTCAAATCCTAAGCAAGTTCAGATGTTCTCATTAGCCAAGATGTGGATAGTCATCCTCCATCTCCTCAAACACTGAACACTGACGTAATTGGAGTGAGCCAAAACATTGTGCATGGGGAACTTCTGGAGAGAAACATATATTGAACTAATAACATAATTTAATCTCATCTGTCTTGTCTGCATAAAATGAAAACAAATTATTTCCAGGAGACTGACCTTTAACACTGAAGGAACAAAAATTATGAAAGAATAAAGTCACGCACCACAAAGGAAAGCAAGAACAGGGAGCGCATCTCTGAAATACTGCAGTGAACTCAAAGTAAAAGGTGTCTCTGAAACACCCCACAGTCCAATAAACTTCCAAATCTAGAAGACAAGACAGATGGAAAGCAAAGTGGAATAAACGGGCAAGTGCAACAGTTTCATGACTACGTATCTCAGAGTCGTCTGGGGTACAGGAAAGAAAGCAAATCGCAGCAGGTGCACGCAGTTGTGTTACAGTGCTGCCCAAGGTACATTCTGGCACTGTCGCAAATCTCACTCCCTTTTTGCTCTGCTGCTGTTGGTTTTGCAGAAGCGGTCAGCAGAGGGAGTGAAGCTGTGGAAACACCTTCTTCAGTAATTACATGGACTACAGCAATGGGTGTTGCAGTAAACAGCGAAACCACGGAAGAGGTGTTGGCACAGTCTAACAAGGGTGGGAGGAATATTTTTTGGAGGAAAAAGGAAACAAAGAGAACTCTACTGTTAAATTGGAATTAAAAGCAAACTGAGAAATGCAAACAATCTAATCTGCTAGTGTCTCTTTAAAGAGCAAATGCCTTTTTTTTTTTTTTTTGTAAATAACTAGTTCAATCCCCATCGAATTCCCGTTTGTATAATGATGTCCTTTGCTCCTTGCTCCTTCAGCCCACCGTTCAGAGGTTTGCACACTGAGTATCTGCAGACATGACTGTGTCCTGTGCTGAGCCAGCCGCGGGAGGCCCTGGGTACATACAGACTCCGGTCCTAGAGCCCTGACTACGCAGCAGCACAATGATCTTCCCAAGGGCAAAGAGTAAACTTAATGGGGATGGACTGGGCAAGTTATTCGTGCTTCCCCCATCAAACTTTCAAAAAGTAATTTTCTCCTTAAGTCCAGGTGCTATGTCCACATATATGAGATTAGAGGGGCGGACAGTACCCTAGCTGCAGATACTTACAGCACGTTAACATTTAATTAGGAATGTTTGCTTTAATCATTTAAGGGATATTAAATGTAAACAGAGAGTGTGAGCGAATGGAGTTGGCTTTGTGTCTGAAAGTGGTCACAGAGCTCTACGATACAGGCACAGGAGGCAGCAGCAGGAAAGACAATGACTGTTCCCAAGGACAGACCAAGCCCCAGAGGCATTTTCTGGCTGGAGTCCTGCAGGCTGGTGGGATGGAATGAGACGAAATTTAGGAAAGGAAGATGACAGATGACTCTTACACAATCGACAAAGCGATGGGATCTGCACTTCAGTGGTAAGGCCAGCAGGGTCCCACCAGCCCACAGTCCTGCTGCAGTGCAAAGCGATGGGCTTCAGCAAGGTCTGTCCTAAGAAGGTCTGCTCTGCAGGAGATACCTAAGCAAGCATGAGTTTGCTTGCTGCTCATGTGGAAATCCTGCAGTGCAGCACATGAGCAGCATACTGCCTATCAAACATGAGATCAGTCATTTGAGAAAATAGCTTATTTTGGGGAGTGGGAACACAGCCCTCACAGATACGTTGCAAACCTCCTGCTATTATAATTTCACAGCATATTGCCAGTCCACAATCTGGCCATACATCACAGCTTTTGATGGCTCTCTAGGCACGCGATCAGACACCACAGTGATAATGCTAGCAGAAGATATATACAATAAAATGCAGTGTGAATTCACTGCAATGTGGAACATTTGATCTTTCAACTGGTCACATACCAGTTGCTTTTAAAACATCAGCTGTATTCTTAGTGTGACAATTGTCTGATCTACCTCAGCTGGAGTATCAGATATTTGAGTGAAATGATGAGCATGCTCAATCACTCCCAGAAATCCCAAAGACTTCTAAAGACTCTGGCAACATCTCTGATGCTACCAGTGTATGCGAGAACCATCAAAGGGGTGGCCTGCATCACTGAGGCACGCAAGACCTGGCATGTGGTTTCCTCTGGTCTGTACCTCCTTCAGTCATCCTCTTCTTCACAGCTGTGCCCTAGAAAGCCGGCTTAAGGCTTCACATGTTGGGATCAGCCAAACGGAACACTGCTGCCCCAGGGATGAGGACTAGACCAGCGGGAAAAAGCTTTTCTTTTCACAAACGTGAGAGGGGTAGGGACAGGGCTGGGGCTGGAAGGCCAAGTGGTCACCCAGCTTGCTGCCTCTACTGGAGTAGTTTCTTGCCCGTCACCCTGACCTGCCCTCCATCCCAACCCTCCCTCAGCCGTGGTGGGGTGGTGGCAGGACTTGCAGAGGCTGTGCCACAGAAAAAGCCCGCAGGTGGCCACAGCAGGGCCACTAGCCACCCTCCCGTCCCCGTAGCCTACTGCCCACAAAAACTGCTCGCTTGGCCCAGGCCTGGAACTAGCTCTCACCTCCCTGCTGATTTTTCACATGCCTCCTTCCCGGCCTGCATTATAAATCACACGAGTACAGACTGCTGGTGGAAATGCACAGAGCATCCCAGAATGAAAGTGACCCATGCTACGCCGTAAGAAAGAAGACAGATTAAATAAGGAAGAAATAGGAGAGCAAAGATATGCAACAAGGAGACTGTCGGAAAGAGGTGAGCGCTGTACGGATAGCAGCACAGAGAGAGAACAGGGCACCCTCTCGCTTAATGAATATTTATTGCAAACTGCCGCCTATTATCTTTCAAAGAATTTTTATACAGTTCCCATGTCTTTCATCTGTTTCATGTTATGGTTTATCTAACTGTGGAAATTGCACGCGTCAGGTAAATGTTGATTTACATGCAAATTGCCTTCGCTAAACTCGCCTTTAAGTAAAATAAGATTCGGAAATAATTTTTTCTCATTAATTTGCAGTTTCAAAGAAACCCAAAAACACAACAAATGCAAATAATCTAATTCATTTGTAAATATAAAACAATTTGTTGGGATTTAACTTTGCCATATTTTTTCTCCCTTCCATGTGCTTTAAATAAATTGCAGTGTTTACCAAAGACAAACACAAGAGAGATGCTGGGTTGTTCCAATTCAATACCTTCTTGTTCCTTTTCTTTTAAAGGGCTACTGTCAAGATAAAAATCTCTGCAAGATTCACTCCTGGGGTAACTACTGAATGATACAGATTTATATCACATATTCAACTGGCCCCATAAATTTAAACCCAAATGTTACTTCCCTGGATGACACTTTAAATTATTAGCAGTGAATTTTAAAAACCCTAGGCCTACATTTGCAAAAATGGCTAGTGATTTAGGGACTCAGTTTTTCAGGCCTCTTGCTAAAGGTGTTTTGAGATGCTACTCAATAAACGCCAAGTCCCAGAAGCTGATGGTCACTTTGAAAAAACACCATGGCTGTCTGCGTTTCGCACTTTATTGGCTTGAACAACGATGCTATATTTGATAATATGTAATTCTTGAAAAGGTTATCCCTGGTTTAGTGTGTGATGCTGGTTAAATAGCAGCCCTATTATGTCCCTATTTTCCTGTATATTAACTGGAGATAATACTAAAGGATGTTCCCACTTGCTCTGTTTTTGTGGGCCTGTGGTTTAATATTTGCAGAGTTGTAAAAAGTACAGTTTCTTCTCATTAGGTGCTCTCTTTGGTTTTCAACATCAAGACGCAGCTCTTTTATTTGGGTTTTTGGACCGATAGCTTAAGAATATCTTTGTGCCTGCTAGAATGACTGACGACGACTAATATGCCAGATTCAAGTCTTCCCTGAAGAAGATGTGCATAGATGGTAACCAAAAGAAAACATGGTTTTAGAGCTGCATACTGGGCTAAGATTCCCAAAAGATGGGCTAAGTCTCCGGTTCTCCCAACAGGTCTTTGAGCAACTGTGGGCAAGAGAGTCTTCCTACAAACAGGGCTGAAAACAATTGCTTCTTGCCATTCTTTGTCTTGCCTAGGTATTTGCATTACGAGTGCTTTGGGTTGCTTACAGTCCTTCTCCTCTAGTCTCTTCTTATCTGTGTGATGACATCCCATTAACTCTGCCACCCTCATACTAATAACAAACAATTAGGAAAAAATCTGCTTCTGCTTTAAACCACAAAATATTCCTTTCCAGATTTAAGCTGATCAGGCTCTTTACCAGACATAATATGACTTGGAAGCTGCTCAACCGTTTCACCTTTATAATACACACGTTTAAATATGTTTCATTACTTGAAGAAATTTCTCCCAACTTTAATGGGCAATTTGTTGCATTTATTGTTCAATCCTCTCATGCAATCCCTGCTGGCATCACCAAAAGTCATTCCTTAACTTACATGTGAACTGCATAAAATGTCTTGATGTAATCTTATTTTACTGCAGACAGGTGTCCTCATTATTAAAACTATTACTACCACACTTGACACTATAATCACTGACAGTTTCCCAGCAGAGAGGCCAAGAGCTAAATAGACCATAAAGAACAAAACCTCCTCCCAACCCAAAAGGTGATCCCTTTGTGTTCAGAACCCAAAAGGTGATCCCTTTGTGCCAGTCTTCAGGGGTGCAGAAGGAGCATCTCTCCTGTAAACTCGCAGAAAACTTTCATCGCCAGCGCTGTCAATCCGGAAGCCATACTAAAATTCCCTGCTCAAAGGAATCAAAAGTGAAGCACCAAATCCCTAGCCCTTGAAAGGAGAAGCAAAACTGGAGGCAGCCAAGGGCTACCTGGGGCCCTGAGCCCTTCTGGCTTGCAGGGCTGCTGCAAGGAGCCAGGAGAGGGAGCCCGTTAATTAGCAAAGCCCTCAACGAGGCCGGCAGCGAGCTGGCCGTGGGTGGCAATATGGAATACAACAGCAAGGAGGTAAACAAGGCAAAGCTATCTCTGGCAGCCTCCCTGGCAAGAAAGCAGTGGAGAGGGAATCAGGGTTTGCCACTGTAATATTTGCATGCAACAAGAAGAACAGTTACAATTAATGGAAAGAGACCTCCTTACGTAGGCTGTTGAACGGAGACCAGAAAAGCGTTGGGTCTTCTGGAACTCCAGTTAAGGCAGCCTGAACTGTCTGGCCCTGTGACATGACTTCTCCCCAAGTCCTGGCTCCTTGACCACCCTGCCACCCACGAGTGGGGATAAAACAAGGGAGAAAAAAAATGCCCTTGTCAGATTGCAAGGGGAACATTACCAGGCACCGAGTTGAGCAGAGATGAAGAATGATTTCGAAAAAGATAATTGAACATGTTGTAATTTGCTCTCTTCTGTGTTTCAATTTTTATCTGCTTGTAGCTCATTTTGCCAGTCATGCAAGCAAGTGCGAAAGGGAGGGAGAACGTACATGGATGTATGCGCCCAGGGCTAGCACGTGTGCATGCAAATAAATTAATAATAATAATAATAAACCCACACGCCTGGGCTTCCTTGTGAGAGATCTTCAGCCAGTGGCTTAGCTCCACTGGTTTGAGGTTAGGGAAGATGCATTATAAGATAGCAGTTCAAGCTGCTGGAGAGAGCGCGCTCTGCTGTGAAGCCATACCGAAGAAGCCCTCGGCTCCGCTGGCATCCTCCACGTGTAGTCCATTGGAGATGGGAACTACAGCCCAGTTCCGGAGAAATCCCAGGCCAAGCAAAAGGAGTTTCTCAACTGATGCAATCAAAGGCCTAGGTCTCACAGCTGAGCCTCTGTGAAATAGAAGCCTTTTTGAAGTGTTAACACTACTTTTATGCTAATGAATATTTATGCTGCTGACACTTTAAAGGCAAGGAAAAGAACAAACCCATGTTCACAGCCCTTTAACCAACAGGACTGTGTTACGCAAATCAATCAAGGTGAAGCCAGCAATCACTCACTCATTTACCTCGGCTGTCCACATTTGCTGCCAGCCTAATACTGAGTTATTCACAGCTGTCTTGCATAGTGGGATTAAGATGGAAAATGGCATATTGGGGCCCCAAGTCACACAGGGTCATGCCCTACTCTGAGTCAATGTCCCTTTGAGAAATTTGGCTCCCTAATTCCCAGGAAACAGCCACTGCAGCTCTCTGCTTTGAAAGGGGTAGACGTTTCTTTTCACATACAAGAGATTTCAACACACGTAGCTAGCCTGCCCTGTTACGTGTCCGTAGCCTTGACCTTCTCATGCCCACTGGCACACATGCGTACCACCACACAGATGGAGAGAAAGAGTTCGTGTGCTCCATACTCTGCTTTCCATCCCCTCCTTCCTAGGGTTTAGGGTAGTAGCATTATGGCCCGTGACAACTAATCAATTCACGTTAGAGTCTTCAGAAGATTATTGTACCTGGAGAGAAGCAGGAAGATCAGTAAAGGCACGTTCTTGCAAATACCCACTGGACTTACTGAGCCTGGCTGCACTTGGGATCAAATCAGGTTTTGCTTAACCACAGGCCAGAGCAATTGTGATTTGCATGATTAATTAGAACTGATTAATAGAATGACTTGCTTAATTAAGTTTATCTCAAAAGGTGCCCCTTGAAGACTCATGAATCTGCAAATCCAGAGGCAATTTCTCTTCAAACTCCTTTTTGGGTTGGAATGCTTTCAGCTTGGCTCACTGGATGCATGCGCTTGTGCATACGCGTCTCTGCTGCCCAGATTAATCAAAGTGATGGAATGGATGCACAAAGGTCTCAGGCCTGATGACAGACCGGGGATGCCTCAAGCAAACTCAGAAGGGACTCTTGTAATCCTGAATGGAGAAGTGCTGGCAACGGAGGTAATAGCTTTTCTGCTGAGAGCGAATGGGTGTCTCTGCCTGGCTTTTTATGGCTCTGCTGAGCTTTGCTTTATTTTGTATCTTTCGCCTTTGCTAATTTTGGTTGAGCCCAGCTCCAGTGCTCTGACATGTTGACAGACCAATTCCCAATATTTTGCCTGCACAATGCAGGTTTAGACAATACTTTGTGACAGGGAACGCTGGGACACTGATGTGCTGGTAAATCTACCATTTCCATGACCAGCAGAGGTGTGTGCGCTGTGGTGGAATTTGGAGGAAATCCCAGCATAAGACAAAAATACTAGTTTTCCTAGAGCAGGTTAGAGACCTGCAGACTTTTCCTGCTGAGAGCTTTTGGTTTTTGTTTTCCCCATACTGGAAGCAACATCAAGATTTGATTTCATTCTAAGTCTGAACAAAGCCAAACAACTTTGACATTTCCTGTGAAATAAAATTTTAACACACCTGCAAACATTTGGTTTAGAGCATCGGAAACATTGCATTTAGATTAAATCAAGGCATTTTTACATTTTTTTGATTCAGAAATGATAAAACAACATTGCGAATGAACATTGCGACAGCAAAAGGCACTTTCCAATGAAAAAAATGTTCTGTCAGGGAAGTCAATGGCCTTTGCAAGCACCAGCCTTGCTGAAAGGGGAGACGGAACCAATTGCTGGGGCTTGTGAATGGTTTTATTGGATGGTGGGTAGAGGATACCCAATGGCTTGCAGCCTCCTAAACCAGGGAGCACTGTAATGTGAGGGACTCCTTCTTCTCAGAGGTGTACGAGGGCTTTACGGTCACTCCCCGCTGTGATCTGAAAAGGGTACAGATGTTTACACAACATGCTTTATCAAGGGTAACGACGGGGTGGGAAATCTGCTGTCAGCACCTAACGATGGTGCCTTCTGCACACAGAGAAGGCGAGGCTGGGAGGAGAGTCAGAAGTGCTGGCGGCAGAGCAGGGAGACACGTGTCCCTCCCTTGGGAGCAAGCTGGGATGCAAAGCCCAGACTAACAAACCCTACTGGGGCTGTGCTGGCTCTGCGCGAGCGAGTGAGGCACCGACCCGCCGTCCTCCTCAGGTCAGGCTCGGCCGCTGCGAGAAAGGTCGGGACCAAGCAGTCCGCTGCCTTGCCCAAAAAGGCTATTTAATGAGAGTTTGGGGCTTTTTTCTTATATAAGGGTCCTGGGGCTAGGGATGTGCCAAGTCCACAGAATGGTCAGGTAGCAGTTAAATATGGAGAGGCATCTGGAGAGGGGGAGGGTCATTCGTAGATGAATTAAAATGAAGTGCCAAGAGGAAAAAAAGGATGATGAAAAGGGAAAAAGTCAACCAGATCAATCAAGGAAACGGGCATCTGGAAGAAGCAGTTATTGATCCAGCTGTTAAAGAAACCTTCTGAACCAGATTACCCAGCAGCCACAGACTCCTTTCTCCCTGAGATACTTGCTGTGGTTAATCAGGAAAAGAGGTGACACGAGACAAAGGAATAAAGCCCAGTTTTTTCCAGGCTGAGGTTTTGTTCTGTTAAAAATCCTAAAGAAGATGAAACAGTTGGACCTCAAATGATATAGTTAGAGCAGAACAGAAGATACAAAATTTAAGGATTAATTAATGTATCTGTACAAATCTTAAAAAAAAAGGAAAGCAAACCTTCTCTGCCTTTGCACTCATCTCAAGATTTTTGGGGAATGGGGAATTAGCAAGGGAAGATTTTCATGCTGTCCTAGGACCTTACTGTGAGCAGTATTAGAAAGTCATCAGGAGATGTTAAATTGGATTTTTTCTCTATTCGGCCTAACATAGTTGCTTCTGCTCCCCAGCCCCCTCCCCTTTTTTTTTTTTTTTTTTTTTTTTTGTTGTTGTTACTCTCTTTTCTTGCTTCTGGGAGCTCCAGACTCTCTTAAGTACTCTTGAGTGTCATCCCCTTGTCTATTCCAGATGTATTCCATTCGGGTACAGTGAGAAGATGCACCCGGTGTCAAGAAGGTGTCAGGAAGCAGTAGGTAGCGATTTGGATTTCTCACTGTTCTTTAAATGTCAAGCCATGCACTTCTAAAGTAAGTTCTTTGGAAAATCTAATTTGTGCATCCTGAATCACTGTTAGTTCTTTATATGATAAAGCATGGCCAAACCAAAGCTCCTGATCTGTCACCATATGCTCAGCTTTGTCACCAGGGCCATCTTTATAGGAAAGGATAATAAAAGGAATTAATCAAGAAATGTCTTTACTCCAGCAACGCAGAGCACATAAGAGCAACAGGATTGTGATGCCGCAAAAACAACTCACATATTTGAAGAGACTGATAATAATATCCTGCAAATGAGCACCCATCAGAACCTTTGCTTAAAACCTCCCCACATTATTCCCTGCTTAGGGACATAGTAAGGCCAAAAGTAAGGGATGGTGACTATGTTTAATCAAAGATCTCTAAAAATACCATCACAGAAACCAAACTGAACTCATAACCTGATCTTTCTTCCAGTTCAAAGGCATCCTGTTCATATGCCTTTCTGTGTCTGTCACTGTCATACTGTCACAGGATTTGTTGTTCCTGGTCAAGTGCAAAGGAAGAAGTACCAGGGTAATTTCTAAAGGAGTGGGGACAGAAGCATCACAGAGCAGTAACCTCCCAGGAAAATCAGCTTTGAAAAACCTAAATGCACAGGTTATAGTGCATCTGACTCTAGGTCAGAGTTCAGATTCAAAACATACCCATTTTGGTGTTTTTAACTTAAGCTCTGAAGGAGAATTTGGGAATAAAAGTTTCAGGCCCCATATAACTTCTGGAAAGTTAGAAATACAGGTTTGATATGACCAAGAATCAAAATACAAGTTTTCCACTTCTCTATTGCTTCCCATTTAAACACAGTGGTCTCCTTCTGTCCCTCTGCTTTCCTACTTTAGCTCAGGAGATGCTCCTTCTTCAGATCACTGTTGGATGTTGCAAGAAGGAAAAGGGTAAATAACATACGACTTTTGCCTGACTAAAGGAAACAAGAATGACAAAGAACAGCAGAAGCAAGATTGAAAAGGTTACCAAGTTAATTGGCACACTGGCCCGCAAGACTCTTACAGCCGATTCTGTTCTGGTTATGAATTATTCCCCCATGCGCAAAGCTTATCACAATCCTCAAAATCGCCCTTCCTCCTGTGATCCGAAAGGGACTTGCCATCCCTTTCCTGTGCAGCGCGCAAGCACAGATGGAGCATTAGGCAGAACTGCTGTGCAAATATTCAGAATTACCTCAAATCTATCCACACCTCCTTTTTTGTCTTCCATCCCCACACCCGAGCCCACCTGTTCCTGCAGTACCTTCAGTTCTACACACTAATCAAGCAGCTTTCGGAGCCTCGACATCTGCACCTTCTCACTCCCTCCTAAGCCCATTAGCCCACAAGCTGTAGGTATTAATACACAATCCGTGTGTCTAGCTCGAAACTGCACACGGAGACGAAGAAATGTAAGGTGCATTTGAACTACAGGCTTTAAAGAGATTACAGCAATTCTCCAACTGCATTGTACATCTGCAGCGGTTCCCATTTATCTTGTGCATGTTCCCTTGTATATGCTAAGGCCCAGGTACATGAGAAAGCAATGGAAGAACCAACATCAAAACACAGATTTGCCAGGACGTGAAGCAATCTTAAGAATACCCCAGTTTTGCATCATGTATCTTGCAGCTATACCGAAAAACATTTGTGTTACAGTGAACGGCACTGAGGAACGTTTCATGGAGCTTTCTAATGTGGACTAATACGCTCCCATGGACTTTTTTTAAAAAACAAGATTTTGATAACAAGTGTTTTGGGGTATGCTTATTTAATTCTACATCCTTTGTTGGCACATGTACCCAGACTGAAAATGACAGGGGATGCTGTCAGCCAGGCATGATGCAAATTGACAGGTATGAGCACGGGATGAAGGACTATAATAGAAGCAGGAGATAGATCTGCATATCCAGACAGGGCTCATTCTGGCTTTTAAACACTGATATGCCCAAGTCAATAACAAGAGATATTTTGTAAGGCTTCTGGATGCACGTGTACAAAAGAACTGAAGTGGACAAACCTGGAATTGTAGAAAGCAATACAGGACTAAGTCAGCAGAGCTGGGTATGGCAAGCCCAGGGCTAGAAGAACGAGGAGTGCATCAAGGCACGAGAAGTTTTTTCAACACTACATAACATTTGACTATGAAAAGCTTGTCTTTTCCTTACTGACATAAACCCAGAGTGAAGTATTTACTGACACTAAAATAAACATATAGGAAAACAGAAAACAAATAAAATAAATTTTTCAGCAAACCCATCCTGTAGTGTCATTTTAGAGCAAGTTAAGTACTCTGAACGCTACCCTTTAATGCTCTTTAAACAGCAGTTTAGGGAAAATACGATTAATATGCTTATGAAAATAAACCTATCCTGCTGGTGTAAATCTCTACTAACATGGTCAAGGTCAATAGACTTACTTTATTTATACCAGTGAAACACTGAGGAACGTGGCCCATGATCTCTGCCAGAAAGGGTTGCACTTACGTGCTTTAGAAAACTGGAAATGGAAACCGATAGCTATGAAACAGCAAGGACTGGAAGAGAAGAAAGAACAGGAGCTGGAGAAGAGAGGCCTGGGAGCAGAAGCTGTGTTTCAGGAAAGATGATTAGTAGAAGATGAAGAGAAGAACAAAGTGGAAACTGCAAAGTGAGGGAAAACAGAAAGGACAGCAAGGAATGGAGGAAACATCAAGTACCAGGTAGGTCTGACAGTAACACAGTAAGGGTCATTACGGGCTGAGACAGTCTGCAAAAATGGGCGACCACTACAGCAGATCAGGCAGACTTGGGCTGAGATGTCAGAGACACAGGGAGGGAGCACAGCCCTGGAGTGAAGATAAGGTCAAGTAAGTGACCATCACAGCAAATGAAGGATCCAGTTGAAGGCTGAAGGTCAAATGAGGATGCAAGGGAAAGGAGCTGAGTGACAGAGGGGAAAGATGAAGCTGGCAAGGATGAGATGAAGCCTTGAAAGCATCGAGATCCAATAATGGCAAGGCAGCATGATGCTGTCCTGTATGTTCAGAGGAGAGGACACAAGCTGCACAGTAACAGAGAGCAATCTGGAGCAGAAAAATAAAACAAATAATCCCTGCCTCCTCTGGGGTTTCCTGTTGCATCATTTCCATTTTAAATGTCAGAAAAATACTTCTAATAACCAGAGAAACACTTAAAAATTAAGAAATACTTGTTCCAGTTAATGTGTCTGAACAGTGTGAGCGTGCACACAGACACACACAAAAATCACCCCAAAAAAGTTTCCCTGGGGAGGTTGTTATTATGCAAAAATTACTCTAATTAGGTCACGAATATATTAGGCCATATTCAGTGCCAACAACAGCAGGGCAACAAAGAGAGAGAGAGAATTGGAAATGTGACATGCATACACTCCCAGTGTGGTTAGGGCGACTGGATTCCAAAATGCCATTACGAGATAAAAAGGTCACCCTGTAGGGAGGTAATTGGTACAGCACTCTAGCAGCTGATTAAAGGGGCCTTTTTTTCAGGGACACAAGGAGGAGGAGGAGGGGTTAACGTAGGATCTCCCCTGACAAAGTATATGATCTTGATCAAACATCTGCTTTTAGGACAATCACAAAGAAAAATGAAGAGGCTGATACCCTTGACATCCCTACTGAAGCAGATGCATTTGTTTAATAACACCTTGAGTTATGTGTTTTAAAACAACATTAAAGACAGAGGGTATTTTCCCTCCTGGAGGTTACTCTCTGTGTTCAAACATGCGAGCCTTCGTTTTCCTAGCTCCCATCGTGGCCACTGCCCCCATTGCATTAACAAGAAGTAAATGCTTTTAATGAGTCAGTGATGGCTAGGGGAACAGTACAGGGGGAAGCTGCTACTTCACCATCCCTTCTCACCAAATACCAAACGATGACAGGTTCCCACAGATTGAAGTAACACAACTCCTGGCTTGGCACACAAGAGAGAAGAGCAGAAGGGCTTGGAAACGCCAAATCGCACATACTCCCCATCGAGAAATATAAGGCAGTTGGTCTTGGATGGACCATAAACAACTCTTAAAAGCTGTGTTAAATAAGATGCCATTTAAGCTCTCAGAATTATTTGTTGCGCACGGCAAGGCTCACTTCTGCGTTTGCAAAGACAGATAGTCTGGCCCCACATTTAGGGCCAGGACCGTAGATGATACACCATGAGCAGGCATGCTCAAAAAAAAAGGAGAAAAAGGAAAGGAGGAAAAGGAAAAAAAAGGAAAAGGAGAAAAAAAAAAAAGGAGAAAAGGAAAAAAGAAGAAGCAGGCGGGAACACAGCAGCGCTGCGCTGCTCCTGGAGGAGAGGACAGCAATAGCAGAGAGCGGGGTGCGCTGATTCCGGAGCTGGCTTGGGAACCAGTTCAGTTTTATAACCTCTCCTGCCTCCCCAGACTGAAGTACTCCTTGCACTGTCTAACTGGGTTTTGCTCCAGTTTTGAGGCGGATGGCCACTGGCCTTTTCCCCTGCTTCGAAGGATGAGCAGTTGCATGTTATGCTGAATGTGCAAGCGTTCCCAAATACCACCACCTATGGAGCTGAGCCACTGGTAGCAGAAACAGAGTAATGGCATAGAAGTCGACTTGGACCAGCTTAGCATGGATCACCCTTCCCTGCCAGCAACGCCTGGGCAAAATTTAGAAACAATAATTCTGCTACAGTTTTGTCTGTGAAGAAGAGATTTTAAATCACACGGTATGGGCTTGAGCTCTAAGGTGCTGCTTAAAGGTGCTATGCTTTAAATGTCACAGGTTTAAGTCCTTCTTTCGATTTACAACTGCCTAAGGAAGATAACTGTTAGATTGACTCACTTCCTTCACCACCCAGCAAAAGAAGCATGTGCTGAAAATAACCTCAGAATTAGCAGTTTCAATCTATGATACGCAAAGAAGAATTTTTCAGCTACGCTTCAGTACAGCGGGGTAACATTCCCATCCAGTGAGAAATATTGACTTTTCAACATTCACTCTGGTCCCCCAGCAAACTGAAAAGTTGAAATTAAACATGTATTGAACTGAGTCAAAATAAAACATTCGGCTCACTTCTATAAAATTAAGTTTTATGATTTAGGTTGAACTGACAATAAAATGAAGTCTTTCATTTTGATTTCCCAAAAGAAAGTTTCAATTTTGTAAAAAATCTTTTTCTAGAAAATCATTCCCATGGAACATTCCCAACCACCTGTAATTTTCAATGATACAGAAAATAGCCACTGCAACTCCCTACAATATAGTACTGATCACTGGAGTCCACGTAATCCTTAAAAATGCATGCCTTATGGGTAAAATACGAGGTAAAAAAACCCACAACAAGAACAACAAAACCCCCTCATTCTCTAGACTCTCCTTATGGCTAGGACCAGAACTTAGTAGTTTAAACTATAACTTTAAGACACTACAAACTTCTGCAAAGAGAATGGCTCTTCAAATGCAACAGATCTAAGATATAATGTCTAGTCCCTGCTGAAGCTTTCATTTCTTTTTTTAAAAGTAATTTTGCTTTCATTTTCCCTTGTAGAGTTCACAGAGTAAACAAATCTAGAGAGTGGTTTGTCAATGGAGGATGGAGGGCCTTTTAATTTCTCTCAAAATCAATACAGGCAAGCCATTTGTAAATTTAGGCCACTTTAAAAGAAAAAAAAAGGAAAAAATGCAGCTTGCATCACTACGTCACTGTTAAACAATTTCTCATATGCTTTAATTACCGTACATAATCTTAGATGCTTTTATAACTTATATATCTACCACCACATCATTTTAGCTTTCCAAAATCTTATTTATAGGTTGCCTTAGAAAATCCACATGAGGGAAAGAACATTACTATCACCCTATACAGGTAGGAGACAGAGAAACAAAGTGACTTGCATTATAGCCATACTGAAAGTCTGTAGCAAAGAAAGCATTTGTCTTTTCTTTTTGTCTTTTCCCTAAGAATAGAAATTAGGAGGAAATTAAAATGGGAGGTATATGCCTAAACACTTTGGAATGGAGATGTCTCCCACAGCTGCTCCCTGCTCCTTTAACATCTCCACAGAGGCTTCAATCAACCTCCTCCTCTTGCGTCTGTGAACCAGAAGCATTTTGTAGGAAATGGGGAGTACGCAGGCAGGCATGACAACCCTAAAGATAGACTCAGGTGCTATGGGGATGCTGACAGTGTTTCAGAGCTGAGAGACAGGCAGAAGGACAAAGAAGTCTATGGCAGAAGCAGAAGAAATTACCCTGTCTCCTTTCCATGTGCTTAGACCTGGTTACTTGCACGCTGACCCCTGAAGCAGCTAGTAAGGGGGTAGGGGAAAACTTCTATTAAAAGATAAGGTTTATTTATCTACAAATTTAGATGCTTCTAATTTCAGCTTCAAATTTGTTTTGTAGCACATATTTAACACAACAGTTGTTAAAATATTTAGCAACCTATTTTTCTAACTGAGAAGCTAGCAGGATCATCCATCACTAGCAACTACTTTCATTTGAACAAGAATCTGAATCTACCCCACCCCGCCGTACCCAGACCAGCAGTTGTATGCAGACCACAGGAGCGATGGTGTGGGGGGAAAAATCCTCTGTGTCTCTCTGACGAGAGAAACAACGCTATCTGAAGGGACAACTCCTTGCTGCCTGCACGAGGGCTGGCACCTTGTGTCCCTAACAGCACTCAGCACCTTGCAGTATACGCTCTGCGTAGCGCTGCAGAAAATCCTGGGCGCATGCCAAGCACTGACACAAGCATCTCCAAACACAGTCAAGCCCAAAGGGCAGGCAGGCATGGAAACTGCTCACACATCCATGCCTTCAATATCCCCATGCAATAGCTGTTCAGACTTGTATCGCAGAGCACTGATTTCTCCAGGTCTTTACAAAAAAGGACAAACTGTGATCCCCTCCTTCCAAGACCAAGACAGTATGAAGAATCCCAACGGCATTCAGCATCCCTGTGTCGCTTTATTAAACAATAGTTACTCCATAAGTAAGTATAAAAGGAAAGAAACTGGGCAGGCCTGCAGACCACTCGAGTGTACTGGGACCGCTACCTCGTGTCTCGTGCTATCTTGTCCATTTTCTCTATCATCTGTTGTTTCCCGACTTGGGCTGGATAGAGACTCTCCGAGACAGTGAATGCTTTTTGTTCCCCCTTGTCCATTTAAGCTTCTGTGAGCACTAATATTAACAGCTTTTGAAAGCACACATACAAGGGAGCATTTTTTCTTTATTAACAATGTTGTTACAAGACTGCCTGTGCTGTGCCATTCCCTACCACCTGGGATTTCATATTACCAACACGTAATTTACATAATTAAAGTATACAAAGAACGTAGATGCAGGAGCTGTATTGAATACCCCTGGAGTGGACATTTTAGACTGAAATAATGAAAATTGGCAGGCTTTCTACAAAGATCTAATACGTATAGCCCCCGCTAATTCCATGCTAATAACTGACAGAGATGCCCCCTTCCCAAAAACGAAAGTCTGAATTGATGTGACCCCTACTTCGTTCGATCAATAAACTGCAGAGCATAAACATGTTAGCATGTTTCTACTGCTCATCTGCAACTACAGAAGCTTTTGCAACTTGCCTGCACGGCTGCTACACTTGATACTTGGCCTCCATTTCTCTGATGCAGAGGTGACTGATAACTCGTGTGACATAGTCCACCTGTGACAAAACCCGTAACCTCAGTGAAACCGATGCAAAGCTGCGTGCTTGTACCGCTCCTTTTATGCACGCCATTCTGAACAGCTTTCCAGGGTTTAAAAACAAAACACGACCCCAGAAAAGTATTAAATAATAAATGACTATAGAAGGGGAAAGCCAAAGTGGCACAGGCAGGAAAGAATCAGAGGGATAATCTGAGATAAGACCTGAAATGAGACTGTAAGTCGACAAGAGGGAAAAGTATAAAATGGCTAATCTAGATAAGATCAGAAGTGGATTTACTGAGTGGGCAGAGAGCTAAAGGGCTGAAATTCCTAGTCTTACACCGGCTAGCGGTACAGAGGTGTAGTACAGCCTCCCCCCCACGGCTGCCTCTGCCCTAAGTGTTTTCTGAAAAGGGCAGGGCTCTAAACAGTCAGTAGCATTTCATCGGCACTGGTCTCAAAATTCTGTATTTTGTGCACTCGTGGAGACCAAAAAAAAGCCACATGAGCCACATGAGTTAAAAAAACCCAACAAGCCACACACAAAGATTTTCTCCAACATTTTCCAATTATTTGCCTGTATCTGATACTGCTTAGTGTTCCTTTACATGGTTAATGAAATCACATTTCACCGCAAAAGTAAAAATAGATGTAGATCGTTACTGTACTTCTGCAAGAACCAGGCTCCAACATCATAAACAATGTTAGAGAAATCTTGGAGTCTGAAAATGAAATGTAATTTCCAATCTATTAATCTAATTCTGAAAATAAACAAAAAACCCCCTTCTTGCCAGACTCATGAGTTGCATCTCTACTGCTGACTTAATCCATCCTGTACATCCAGAAGTTAAGGGGAACTCCAAAATCTGATTAAGTTACGCCCTCAGGACACTCTACCTCCAAAGTCCTTCTTCCACTAGATAGATGCACATGTAGCCCATTTCCTCCATTAAAAAGTCCTAATAGCATTTCCACCCCAGGCCTGAAGCTAGCAGAAAAGTCCCTGCTAGTAATGCCCTGAGGTCACATCCAACTTGTATAAATAATGGGAGTTAGAATACTTTTGAGGATCAGGGTCACGGTGAATATTCATGTTGCTACACTGGATGAACATACCATATGTTTTCCTCTATTTTGCAAGTGGGGAGCAATACATTCTACAACCGTAATCAAGTCGCCATTTTCCAAATCTATCACATATGCTATTTCCAGCAAAAATTGATTTGACATATGCAAACACCTGTTTGGCTATAGCATCCTCACATAAGTTTTCAAAGGGGACCAGTACATTTCTCTGCAAATCTGTGCCTCTTTTGCTCAAGGACAAATTTTTCCTGTGCTGCCAACCTGGTCTCTTTTAGTGCATTGACCTCTATTTCTGACACTTTGGTAGTTTCCTCAGTATCACTGTTCATTTGAGGAACAGTGGAAAATACCTCCGACCTCTCTCAGAGTTTTCAATCCCTAAATGACCTTCATGTATCATTTTAATCATATTTCCCTGTAACACGTTTCAGATCATCATCCTGGTGCCCTTAAACAAAATCCTTTGCAGTATTAAGAACTTCTCCTTAATCCTAAAAGGGACAGGGCACGTAAACTTCTGGCCAATAGTTTCACTGATTTTCTAAAAGGTCTATTCCTTAATTATATTATCAGGACAACTCTTCATATTTTCTTGAGATTAGGAAGGTGGGGTATTTTGGTGGGTTGGTTTGGGTTGTTTGGTGCTTTTTTTCTTTAATCAGATTGACATATCCCTGGTTGGTTGTGTGCTTTCCTATAAAACTTTCTTACAAATGGTTGCGAGTATAACTGCAGCCACCAGACCTCTTCTTCTGCTATTCAGTTTGCAAATCATACATTTGCAGTTGGACAGTAAAAATAATTCCTCTACGCCTGGCAGGTGTCTGCCCAGTGCTTCCTGGAAACTGCAATGAATGGCTTGCAGTCAGTTTCAGCTAATACTAGCCTCCAACAAATACAGCCTAGAAATTTTTCATAACTGTGAGCTAAGCTAGGACATCTTTCTCCACTTGTATGTTCTGAGATTCAGGTTTTGCTGCAGCTATGATACATAACTCATTGGCCTCCAGTTTTGAACGCATTATACAGATAAATGTTCTAGTACTTGCTCTGGTAACTTTGTGTTTAACATTACCTACTATCCTCCTGTTAAGACCCCGGTGATTAGTCGCCCTTTATTTCTCAAACTCTTCATGAGAATGTGTATCCTATCTCTACTGGGCATCTTTGCATGAATATGATCTCAGGTTACTGATCTGGACAGCCATACAAAGCCATGTATTTACCAAACCATACTCTTCCTTGGTCCGTTAGGGTTGGCATATTATATTGGCAATCTTTTTCAGATCTGTCTGTATGTGCTCCCTGCCACTGTCTATCCCAAGGCATTTACATACTCCCTCACTATGGCAAACAACTGTATTAGCTTCTCCAGCATCACCCCAAAATACAATTTTTCAGTAGATACCAAACACGACACGAATTGGTGCTATTTCTTTGAACTGCCAAGGAGATGGTTGATGGCACATACACACTTGCTTTTCTCAAGAGTACAAGCCAGAATTTTGCTGATGCTTTAATCATAGACAGATACTTGGAATTATTCAATAACTCTTGTAAAGTAATGGAAATTTTTGCTCTTTGCATATTGCTTTAATTATGTGAGCCCTAGACACAGGTGTAGGGAGCCATCTGCCGCTCTGTTGATTCTTCCAGTTCCCGCGTGACTCGCAGAGCCTATTCAACTCCCTCTTTATATCTGTTCTTTAAGGGAAAAGAAACTTTTCTGAAAGGAAGGGTAAGAGCTACACACCTTTGCTATCCCCATCCATGGGGACCTTCTTTAATTCCAAAAGGACATCCTCAAGCTTATCCTTAATTATTTTGTTTCCATCCAATAGATCCATCATCTTGTCGTAACCAATAGCCTGACAAAGTTTTACGCAACAATGGTGAGCTTTCCTCTACTACAACGAGAAATTTTATCTTTTCCTCTCTGTTATTTACCTAACAAGGATTGGTATCCCTATATTTTAAGTGTTGGCCGAGTGTATTAATTTCTCCCGTCTCTTCTTGTGTGCCTCAACTCAGCGTGGAGCCTATGTAGCCAAGGGGAAGGTGCAGAATGGTTTTGTAGTAACAAAAAATGCTCTGGAAACAAAAGGGAGTTCATAGCTTGACAGAAAGACACCAGAGGTACGTAACATCAAACGTGTCATTTATATGTGATATGCAGCTAGGGTCTCCCAAATTATTCAGAACAGGTACAATGCTGAAAAGATTTTTCTAAACAATTCTTAAGTTATAAACTGATCGCAGTAGAGGGGCCGAATGTTGGTTTCTGAGGTGATGGGAACACGGCCAAGAGTCTCTTCTCCCATATTGCAGGCTTTGTACTTTGTTGAGCCAAATGTAGTGCTGGACCACTATCTGAGAGGTCAAACGACTTGCCTTTGGGAGCAGTATGTTTAATGGAAGTCTTGAAAACCGAAGAACCTGCATTCTGAAGCCGTCGTTTAACCTGCTGCCATGTTTTTTGTTAATACTCATCTGACGTACTGATGAGGGGAAAATGGAACAGGACGGGGAGAGGTTTCTCTCTCCCGAAGTGTCATTCTAGTGGCAAAGCCCATTATAGGCTGATTACAAACCCACCTCTCATCGTCATACAAGCAAGTAAAAAACCCTTATTCTTTTGCATGTCAAGGTTTAAGTCACATTGACAACTAGAATTTGTTCTCAAATTTTTCAATAGTTTAATCTCTTCTTGAGTTAAAAAATATGAACAGCTCTTTTTCAAAATTTTTGTGAAGTGTCTGATGTTTCTTTGTGTCCCTCTGTCAACCCAATGAAATCACATTATATCACAAAATCCAAAACTTAAGTAGATTTTACTGACTATCCTCCAGGCAGCTTCACTGTTCATTTTTAATCCATGTAGAGTGCTTAAATACCACAGCGATAAGTGTTTTATACAGGCATATAGATAGATTTTGACATTGGTTCACGAAACAGGCAGTCTTCAAGGGCAGCAATTGTAGAATCTCTAAGAAATTGCCATCGTTCAGGAAACAAGACGTGATTGTCCATCATTGTAGCTGATGGAGAAAATATAAAACTTGTGGAATAAATATATTCTGTGACAGCACCTGTCATTGGTGAATTCTTTTGCCCGCCACATCAAAGATAGTGGATGATATATGGAAGACAGTGGATTTTTTGCTGACAGATAGTTTTCCACAATTTCCAAGCTGTTAATGGAGTACAGATATTGTTTTTCAGTTCTCTCTAGCCTGGCCAACACTTTAATTTAGTATTGGTATTTAATTTGTTCCTTTAATTTAGCCATCTGGTGACCCTTCAATCCCACTTACTAAGAATTTATCAAATTATGTCTTCATTTATTAATGGAAGAGGATAAAGTGCAAGTGACGTAAACTGGGAAGTTTTATAATAGAAAACTTTTTTTTTTTGAGATAATTAAAGCTGCTAAGAGATGTAAGTACCTCCTGTTCCTTTTGTTTACAAGCACCGAGAAGCCTCAGAGTAAACAATTTAAGGTGCCATAAATTTTATACTATCCACAGTATAAGCACTGCATTATACCAAGGAGAAAGAAATACATATTTCATCACTGCATAGAGAATTTAGCCACTCCTCACAACAAATGCTTTAATGCAACGTCAAAACATCAGTAAGTAACGTCAAAAATAAAACCAGAGAGACCCAAAACAATTCTTAGACTTTCTTGAGGAAGGAGAAAGGGAGGAAGGGGAAAGGAAGGAAGGGGGAAAGGAGGAACGGAGGATGATATGGAAATACTGATTGGCATGTTCAAGTTCCATGCAGCTCATGAGTCTTAAGACCTGGAATCTGCACCTTCATTTCTAGAAAGTGTGTTTCTCACCCTTCTACCTTTCTAAAAAAAAAGTGAACAAAGTGCAGGCCAACCCAGCGAGGTTCTTCTGATCATCCGTTTTGCTATTTCCAAAAATAACAAACATCTCTAATCTGGAAGTTATGTTAACTTCCTAAGTTAACTGTGATAATTCAAATGCCCACTTTACCAACTATTTCACTGTTTGGTTACTTTAGTGGTGTCAGCTTCTTTTGTCGTCCCAGATCATCAGTTAAGAAATTGTACAACAAAATAAACAACATAAGGAAAGGTGCTGCCCATAATACATTAATTTTATATCTAATTCATAAAACTTCTCATTTAAATGAAGCTGAAGCATTGTTTCCTCTCTGTCAAAACAGATTTTCACAACATGAATGGACCAGGACTGAGTCCTAGACAACCTGCAATTGCTGTACAGAGACACCATTATTTCTGCTTCGGAAGGTTCATTTTTCCAGAATAGCAGAGCTTTGGTTTGATGGCCATTTTATATGTTGGCAACTTCAGCTTAAAAGGGTTTTGATTTTGTTTTTCTTTATATCAAATTGAACAACTTCAACAGGCAGAATGACAGAAATGCTTGTTGGAAGGGAACCCTGGAGGTCATTTAGTCTAATCTCCCATTCAAAACTAGGTCAAATCAGCTGTGGATTTGTCCAGCCAAGTCTTAAAAATCTCCAAGGATGGAGATACTGCAACAATCTGGGTATCTTTTCCTATGCAATGCTTCCCTCCCAATGAGTAAGTTTCTCTTAACGTCTCATCCAAACCCTACAACTTGTGTCCACTGTGCCTTGTTTCATCACTTGCTGGGAAGAGTCTGACTCTGTTGTCTTTGCCACTCAGCAAGTAGCTGTCAGCCTCTATTTGCTCACTCCACTGTCTCCTCTTCACCAGACTAAATGAACAAAGTCCCCTCTATTTTTCCTCATCATCCACGCTTTCTTGCTTCCTCACCACCTGGGTTGCCCTCCACTAGACCCTCCCCAGTTTCTCAACATCCCTGTAGAACTAGGAAACCTAAACTGGATACGGTATCCTCATGCAGCCTCAGCATGGCTGTGAAGAGGAAAATAAGAGCATCGCTTGGTCTGTTAGCCACACTTCGCATACTGGGCTACAGTAAGATGATTATCTTATTCTGCTGGCTCATATTCAGCTTGGTGATTATTACTCAGAGAGTAATAAACTACTCAGAGACAGTTCCTGGCCTATACTGACAATGGATTATTCTGTCCAGATATAGACTGTTTCCTTGCTGAACTTCATGACATTCCTGTTAGACCAGTTCTCAAGTTTCTCAGGGTCTCTCAGTGGAAGCTCTGCCATCTCAGAACCACACATACATGTGCCCAGTGGCCTTCAAGGCAATGTTTTTCAGACAAAACCAGAAGATCCCATCTTGCTAATCAAGAAACAAAGTAGTAGGGAGAGCAGTACAAAGAGGAAGGTAGATGTGACCGCTGCAGGAGTAGTCAGTGCCGTGAAAAAAAATGGCAAAGCTAGGCTAAAGAAGCTCTAGATGTCCTCCTTATAAAAGGCGAAGCAGTCAGGAGCAGAACACTAGGAGCAATGCAAGAGCCTTCCCACCTCACTTTAATCACACTATTTCCATGCTATGAAGGGTTGTTTGTGGAGGAGATGGAACTAGTTGATGTCACCTCAATCTCCTGGGGTGAACAGTGTTACACGACACCTTAACCCCTTTGCTCTTTCTATCAGCTCCTCTCTTGGAAAGAGCTGTCACTTAGAAGATGAAATATATTTACAAATTAATTAACTTTGGCCAGTGACTGAAGAATTAGATTTCCACTAACAGGGATTCTGTCCGAGTGATGGATACACAGAACACTGGAGGAATAAAATACTAGCCCTTCTTGCCTCCCAAATCTGAATGCTCAGCAATCACACAACCTTTCCCTTCATCAGTCTTTTTTTCTACACTGTCAACCCTTCTTTTCTCAAAGCCAATAGAATTTGCTTTAGTAGATGAAGGTACGTGTGTACTGAAGAGAGTATTTGATCTCTGAAAACAGCTCATCAACTCATTAAATAGACAGAGGCCCATTACACAGCAGAACTGCGAAAGGCAAAGCCGGGTTGGTGGTGAGGACAGAAGCATGGGATTAGCTGAGAAGGAGACCGCAGCCTCCGATGCATAAAACAATTTCTGATTTCAGGACCTGAAGCAGGGGCAAGCCTGTGCTGAAGAGTTTACAGCACAAGCTGTCTATTATGTGGGTTGGAAGTTTCATCTTATTCTTTCTCATGTAAAACACTAGCTGTTTGTCAGAGGGATTGTATTTGCACAGCTAGAGGGATGTTACAGAATACAGGCTTGCACACAACAGCGTGGGAAGAAGAGGAGGCTGTTCTGATGGCGCTGACGAACATGAACCTAAGTTACTGGTGTGATGAAGTACTCGCAGAGCAAGGGCCACCGTTTATTCCCAGAAACAAACATTGCTGCAGAATTCAGACAGTCTCAGCAGAAAGGTAGAGGGGAGCTCATGGCCCCGTTCTTAGTCATGCAGTAAAGCTTCAGGTGGCAAGCAATGCTAAGCAGACCACCATCATACTGCTGCTTTTCCATGCCTTCTCTCTGGAGTGGGAAACCTTAATGAGCCACTTGCAACCCCTGCTGTATTAATTCTGCGCTGCAACTCGTTAAAGCAGCAAAGCAGAAGCCCAGACAATTTAAGCTATCAGCAATTCATTTAGAGCAGACCTTACAGATTAGTGACACTCCAAGGATATAACGGATTACAAATAAAGTAAGTTTTGCTTGCCTCAAAGAACAAAATCGAACAACAACAACCCCCCCCAAATTCATTTGTCAAAGAGAATGTTCCTTATTTAATGGAACAAAATCCATCTTCGATACCATCAAGTGTTGGTCCAACAGTACCTCTGATGTTTGTGAGGGTTTGCTTGTATCAGCTACAGAACTAATAAATTGAGACACTTTGTGCAAGAGTTGTGGTTGCTTGCCATAATGTCCTGACCAGACTTAAGTGTTAATAATTAGGTTTTCCCTCTGTGAAATCTCTCCATGATTTGAAATGGTAACAATGATTTTTCTTTATTTCCTGTTCTATATTGTTAGCAGAAGGCAAAATTGCTGCTGTGTTCTACTTCAGAGCTAGGTAATGAGACTTCTTTTATCTAATATCTGCACTTTCTTATTTAGTAGAAGATATTTACGTGTTATTCTTTTTACATTTAGAAAGGTCATTTAAACAGCAGTTGGGTAGGTAGCATCTGACAAATAATAATGCTGAGTTGGAAATGGGGTGGACAGAAAAAGTCGACCAAATGCCAATATTCAGCACACTGTAATGAGTGAAGCAGCACAGTGCAGTAGATAAGGCTGACCTCAGAGATCCATAGCTGATTATACTTAGGGAATGCTATTCCCAGGGCAAGAGGATTAGAAAGACAAACTTCAGTAAATGTAGTCGCAGTTAGTCTGCCGTTGTCCATCCTTCCTCTCTGTTGGCAACAACCAACTGTGTGGCAAGGGGTGAGTGCCATGATGTCACACGCTCTTCAGCAGAGTTGTTGGCAATTTAAATAGTAAAAACCTTGATGCTTTAAGCCCTTGCACAGGCAAGTCTTCAGCAGCTTCCAAACATTTTTACTACAATTTAGGAACCATATTTACCTAACATGAACTGGAAGCTATGAGCCCCATCCTTTATCACCAACACTGCTGATATGACTGAATTAGTTTTATTGTCTGTAGGAACATTCTCCTGCATTTTCCCAGAGTACCAGAGGCCATGCAGTAAGACTAACAGAAATTAGACTCTTGACCTGAAGGGTGGTAAAAATGTACTAAGAAACAATAGATCCAGTGTTAAGTCAGTGGTGGAAGTACAGGGAAAAAAAGTGATTTACCAGGCCTTTGCTGTAAAGGCTGGTAAAGTAGCTAATGCGTCAGCGGACATGTTGAGAAGCAAAGGAAACACAATTATACTTTCTGGAGTAATGTCAAGCAATAACAATTTCCACAGTGACAGACTAAGCCATAACTTGCAGAAGCTTTTGAGGCAGGAAGGGAGGGAGAAGTAGCAGTCTGATAGGCTGTCAATGGCAGCTCATTATGTATTTTTGGCCATCAGCCCCTTGTAGGGAGAGAAAAGCAGCCACCCAGCCAGGGCAGGTATATAATCTGATTGATGCTTCACATAAGTGGCTCTCAAAAACTTGACTGAGCATGAAATCTCATCATTAAAGTTTATGTCCTGAGTGAGTGGGGGAAAAGAGAAAAAGAAGGAAAGAGACCAAACCAAAGGGAACCAAAGCTGACACAATGATGGCAAATTTACAGCCAGGCATCTACTTAAGCATCATTCCCAAAGCTAATCAGCCAACACCAAAACAGGCTTCTGGTTCTGAAGGAAATTGAAGAAGAGGCTCACCCTCTCTCCCCATGCAGAAACATAAAAGAAACCAAGAGCAATAAAATCAAAACCTGTGGGATCTCTGCAATGCAAGTATCTGCTCTGTTTTACCAGAGAGTCTTAAAGCACTGTGGAATAATCACGCACAAATAATCTAGTGTAACTGTATCCATTATTTCCACATTTAACCCTCTGCTTTTCTCTGGTTACACAGAAAACATACACTGCTTAAACAGTTTCCAAGTTCTCTGTTTATGTCTTTCTATCTGCTTAATATAAAGTGGGCTGGGGTGGAGGAGGGAGGACATGGACACGACAACACCGCATCTGAATGACCCTTCCTGCTAGAGACAGGGGTTGTTAAAACTTCAGGGTTAAAAAGGCCTATCAAGATCACAAAATACTCTTACATAGCTAAGTCTCAAAGGACTGGGGAAGAGTGGAATGTTTCAGCAATGCTCGTTCTGATTTGAAAACAAATTGGTCTGCCTCGCTTTGCTCCCCCTTTTGTGTTCTTCTTGTGCAATTATTCTAGCTAATGAGTTTACTGGCAGAAATGTTCACAGAAACAGCAAATTTTAGTGGCCATTGGAGATTATTTGTGAAGAGTGAATTTAAAATTCTTAATCATAAGCATTCACTGTGTAAATGTGCTTCAAAGGCCTAGGCTCATCCCATCAGGGACTAGCACTGCCCTAGGTAACCAATGTGTGCAATCAGAGCTAATCAGTCAGATCTGATTTCAAATATTCACAATAAACAGATCATGGACAAGCTTCAAGTCAAAAATTATTCACAGAAATTATTTGACAAATGATTTTGAATGCTGAATAATTCAAGAAGATCACACATTGTTCACAGACAATTCCCAGAGAGAAAGAAGGGTGAAATTTGTTTTATAAGTTCATGATGGATCCTTCATCTAAGGCTGCTTGAAACACCCTGGTGAATAAGGTTAGCCTCAGCCTCTCATAGTTATTTCTAAAACATGAACATTTGAATGGCCACTTTTCAGGAGGAGGCACTGGTTTTGCGTGCTCCATTTGCAACTAGCCAAGGAAACATCCTCCTCCAGCACTGTTTCAAGGAGGAAGAGAAATGTGGATCTATGAAGGACACCAGCTAGAATTAATGGCATCGCTATCTCTGCATACAGTCTGTGATACTGAATAACTCTTCACTGACTCAGAGTAATTTCTGCTGGTGTTTGGCTTTAGCGACTAGTTTGACAGAGACTGGAAAGATTATTCTACTCATTCACTTCCCAATCTTCTGCCCACATGTTAGTGATCCTTCCAAGAGGACAAAAAAAGATCTAGTTGCCCCACTCACTTCTGAGAAAGAACTTGGCTCCTAGTCCTCCTGAACAGCACAGCAATGTTGTGGGTTTGGTTTTTGTTTATAAAGAAATGAAAAATAATCTGTCCAGCTAATACAATGGGGCATTCAGGGAAGCAGACTGTATATTAAGATGTGGGTTTAAACCCTCTACTGGCTGTCAAGAATGCTATACCAAAGTAGTTACAGGTGGCAAAAACTCTCATTTTTTATGTTTTCGAAGAAATAACATGACAATAAACATATCACCTCTAGCATCCTACCACAACTGTATCTAAATCTCTGAGTATCACTTGTCCAGCACTGGGCTCTGCACCCAAAGACTTGGATGAACAAGAGTCATGAGCACAGCACTGAGAAAAGTACAAAGTTTAAGAAATGGGACATGAGGATACAGAAGAAAAAAAAAAAAAGAACAAGAATGACTTGTTTAGTCTAAGAAAACCTGAGGTATGACACGATAACAGTCTCTCATTATGTAAAATGCAGCAAAGACGATGGTGATCAATTGTTCTCCATGTCTGCTGAGGATAGAACAGGACGTAATTAATTTAATTTGCAACTGAACAGAATTAGATTAGATGTTCAAAAGAAATTTCTATCTGTAAGAGTAAGAACTAGAAGTTCACCACCTCAGGCAGTTATACAATCTCTCTAACAGGAGGTTTTTCTTTTAAGAACAGGTTTGACAAACTTCTGTCAGAATGGCCTAAGCAACTTGATCCTCCCCTGAGCTGCAGGATGGACTAGAAAATTTTGAGAGACCAACACTGTTCTCATGAAAGTCTCAGCCTGCCTTCCAGGACACCCCCTGAAGAACTAAAAACTACACCTCCCTTGAAGCATGGGGAATGCTCCACAGCAGGTAGAGAGTATTGTCACACTCCAAACCAGAACGTTTTAGTCACCCTCTCCAAACCCAAATCATGCCATTTCTGTCTACTTTGTCTTACTGTAAGGAGTGCAGATTTCAGATGCAGGGCAAAAACCCACCCACCATAGAATTTGAAGATGAATTAGATTTATCTGCAGGATGCTTTAAATGTAATTTTTGCATGACTGAAAATAAGAGGATGATTTCATAGAAGCACCTATTCTTTCCTCACCAAATCAATGAACAGAAGTACCTTAGACCTCAGGAAGAAAGAAGATTAAACTAAAGAGAATGGAAGATTGCAACTTATACATACATTTGCAAATTTTTTTTTTGCACAGATTTAATTGCTGACACACACAAGAGACTCTAGACATACTGCAGCTGCCGTTCAGAGTCTTATCAAGCCTGCAGGCAGGTGACTGCTGCTCTGAAGAGCCATTCACCAAAACGCCAGCTCTGGTGAAGACTTTTCTCTAGACTTTTAAAAACTCTCCTTATCTCTCTTTGAATGCAGGTTGCCAAGGTAACATTATATGCTGCTTTTCTAACAACCAGAACACTGTTTTAAAATCTTTTCTCTTTTGCAAGTCTGGGTAAATCAATGCTCGCAAGCCTAGAAGACCAAATAGAGCTGCAGGTTCTGTTGCACCCTCTGTCGCCCCACTACCAGTTCCCTGTGGTGAATCAAGCAAAAAAGTCCACAGGATGTAAGTGGAAAGAAATAAGGATGGAGAGATGACCTCCACAAACCAATTCCTGTATTCCTCACGCTTTTAACTTTAGTTTTTAATTTTCAGACCTAGGTCAAGTCAGTTGTTTTTTATTTATCATATAAGCAAGAAGCTCATTAGATCAACTCTACCATTCCCAGTCAGTTAGATACAACACAGTTGACTGCACTTTGAAAACCAAGTGTCCTACTCTTGATAGGGCTAAGGATTTCGCCCTGCCATTTTTACTTACGTTTGTCGAAACCAATACTCTACAAGCTGTATGAGACAGTTGAAAAAACCAAGTCTGGCTACTGTGACCTTGTCTGCTCAGTCTCCCACCTGCAACAATATCAAGTTAAATTGAACTAGTAGCAATTTTCCTGTAAAAGTTGACAGTGCTGTAGACAATGCTCCTGAGTGTTTCCAGGCCTAATGGGTAAAACGTTATTCTCCCTCCAATAATTATGGGTTCTATAGTACTTTGAGAAAAATTGCTGTGGACAATACATAAACACTTCAATGCTGTGATTGCATCATGACTGGTGCAATGACTTTTGGGTGAAAAGGTTGAATGCCACAATACTTATGGGATGGCTGATAAAATTTGCATGCTTTTCTACCAATCTTGTACACTACTGTGAGGTTACAGAAAGCTGGAAGGAACTAACATTTCTAAAATAACCTTCATAACTAATTAATTGTGTTGCAGAACCAAAAGCCAGAAGCAGTCCTTCCCTGTGGCTGTCTGACTGTCCAAGTCTACTGACAAGCTGGCATGTGGGAGAGAGAAGGGAAGAAGATAATGATTTATAAGTAAGATCTTGGGAAAGTTTCAGTGATATTAATACCTGACAAGTAAGGCACTTCTGCTCTTAGCACATCTGTCAGGCTCAGGTATTTTGCATCCAACTCAGAATTCACTGGAATGTTCCTACCAGCAACACGCCAAAATCTTCAAATGGCCTTAAGCTGAGGGTTTGGGGAAGAAACAATACTCTGTAGGTGATGAAAATGTGAGACCTGCAAGTGACACACAGGAAACCTCGGCAATCCGCTGTGGCTGGACTGGGAATGCCCCTGGTGTCTACCCAGTATAAGAGTCATCTACCCATCCTGAACCAGGTAGAGATAGGGATTGCTCTGCTGTCAGTCCTGGGATGTGCACCCAGCCCAGCTATCAACCATCTCTGAACTGTTCTACACTCACGTAAGGCCCTGCATCAGCCTCTGCTAAATGAAAAGCACAGTTGTTAAAGGCCTGGAATTTAAGAAGCTGCGTGCACTGAAGCAAATTCAGTGACTCTGCTGAAAACTCTCTTCAGGTTTACCTTGGTGGATAAAAATCCAAGATGTTAGTTGGGATAAGAGGGATTGAGGAAATAAACTGCATAAAATAGAAAGACACAACCTATTAAAAAAGATGGCTCTATTTCTGGCTTTTAGTACAGGACTTGGATCAACGTATTTTTCATTTTGAAGATAGCACACACCAAAAATCTAGATACAAGTGACAGCTTTTAGGCATTTGAACTCTTTACTCTAGGTATCTGAAGCTTGCTTCTGCTCCCATTATTTCGCTCAGCCAGTGGCTCCTCTTTGGGCCCAAAAAAGGGCCACACCATGGACATCATTCACATGGAATTGCCAATCTTCAGTACCGCTTAGGTTCCTCTCTCAAAATTTTCTTATTTCCAGCACTGTTCATCTACTTCAAGACCTTCTGAATCTTGTGAAATTCCCCAGAGCTCTCTCATTCTGTGAATTTGCTTTTTTAAAACACTTGAAGAACAACAACAAAAATATCTGCTGAAGTGAACTATTACCATGTAAATCCCCTTTGGCTCAAACATGAATTTTTTTAAAGCTGAAAAAAGAATACAGAGGGAGAGGGGGAAGTGGAGCGGGATTTTTAAGAGATGTAAAGCAAACAAGCAGGTCTTTGACACCCAATGAATTTATAAAGATTTTTTTTTCCCCTTCTTAAAACCTCTGCAGAAATCAAATACAAATGCTTACTGTTGCTGTAACCAAATGACCACTTTGGAAAGATAGCAAGGACAGGAAAAGATGGTAAATCTTATTAAGAGGCTGAGATCTTGGAGTCATTCAGCATTCCCCTACATCATGGGAAGAGGAGACAGAAACAACTCAAGTCAGGGGTCTTAATGTTCAGGAGAATTTACAGTGCCTAGTAGCTCCTAGAGAGCTCAAGGGGAGACCAGGTTGCAGTCCTTCCTCTCCCACCTCTGTTTTTTCGCCCACTGAAGAACTTATTGAACTCCTTTTGTCCTAATTTATTTTTATTTTGAACATACTAGCAAGTGAAAGAAAAAGAAGAAACGTCTAGCAGGCAAGAATAAATAAGAACCTCTCCTTCCAGTTACTTCCCTTCAATAACTATGCAACATCATTCACACCAGCTGAAGAATGAAAAGGAACCAAGAATTTTCTCAAGAGCTGCGATCACTTCTTCCTTAGTTGTGGTCCCCAAACTATGTATTGTTGCTTATTTTGCATACCCATCAGTGATCATACTCATACCAAATGTCTCACTTTGCTGCTTACATTCAAAGGGAAGATCCTGTCACTCACAGAACACGCCTGGCCTCTTGCATGTTAACCAGGTACCTGAGGTTCATGCTGATTTCTAGATGCAGCCCTTGTTTGCTGTGAGGTGGAGTGACCTGTCACCTTTCCATTTTGAGCTAAGATAGTGCTTGGTTTCACAGACCTTAAATGCTTTCTTAGTTTTCCTTTAACTTCTCATTTGCTTGCTCTAGAAACATCCTCACAGGCAGGAAAATGAAAATGTAGTATTGCTGCAAACTACCATCAAAAAGGACCAATTTTCCTCCCACCTCATTCTGCTTTATAGAAGTATAATTGCACTTATTTGAGTGGAGCCATTGCAGAATCTCTATGTGAGTACTTCTACACGTGCGTGTGTGAGACAGAATATGCGTGTAGGATCAGCTTTTAGAGCTTTCCAACTGCACCGCTCCCGGCTGCACAAAACGTCCCACATGCACCTCATGTTTGGTGTCTTCTAGAGGTAAGCAAACCTTTCACCCCCAGCTTTCCCTGGCCCGGCCTTTCTCACCCTTCCACGGAGCGCGACTCCCTTAACTGTTGGGTCCTTATACTTTAGGCACAATCCTCTCTTGATGAAAGCAGATAAGCCCTAGGGCTGCTGGATAGCTGGAAGGTTAGTAATTACATTGGCCTCTCCTTTAGCATCTCGTCTTAGAGCTGAGAGGGAGGTGTGAACTTCAGCAAATCACAGAGTTGCATGATCACCATGGAAACGAGGGATGAGCACCTCTTGTGATGAAGACAAATGACTGGTGAGAGGGTTCTGTCCCCCCTCCCCCTTATTGTTTTGCATTAAATATCTAAAACTTTGGGATCTGAAACAAGTCAGGAATGTTAAACAGATGTGATAGCAACAGCTCAGAGCAGCTGCGTAAGGAACAGTTTATGTCCCTTCACAAAAGGTGCTCACAAGTACTTTCAAAATCTCATACTGGCTTAAAAAGGTACGTGATACTTTTGGTTCCCAGGACAGCCCCGGGCTGGGAGAGCAGAGGAAGCTGCAGGGGAACGATGCTTTTGAGTAGATTCTGTTCCAAATGGAATTTCATGGTCTCAGTATGGTGCAGCATAAGGTGCAAGCAGGAGTTCACAACCCACATGTCAGTACGAGATCTCATGTGGGGGTAGCAGCACTGTCATATTATTTCACTGGAAAATTTTTAAGTAAAAAATAGTAGCCGGAAATTGGAAAAGCACAATGGCTTGCATGGTTTTTGTGCCCTGATAGCCCATATATTTCTTCCCTTTCTCCCACTCAATAACGGGAATTTTCCACTTCATCCCCAGAATCCATAGAAATGTTCAGTGTGCAGACAGATCGTCTTCATTACTGACAACCAAAGCTGTCTACTTCCACAGATAGTGTCTAGTGCTGGAGCACTCATGTTTCAAGAAGCTGAACTCCACTGTGCTAGATATTGTAATGTGACCGCAGTAAGAAAGAGACTAAGGCCTGCCTCAAAAAACTTTAAGATGACAAGACAGTGAAAAGATGGAAGGGAAGAATTTTTCTTTTTTTTTTCTTTACTTTACAAGGTTGTACCTTCCTTATCCAAGACTCGACTCAACGGTTTCCCAAGGTCTCAGATAAAGTACATGGCTGCAACTGAAACTGAACCCTTAAGTCCTGGCTTCTATTGCCTTAATTACATAATTAACATCCTTCTGTAATGGAGCTATCACTAACACATTTTTCAACACACAAAACTTAAATGAATGGAAACGCCACATGCTACCACCCGAGAAGGGTGCATGCCCTTCAGCATCCACCAAAACTAGCTTGTTGCCAGGATCAGGGTAGTTTCAGTAGTGCAGGCCCCTACATTTAATAATTCAACTGGACAAAAAAGCAAACCAAATTTCCCACAAGAATACCATTCTTCCACGCCCTTTGTCTTGTCTTTGGCTTTGCTTGTATGAAGACATATCCCGAATCCTGTCTGCAGGAAAGGCTCCTACAGCTCACCTTCCCTGAGCTTCCTCTATCAACTGACTTCCATCTAACTTGCCCAGACACAAGGCCTCAGAGAATTTCTCTGGTCTTTTCTTATCAAGATCTGCAGATCTCTCTGTGCATTCAAAACTCTTCCATTTCCTCATGTCGTTTTTTTCCCCCCTCAGTGTAACCCTCAGGTACATTGAGTTGTGATTCCTGAACAGCACCTAGAACATAAACTTTCCAGGTTGCTTGAGGTGAGTACACACTATTGTAAACTAAGCAATAAAAACCCCGAAGATGAAGTTGGGCCATATGAAATGTTATATAAGCATCTTAAAATCCATCACAGAATCACAAAACAGGTGTTATGACGTGCCAGTAAGCAGCAGGTGTACATAGAACACAAAGCTCACAGTGCCATAGTTACCGACTTACTCTATGTAGATACGTATTACCTGAAGATGCAAACAATTCCTAAGGTGAAAGGAGACCTTTGGTAAAGGCTACATGTGAGATATTTCATTTTTATGTTTCACTGCTTCCAGAAGAATGAGGATATCCTTGTTTTCATCACACAACATGGTTGCTAATTTATTGATGCTTATTTCTGCCTCTCAAAAGTCCGACACATCTGCAGGGTTGGAACTCAAGTTTTATTTCTTTGAAAACATATGCCTCTGCATTTGTACTGAAGCATAAAGATCTAATAACTTTTAACACTACACAGCCTAGATGCTCAGCTCAGCAACGCAGCTTCTGTACACACACAAAGCCACATAATTACAATATTTTACATAGATGCTTCAGACATGTAGAACGGACATAACTATGCAAGGAAACTAATACATTTAAGTGATTATGGCAAAACCATTATTCCACAAATGTGTGCATGTTATGTAAGAACTTCATTCGTCTGTTCGCTTTCAGCAAACTCACCAGCTAGTGAACTTCCTGCCAAGAGTCTTCATATAAAAGGTGACTTCAAGAGAATATAGGAAATGCTTTAATTTATTAAAAAGCTTTAATTTATTAAAAAGCATGTTAGGAAAATGCAGTATCTCCTGCTAAGAACAGGATCATGGGGTGATCTAGGACTCCAATCATGGCTAGCAGGTGTAACAAGACACATAGTGAACTGATGGAAAACATGCTACTAGTTAAAGATTACTCAAAACGCAGAGATATCTTTATGTATGTTAGCTAGCAAGTAATTCTGAATGACAACTAACTCTGAGGAAATCTTAAACTTGTCAAGTCAATTCTCCTCCTTCAGTGGTTCACACAACTCCAAAATGGAACAGGCAACAATGACAGACATGGAGAGGTCATCATACAACCAGTCATCTCTCTCTGAAAGGCAGATCCCCACAAGCTTTCCCAGCCTTCTGAAATGAAGTAATAGCAACAAAATCATGTTTAGGAGCATATTGAATGTCCACTGAAAGTTATCAGGATTTGCCTCAGCTCAAATAGGCTTAAAACTTGGCCAGTGATTTGCTTTCAAGCTGTCAGGACTCTGCAACAGACAGGTAATTTCTCTGGTACGCGTCTGGATCATCAGTATGGAAACAGCTTTTGTCATACCATTGCTTAAACTGATTTAAATGTAATAGCATGGTATAGTGGTAGAATGAGCAGCACGATAATCCAACGAATAACTCCTGAAAGTGTAGCAAGGACTTTGCCCTACCTCATACCACCATATGCTCAAGAAGGAAAGAAGAAAACAACAGGAGAAAGACAACTTCATCCCAATCCTATGAACTGTTTGCTGTTGATAACTTTATCATGTAGCTTATTCACCTTCTGGGACCTGCCTGTGCTGCTTTTAAGACACATGGACAGAGCTGTGTCAGGGCCCCAAAGAGTTTCTACAAGAAAGCAGATATATTGTACCTTTGTGTAGGAAGACTGCGCAAGCTCACATATTACTCAAGGCAAACTCTTATCAGCCTGCAGAAAACAAGACAAGAACTAAAGCATTCGCGCCCTCAGCAGCCTCCCATTTCACTGATGCTCAAGTGCCCGTTGTGCTAGTGTTCAGAGATGACTGATGGAGGATCTGTTCCAGTGTGGCCCAGACAGTAAGGTCTGAGCAAATCCCTTCTTCCTAGATTCTCTGTTTAGGAGCCCCCCATGACCTCTCCACTCTGGAGACCTTGAGCTTCTTCTCCACAGTTACCCATCCAGCAACACCAGAAGGATGGCAAGCACTGAGGTGCAGGGATCCACGTACTCCAGAAATCACTAATCCACATCATTTGTTTTGCCCTGTGCTAACTGGCTACATCTACTTCTGCCATACACGAACAATCGGGTTCACTACAAGTGCCTAAATGTTATTGTTTCTCTGTTTTACCTTAGGGTAAATTACCCATTTTCTGTAGAAAGAGTCAGCAGTGATATTGTAATATGCATTTGCACTAGCGACCACCACATTATTCTAACAGGAATTTCTAGTAACCTGAGAAATGAGAGAGTCCCAAAGCACTGTAGTTACACCAGTTTCCTCAACTACCCATCAGAGAGCTTAGGCACAGAGTGATAAGCAGCTTGACAAATTCAAAGGTGACAACCAAAGGAGCTGATGCACAATCCAGGTCTCCCAGTATTACAGTCCTTTGGTGCTTTAAGTACTATACAATGCTGAAGTCCAGAAAAATGCCAGCAAGGCCCACTAAGGACCCACTAAAAAGAAAGAGTAGGGGTGGCAGCAAGTCCAAAACCACTCGCCACCTAGCCCTGCTGCTCAGCATACTTGGAGCCTGGATGCTCTTTCGGCTTGGCTCACTTTTCTTCAGACAGATAAAACATACTTCTCCAATGCACACCCCCTTGTTCCACGTGTGGTGGAGAAAACTGTGGTGGAACATAACTGGGCCCTTTTCTCTGACTGTTTTTGCTTGTAAGTTGTTTTAATATGCAGTAAGCAGCCACTCTGTAATTCATTTTCCCGCTTTCTCCCAGCAATGCCCTGTTCTTTAGACACTTAGATGCACTAGTGACTATGAACAGAATACATTTCCAGACCTCAAAAGACTGACAGAGAGTTTTTTTTCTGAAAATTGACATTTTAACAGAGCACCAGAAGCAGGACTCCTGCTTGGAGTACCCTATTTCCATCTTCATGTAGCTTGTGGATTTAAAGGGAGGAGGGAACATTTAAAGCATCCCCTTACAGGCTGATCTCATCACTTACATTTTCTGATTGTCATTTGCTAGCTCAGGTTGAGATGCTTCCATTTATTCAGTCCTTCTCACTGGACTCAATTAAGCTGCGGAAGTTATAAATAACCAGACTGCAGGATCAGTCTCATTAAAAATTAAAGTCCATTTAAAAAAATCTGGACTATTCATATTATCTCATGAAAATCCACTATATGTTTTTCTTTTTTAATGAGAAAATATGCAGATTAAGCCACTCGAGAGTCTTCTTTCTCTGCAGCTTTGATTTTAATTTTAAAAGTGGAAAACTAAAAAAAAGTTTTGAAGCCAGAGAACTTCACTGCTACCACCAAAACTGCTTTTGATTCCCTTTGGAAAAAAAGAAGACAGTTTCAGAACTACTTTTCCCTGAATCTCTTCATCACAAAAATAATGATCTTTTCTTGGATTTAAACGTTACTTTGTAGTATTTTCAACCTACACAGTTCTCAGTTGTGCTACTGCATGAAGTCACATAACAGGAGAGAAAAGAGCTTGCTTCAGTGAAACAAATTAATCTACTACCCTAGTTGAGCACCTTAACAAAAACTACACTGACAGCACAAGTTTAGAGAGAACATCAGATTCCAGTTCCCATAATGATCTTTGGTGAATAAGTACCATAATCTGGGATTTATATTTTGAAGCAACCCTTTTGAATCTCCATTCATGTGAGAAATTATTGTCAACAGAAAAAAACTGAGCCATCCCCTAAAAATAATCAGTATTAATAATATTAATTTTTTTTTCTAATTTTCCCTCTGCATTTTGACATCAGGGTTGAGGCTATAAATGTGTAAGCTGTCTAGATATTTTTCTGCAACCAGAACGGCAGAAAACTTTCCTATTTTGCATATTTAAAAAAATAAAGCAGAAGATCTCACAAATACGTTTCAGCTGTTGGGGTCTTTCAGGGCAGAAGGATGCTCACAAGGCTCATCATAAATTCATGGGCTGGCAACACAACGCCAACAGAAAGCATGCTGCTTGACAGACACTGCTTCCCAGGAAAATAGAGAACTGTATTTGGCACCATTGGAGATGCTTCCAAGACACCCCTTAGGGAAGAAAACTGCCTCTAAGGGGGGCTGTGCAAATATAGGAATATGGACGCTGCATTTTTCTTGGTAAGCTATTTTTCACCCTCTAGGTCTGAGCCATGGCAGAAGGAGTAGCAGTTACACTGCCAGAGAACAGCAGGGCCAGATTTTGCCAGAAGCAAAAAACAATTCAGCGAGGAAGAAAATAATCCCCTCTCTTCCATCTTCCCCCAGGCTTCCTTACAACTTCTCTCAACCACTTAGAGAAACCAGGCTCGCAGGGACAGAAATACCAATATAATCTTCAGTCCCTTAAATGTAAAGACTATCTACCCAAGCGTCAGGGGGAGAAAGAGCATTCCAGCCATTTCAAGAGTTGGTGATAATTCTTGTTCCCAGGCCATTTGTAATGATGCCTCATTTTCTTCCAATGCCATATAACTTCTCTATTATCTACTAGCATTACAGCTGTTGATTTCTTGTTTTCTGTGATGGGACTGTGCAGGGACTTTTTAAATCCAGTGCCCGACAAGAGTTTCAGGGGGGACTGCCAGAAAAATGGCCATAGATTATTCTGAAATTGCAGCTGCAAAGTCCTACCCAGTGGTTTTGTAACTGCCATCAGAAAAGTATTAATGGTAATAGAAGAGATATCTACAATTGGCCCTCTCAGACAAGCTATGTGTAACGTATTCCCCACAATAAGGAGCTCTGCTTTGAACCAAGGCATCAACCTTAATAAGCTATGCTACTCCTACTGCTGCTGGTACGAGGTTGTTCGGACAGTTTGTTAAACACCATTTTTTCTGGGGTTTGAAATCCAGCAGTACTAAATGTATTTTGCTGTGAAAATGACAGGCTCAGCACCACGTCTGGGGAAGAATTGTTGGAGAGAGGATTTAATTTCATTAATTTTTTTTTTTGTTTTATCAGGTTTTCTTTTTTTAATAGCGGAACTATTTGAATAAGGCAGTCCTCTTGACAAAGCAGCCCACAGAACTGCTTACCGCAGAATAATACTGAAATGCAGTCGCTTCCATGGCAGCAACCGGCTAGCAGGGAAAGCACTAAACAGCTTGGCTGAAGAGAGAAAAAGCAAGCTATGGGCAACGTAACAGAACCCAGCACTCCTTCCACGTGGATTGCAACAGTACGATTATTTTTACGCCCGTGCTGCGTAGATGGGCCCTGTTAGGCTTTCAGGTCTTTTCAGAATGGACAACCTCAACCTGTACCACAGGAGCCTGACAGCAGGCTGCTGGAACGGGGCCATGATACCCGTGCTAGGTGGGACCGAAGGAGGTGTCCTGTGGGGAGCATTTCGGTCTCCTTGAAAATGGTCCGTGAACGGTCTTGCGAACTGCACGTGGCTGGGTTAAAATTCCAGAGGAGTGAAAAAGCCCCTGGACAGAAGACAGGTAGGAAGAGGGTGATGACAGGTATGGAAACAAAGGCGGAGATCAGGCTGCTCCGATCAGGGTTTATGCATGTCACCCTGCCAGCAATCCTAAAGAGAAAATGTAGACCACTATGTCATTCTCTCCAGATCACATTAACCCTTCAGAAAGAAAGAGAGGGCTGGATGATTCCGTAACTCTCACAATCTGTTTCAGGCTCTAAAGAGAAGCAGATGCTGTTTCCTCTCTCTCCTTCCTCATCTCCTTCCCTTTTAAAAACAAGGAGCCCTGCAAAATCATTCTCTCCACGCAGAACAAATAGTTCATTAGTGTTTGCCTTTATGAGAGTGGGTAAGTAGATTTTGTACCTTGTCTGATCAACGTTTGTGCCAATTTTTCAAGGCTGCCTTGCTGGGGCAGATGCAATAACATTTTATTATACAACACAGAATCCAAAGGGATACTTAGCATGCACTGCATCGGCACAAATCCCCCAGCTAGCTGCACCGAAGGCTGCACTGGCTATGCAACGGCCCTTGCAATCTCTTTAGTCAAGAAATGGATGAGGGCTGATCTAGTGGTGAGGGAGAGCGTAACCAAAGACATAAATATATTATGTCCAGCTTGGATCCTGACAACTTCAGTTTCCTTTGATTTAGCTTCCCCACCCACAGAGAGAGAATGGAAACATCAGCAACAGCTCCTGGACTTCCCTGGTAGTCTGCAAGTACATACAGCGTCTCAGAGGGGAATGCTAGAGAAATGGATGGGGCTGCCTTAGTACAAGCTTTAAATAATCAACATATTGTGACTATACAGGCAGGCTCTAAGATGGCTCCAGTGGGAAATGGATAGGAAGACTAAAGAAGAGGAAAGAAAGAGAGATGTGAAAAGGAGCAGAAGAGAGGGAGGTGAGGTAACAGGAAAACGAAAGCAAAAGTTTTGCAACATTGGCTACACCGGCTCTTTGGCAGGGGTTCTACGGACCCCGATGCACTGCTCAGCCTGGCCATTTTCAAAGATGGATTAGCAAATTAATGTAAGCAGAGCATAAAGTTGCTGACTGTGGTGGCGTTGAGTCACCTTGGGCCTCATCAGCATTGCTAAACATTGCCCGTAACCTTTCCATTATCACTGAGGGTCTGCACAGCACCAGGACCCAACTGCTCCAATAATTTCAATTACTTTCCCTGACAAATTTTATGTTTCATGTATTTTACTGGCCTGATAATTATGATTTCTCTCATTTCTCGCTATCGAGCTTAATGGGTTCCAGCACGAGTGTACGGTTTCAGAAATGAAGTTCCACTTGAATTCACAAGTTATTATCTACTTTCGCTAATGGAATTGGAAAAAAGAGAAAGAGTGGGAAAGAGATAAAGGATGAGTAGAGAAGGGAGAGCAGAGAGGAAGAGACAGATGCATGCACAAAAAAAGGACTAAAGGAAAACATGTTGACAAAGGGAAAAACAAGAGAGAAAGAATAGAGACCGAGTTAAGACAAAGATGAAGCACAAGGAGGATGAAAAACAAAAAGGATGTATGGGAGAATGAGATAAAGACCCAGACAGACAGACACAGAAAAATGGGTATACAAACAAACGAGAAAGAGCTGTGTAAGGATCAGCACAAATAAGAGTGGAAAAACCAGCAACATTAAGAGCATTAAAAATGCTTTCTTGCATCATGACTGAAGAGTTGATAGGTTATCTCAAACCTTGGGCAAGCAGCAGAGATCTCAGCTCTGCACCTTCTCCTACTGACCGCAGAGGAAATGATTAATATCCCCCAAAAAATCTTGCTGGCAATGCTAGATCTCCCAATTAGAGCTAGCTGGGAATTAATCTTTTAAAGTGTGTTAAAGATCCTGAAAAAAAAAATGAGTGCAAAATGTGCTCCTTTTTCTATCGTTGACCTGCCTCCTTCAAGAAGATTTAATCAAATTTGTTGTCTCTGCTGACCAAAGTTGTCACCGCTCCTTCTTTTGATCAGGCCTGGAGTGTCAGAAAATGTATATAGAGTGAGCTGGAGCTATCATTATTTGCACATCAACATCAGCGTTGTTTAAAAAAAAAAAGGAGTAAAAAACCTAATGTAGCAATTAAGTACCAAACCCAGGCATGGCCGTCCAGCAGTAACTGGTGTCTCCTCTTTCATTTATAACTCCTAAACCATCACCTATATTCAAAGGCCCACATTCTCTCCTTCCCCACCTGTACACAGGCACCCAGCATGAAAATGTTGCCCTAATGTCAGCAAAGAAAAAAATTTACAGCAGTGACGTTACAGAGGTGAGGGCAGGATTTGTCTTTCCAACTTTTTACTGTTGCCTAAAGTGGGCGAGTATATCTATCAGGAAAACTTCTGAAGCTGAAAGCCAGAAAAAGAAAGATTTTTCTGTAAGCTGCAGGAAGTTACTGAAAGAAAACAAACATCCCTTAATGTTGCTATTTTGACAGCAAAACATTTTAAAGAATTAATGACCCACTTTACCCGAGATGTTTAGGGAGATGATGTTCAACTCTCCTGCCCAAGCCCAAAGGCACAGGGACACAAATAACCTGGTTTGGGATACAGTGCTTATTCAGGATGCAGACCATCTGCAACAGGGTTAATATCACTGGAGCACTGAGATGAAGAACATCCATCCAGAATGCCATCATACACTGTCATTGTCATGGTTCACTGGTGGAAAGGTGTTGCTCTGAAAATCACTTACAAGCAAACCTTGAATGTCATGAGCTTATACATGGCCTTGAGTAGGACAGAAAAGTGAATACAATGAGCAGAGCTGTAATAGATGTCTTAATCTAAAGATTTTTTCTAGATCTTCAGGCAGGTGTGTGAAATAATAATTGAAAACAGAAAATTGACACTTCAAAATTTCTTCCCAAGTAAACATTCTAAAAATCCACTTCAGGTCAGTCTTCATTTTCCCCCAAGATTTAAATGACTTAAAAAAGTTCTCATGACAAAAAAGTCACTCTAAACAAGAACAATCATCAAAGCTGTATCCAAAACATCTAAAAGGGAATTCCCAATTAACCTTCAAAATCAATTTTAAAGAAAAAAATAATTTTCTAATGGAAGAAATTTTCAAGAAAGTTTTTCTGACCACTCTTAATGTTGCTATGAATTAATTATTTCTGTTCTCTTGACAATACTTGAGCTGTTTTCAGTAAATCTGCAAATTTCCCTACATGTGTGATGACACTTGGTCAGGCACTAGAAGAACATCCACAGCTTCACAACTTCTCTCCTAAATGCTTCTAAAAGGAGCAAAGAATGAAATTTAAATCCTTGCAAGATCCTCAAGACTAGCACCATTAACAAAGGAAAGGAAAAGAAAAGAATAAAGGATAAGGTCTCTGCTGCTCGTGATGTTTTTTTCTTACATTTCTGGTATTTATCCCTCAAAGGGCGCAAACAAGGTTTTAATCAGTGCTGTATAACTAAAAGGCAAAAATATCCCCTGCATCTGAAGTGAAGCTGTGGCCATTTCACTTGTATGCCTCACTGATATGCCAAGGAGGGGTTCCTCCCTGGAACCTCCTCGGTAAGGACCAGCGATATGCCAGCGAGGGGGAACATCAGGGAGGGACATCAGGAACCTTGATGTACCACCGAAAGGATATATCGCTAGGGTGAGGTTTCTGCTTTCAACATTCCTCCCTGAACGTAGTACAATCCCTCCTGCTACCAGCAACACATGACTGAGCCTCCCAAGAAGCTTGAGAAATATCACTTTAATTCTTTTTTTGAACTTTTCAATAGACCAGCTTCTTATACACATGGTTTTAGGTCCATCCACAACTGTACTTTACCCAGCAGCAAAAAAGAGCCAGTGATTCACCTTTGTTTCTCATTACGCCTCATTTGCTCTTTGAAGCCCTGTAGAAAGGAATGGTCCCAGCAATGGGGATAATCTTTCAGGGTTTTTTCTCTCACGTTCTACACACTGATGTTGAATGAAGGCTAGAACAGCCAAGAGAGGGCTCTTTACTCTTTGTTTTCTTTGTCCTGATCTATGTCCTCTCCTTCTCTGGCAATTTAAGAATGAGCAACAATCAGAAGGGAAGGATTCCGGCTAAATAAGACTTTAAATGTGAAAGAAGACGCAGAGATTACACAAGAGTTTATGATGCTGGAGACATGGTGAGATCACCATACGTACAAGGAGTAAAGCGCACAGAGTTTCTTATTCCACAACGCAAAGATCAAAGATATGCAACTCTAAAGTCGTGTAGTAACACAGGCTCAGCCAGAAGGACTCTGTAAATGCTCAAGAGTAGGCTTATTTGGTGACAGTGACTTGAAAGCTAAATACATCAGGGCTAACATACCTACCCAGTGATACTTTCTCAGCAGAGTTAATGATTTAGTGAAGTCCACACCAAACACCTTGCCGCAGCATACACGGTATCCCAGGAACCCAGATCATCCCCAGCGAACAGAATAATTAGCTCCGAGTTTCTCGGCAGCATAGGGAAAACTGAAGATTGCCATCCAATGGATGGCAGCTGAGACCTTACCGTTCCTTTCCAGGAAGGAGAAGAGATCCCCAGAGGGTCAGGCCTGCAGCATCTGTGGGGAAGGTGAGGAAGGCAGGGGCAACCCTGGCTCCAACCACCAAGGTAATTACTGCTGCACACATCCGTTCTCCGTGCTGGCGGTGGCCGTGTTCTGCAAAGTAGGCAGTTGGGGTTGTGGCTGTTGGGATGCCCCTGGCAATCTACTGTGCTTGGCAATTCTGTTTAGCTTATGCCTTTGGCTGGTGTCAAGAAACACATTCTGCCTGGATAAGTGGGCTGGAACCCACTTCCCAGACCTCAAAACAAACTCTCCAACTTCTCTGAGATTCACAGAACCGCATGATTTGAATTTCCCTGAGTTTGATTAATCATCGCTGTTTATCTCCCTCCACCAGTAGCCAACATAGTTGTTAATTTAAGTTTCTAGCCCAAGTGATTTTCCTAAGCAGGTGAACTCCTGAGGCAGTCTACATAAGAATGGAGAAAACTTTAAAATATTTAGGGGGTTGTCAGTAGCACCCGAAGAACCAGTGTAAAGGAAATGCATGCTTTGTTCCTCCCATTCTTATCCCTATACCAAAACCTCTGTGTGCACTCCTGAGAAAAGGTAAGTTTCTAGCATTGTACTAGGAGTCAGTGAATCTGGATTCTGCTTCCTGTTCTGCAAGAAGTTTCACAAGTGACTGGAACACTACCTCAGTTTCCCTGCCTGTGTAAGAGAATGATCTTTTTAGTAAAGACCAACTGAAAAAAAAGCTTTAATGTTATTGAGCCTTAAGCTTCTCCTTGTGTACACTGGAGGAAAGAATTTCTACCCTCACCGTAAGGCTCCTTGTTAAGACTTGCCTAAATAATACTAACATACATTCCAGCTTCTCTATTTTTCCACTCTCCGGGATCTCACCTTGCTGCAACTGCTTAAGGTGCAAGTGTTCAAAAGAACTTAGCTAGCTATCTCTCTCTCATCAACTTCAGTGAGGACTTATTATGTACCTATTTACCTTAAAGGCTGTATAACTAACTTCAGGCCACAAAATCTAGGTACATTGTCCTTTGGATACATTTGTGAAAGACTTTGTTCTCAGTACTTTGATTCAGAAGATCTTATTAACAGAGTGCATATACATTTGCAGAAACTTTCTTCCATTTCTCTAGCCACTTCTAATAAAGTGGTACTTAAGGAATTTAAAGCAAAAACATAATTTGAGAAGACGGGAAGCAGCTTCATCCCTGTAGCCCTAAGCTTGCACTTAACCTGAAAGATGAGGACTCCAATTAGTGTTCTCCTAGGATAAAGGCCTTCTCAGAGGACAGGTGGACATCTCACAATCTTTAGCTTCACAAACACTGCCACAGCATTGCCGCCTGTATTACTGTGGTCTCTAGCAACCAAAGTCCAGTGTCACAGAACTCCTGTGTTTTTACAGTAATCACTAGCCCCAAAACTAGGATAAGTAGGAGAGGGCATGGATGTGTGCCTCTATTTGTGTGTGAATATGAAAGATGGGAGATGCCTACAAGCAAGGATGGATATATGCACTTGGAGACATTGATACAGCTGTATCACAATAAAGACAGCCAGAAAAACCTGGGCTGCTTTAAAGTGACTATTTTTTTTTAAAGAATCTGCGATTCAACAGCTGGAAAGAACTACTGTCTGTGATCAGAGAGATGTTATGTAAAGCATAAGGGTCAACTTTACACCCTCAAATGTAACTACTTTAAAGGCTTCCACCTAGTTCACTTCATTTTCTATTCTGAGAAGTCTAGCAGATTCTTGATGAAGCTACTTCACTGGCACCATAAAACTGTTGCTTGGAGGACCAAAAAGAGAAGCCTTGTTTGTTGCAGTATTTTTCAGAGTCCTTTGGTACAGATCAGCTACCTGGGGGATGGCATTTAATTATGGAGTTTGACTATTCTCGGGATTCTTGCTTGACCTTGTCAAAAAGTAATTGATGATACATGACCTGCAGATTCAAAAAGGGTATGTGATGACTTCTGTCCCTCCTTCTCCAACTGGCCTTGACAGAGGGAGTTACATATGAAAGAGTAAGAACACCAGTGCAAGAACAACACACAGCTGTTCCTCCCAACCCTGCGAAAACGTGAGAACAAGCTCTATTGGAGAAGCTCTCGTGCCCTACTTCTTCTGGCCTCTAAACATTACTCCAGTACTCTGTGTTTTCTAGATGAAGTTGGAAGGACACAGTTTTAGCTAAATAGATACCTGAAGGGAAAAGAGCTAATGAAAAGCTGCCGAATTTCAGAAGCAGCAATGTCAGGAGCAGATTAATAACAAATGTTCACGTGTGCACACCAGTGCACACGTGTGAGTGGGTGAGAGACAGGATAAGACATTCTGACAGGCAGAGCAGGAGGATGAGTATCATCCTTTCCTTCCTCTCCCTTCATTCTGCTCATGTGAGGAACAAGTGATCTCCTTCCAACTCCTTGCCTCCAGCCCCAAATGTTGATGAAGCTCTTGTTCATCGTGCTGAGACTGGTGTAGCAACCTGCCGTATAGAAGAGCTCCCAAGCAGAGACAGTGGTAGCGATGGGCACACTGTACACAGAGGTGGGAGAAGATAACAATTCAGCAGTCCCTCACCACTGACCGGCCACAGAGGTAACAGGGAGGAAAACAAGGCAGGAAAACACAAAGCTCTTGGCAAGTATTTCTGAAGACAGTCTCATCTTTCCACTAAAACCAAAGTCTTTACAAGACACCTGGCTGACAAAACTCTGTCTCATCAGCTCAGACTTGTCCCCTAGAGCTGTCACATTAAGAGGCTCTGAGCTTTCATACAGAGTCTGTGATCATGAGCTGAAGAGCAGACTTGAAGCCACTTGGGAGTGGAAGACAGTATGATCATTCACACGTCCCGGATACTCCTGTGAAAAAAAAGGAAAAAAAAAAAAAAAAAAAGAAAAAAAGACTACCAGCCCCTTGGGAATTACGGGTGTTGGATCCCAAAACTTGCTTTTTCTAGTCTTCATCGTTTCCTGCCTCTGCCTGCATATAAAATAAGAACAGGAGAGGAATCTTTTACCATCAAGTCTTGATCTGATGACAGTTTTCTCCACTTGATGGTTGAAAGTGCATTTGAGTTTCAGGTTTTCTTTCATGTTGTTTGCAAACAGAATGACGCTTCTGTCATTTCAGCCATTTGCCCTCATCAGCAAGATGGTGATGACAGCCGTTTCCCAAAACTATAGGGCTAAGAGAACAGAGCGGAATGACAAATTTGTGAAGATGGCAGTGTACGTAAAGTTTAATCAATACAGAAACAAAGCATTACTCTGTTCAGGGATGCTGCTAATCTCCCTAAAACATCCCAAAATGGGGAGCAGGAAGCTTCAAGCCACCATAAGGCCTTTTCCGTATCACAGACCAGCAGGTCTAACCTGTGCTTCGTTACATAGCTGTAATACACAACGATTATGTTGCCCTATACTGGATAGACCCACAGAGAGGTATTAATAAGTCATTAATTAACTACTACAACTCCAGATAGCTAATAAAGATTTCCTTTAACTCAAGTCTCGGAAGTCTGCTTTAGGTAGCTGAAGGACAAGAGTATGATTCCAGCTCCCATTTTTTGTCCGTATGAATGGGATTCATCAGATATGCTCAGAGTCAGAGAACAGTTCTGAGCAGCTTTTCCAGCAGGGGGGACCAACCCCTCATCATGCAGAAAAAGGACAATGATGCATTAGAGCATGACCTTAGGTGAAGCACTTAACCTCTTTGTGCCTCATTTCCCCCCCATCTGTGGAGACAAAAATGGCATTTACCTAACTAGCAGGGGTACTGTGCAGCTTAATTCATGACTGCTTTACAGCAACTTTGAGAACCTTGGATAAAAGGTGCTAAGAACCAGCAGGGAGAGGTATGACACATGGGGACATTATACATTAGCTGGTGCAACAAATTAACTGTGTGAATTCAGATATGCACTACTTATATGGAATTTATAATAAAGGGTATTTTTGGTGGTGGTTTTGATTTGGGGGTGGGATGAAAGGGTTGCGGCTGTAATGTGCTGTATTACCACTCCCAGGAAATTCTCTATTAATCCCTAGGGCAAGGAGCAATACTTGCTTTCCACATCCTATTCCACAGACATGTCCAAACACTGATACAGAGGGACTGTCTCCAGGCCAGAGATTAGACCTCAGGCTTGGCCCTTCTGCAGGACTCTCTTGTAGAGAGAGTTTACAAGTTGGAGATATGCAGTTCACACCACTGCCCATTAGGTTACCCAAAGCTCACAGAAGTCAACGAAATCAGCGGAAGAATTTTCTGTTTGGCTTAACGTTCCTTGATGTAAGAACGAGGAACTGATGTGAAGCCCATATATTCTGCTGAAATACCACCATGAAGTAGCTAACAGCTTTCATTTCCTAGGCTGCATTCAAATCTGTGACACAGAAGTGAAAAGCCATCACTCGTATTACCTAACCCCTAAACCATCTAGCTTCCCAGCTTTTGTTTTAATCCCCAATGCCTCGCCCAGCACTACCTGTGAGAAAGCTAGCTGATACCTTCCTGCAGTATCAGTTGCTAATTTGCCACTTACAAGCCTTAAAAGTACAAATTATAATAGCTTCATTTACATGTGATGCTAACAAGAGGCAAGACCTGAGAGAACTTACAGCACCCACAGAAGCCCAGGCAGTTACCAGAACTCAACACATCCCAGCATTATAAAACTTAAGCACATCACAGGCCTGATTCCCAACCTTTACTGCTAAAACATTGATCTAACTTCACTTACTCCAAAAGGACATGCTCTTGTTCTGTGCTTAACATCAGTCAGAAGAGAAAGTAAGTCCTCTCTATTTTTAATCTCGCTCCCACTGTCTCTTTTTGTTTGTGGAAAATACCCTCCATGCTTGGGTGAAGGAATGCTGTGTGAGTGGCTAGGGAGCAAGCAGCTCATTACACTGCCCAAAATACTAGCTGCAGTGTCTCATAGATCCAGAGATAGGCAGGACAGTGTTCAAAAACATGCTCTCACCTTCCTTTATTTGTCTGGGAGATCCCATAAGGCATGCCAGTAAAAGGTTCTGCAGAACAGAGTACTGTTTGATATGTCGGAAACAACTGAGGGATATGACCTCGCTTTGGATAAACACATTTTATATCACAGATATTTAGGTAAATAATGTTTGGTTATAGTAAGTAATGAATAATTATATTTAAAGTAAATTAAATGTACCAAAAAGGCAAGAAAGAATTGCAGTTTGAACATTTCATCCCCTTGCTATTTGTGCTTTAATGAAGTGTCCTAAAGGCAGTCATCATGCCATTCTCTGCACAAGTCCTCTTAAAAGAAAGAGATTTTTACTTTTAAATCACTAGTTTCTAATGCTGAGAACCACACCCCTAGGTTTTTTTCCTTTGTCTTTAGCTGTTTTTTTTTTAAAGAAAAAAGAAATCATCTTTCCAATTTTTTAAAAGCTAAACCAACATGAACCAAGGGCATTCTAATGGCTTAGCAATCAAATAAATAAGACTTAGGGTTACTGTATTTTAAAACCACATGAACTCAAAGCTCATTATATTTTGGTTCCTCAGATGACCAGCTTTTCGATGGCCTGAACTTCTGCCTGTGCATGTGCTTTTTTTTTTTTTTCTGGATCTTTCCTGCTATGGCTGGAATCTCACTGAAGGACAAGATGGAAATCTTGTTATTTAGCTATTTAGTTTATTTAGTTTTGTCAATATAACTATTCCTAATAACTATTTATTTAGTTACTTAGTTTCCTTGCTTTTTTATTTGATAGGAGGACAAGGGAGACGCACTTGTGGAAAGTTAAAGATGTTTGCTTACCAGATACAGACTCTGTCTGAAAATGTTTGCACTTCTGTGTGTCTTGAAGGGCCTGTGTAGTGAAAGCAGCCTTCCTAATTTGCATGTGAAGAGCACATGAAGCTAAGCAGCATCTCTGGCTGTGCATTGCAAAGTGCTCTCCTCTCTCTTTACGGGATTATGAAGTGCTCTCATAAACTGTCAGACTGACACCTGCGGCGAGCAGCACTCGGGAGTGTCCAAGCAGCAACTGAGAGCACTTTCCCGTTCCAGAAAGACAGGGAGGAAAACAGGGGAGCCCTTAAAAAGTAACGAAATTCATACTGAGACAGAGAGGTGCAATTAAGAGTGGCTGGCACTGAAGGAGAATCTTTTTCTCCATTTTAATTTCTGAAGTGCTGAGGAAGTATAAAGAGCACCTGCATTTGCATATCTGAAGCACAAGGTACCCTTCCCTTCTCAAGCAAAGGGGTGCCAGGGACTCTGGTGTGCCCTCTTGCTGCTCCTGCTATAGTGTGCTGTCTAGCATTATATTTTCAAACAGATTTCAATATTCAGCAGTAGGAGCTTTCACAGTAACCTTTGCAATCCTAATGATAATGCAGAACTCCTCCCTCCCCTTCCTCTCTGGATGAAGAAGCACTGCTATGTTCTAGCTGCTTTCCAGATAACTCGGCAAGACGTGATCCCTGCACTGGGGAACTTTCAAGGACTAAAATGCAACCAGAGGTTATCGGCAGGACAATACACACAGGCCATTTTTATACAAACCAGTAAATCTCTCTGAAATTGGTATGAGGGAGAAGAGATTTATGCTCACAACATACAGTGATACAGGGTATAAAGTTCAATAGTTTTACGTAACATTTTAGAGGTACGAATAAAGAGGTGCAGAGGGGCACATGGTGGGATCCACCTTCCCCATAGTGTATGAACAACAACTCTTCCGGTATGGAGTGGCATCCTGGGCCTGGAGAAAACCAGTCCAGATGTGCCTGGCCTACAGGAATACTGGGGGGTTGGCCTACAGACCCCGGGGCTACATGACAGCACAAATTCTTCAGTGGGGAAAAAGCATTTAGGTCTCTAACACAGTTCATCTATTCATTTTGGGAAGTGACTGACTTAACTTCAGCTGCCTGAGAAAAGCAAAGGAACAGTGGAAAAAAATAGAAGAGGTGGTAAAAGTAATTGCCAAGCTCAAAAGTAGAATGCTAAGACTTATGTTCAGTTGTCGCAAACGATACCAAGGAAAGTTAGCATCACATGGTAAAAAACATCAGAAAAGAGTCAATTTCTGGGGAGAAGAGCAAGTCAAAGTAGGAGTGACAATATCAATGAAGTTCAGTGGGGATCATTCAGACTGCATTTGAATGACTGTTCCGTTGAAAGTTAGGTGAAAACACAACTGATTTTGGAAAAGTAACAAAGGAAACTGAAATGCAGAAAAAGCAGAAACTACAGAAAGGTGAGAAAAAAATGGGGGTGTGCCTCTTCCAATTTCTCAGACCAATTCCGAGACACACATTTTCCCTCTTCCTCTTAGAAGCCCATCTGTACGACCTGGATTCAGGCCTAACACGGGAGGACGTGAATCAGCGCATGCCAGAGCATACATGAGGACACACGTGAGAACGGAGAACTGGGTCAATGGCCAAGTCCACGCCTGTGAGAGCTGGTACAGGTACACACGCATAAGCGGTAGCAAGTGACACATACGTGCTATTTCAAGTGCTTCACTTAGCGAATGAACTCCATAATATTCCCCCTGAAATCGGTTGCTCCCGGGTGTTTAACGAATGGTTGGTCGTTTAATGGCCCGAGGCAAAGCCAAGGAAGGTTAACACACTGACACAGCGGACATTAACTATGATAACAACTGTTTTCATGGAAGATTATTGCTATTATAAACCTTATTCAACATCATAATGCCAACAATCATTCCCTACTTTTTCCTTGTCTTTCAAATAAAGTTGATGTCTTCTATGATGTAGCAGAGAAAACAGCGCAGCCAAAATCTGAGGCCTTCAACTTATAACAATCACCTTTCTGTTTGTTTGAGTACGAGAAGTACTGGACTTTGGCTGGAAGATATCCCAGCGTAAAGAAAGCCTCAGTTAAACAGAACTCCACAAGCACCTTTTATCCTGGAGTAAGCAAAGGGAGCGAATTGTCTCCACCAGGTAATTTGGTTGGCAGAAAGAGAGCAGAGCTTTTCCTGAGGAGGGGGTGTGACATCCCCCAGCTAGAGATGCCTACTGAAGCCTTCGTTGTGGGGGTACAGAAACTGGAGGCCACCATATAATTGAGCTGATCCCACATCTAACAGACTGCAAAGAAAAGGAGCTGGAGAGAAAGGGTGCCATCACCTGCCATACATCAGACCAAGGCACTGCAGTTAATGCATCCTCTCTGAGGTGTTGCAGAGAATACACTCAGAAAGGCACAAAGCATTCGACTTAGCACCTCGTTCAGACAAAGCTCCCTCCTTTCAGACTGGCACCACCATCAGCTATGGAAACATGACACTGGGACTTTCTAAAGCATTGCTTTTCAACTTTTTCTCCATTTACAGATCCCTCCAAATTTTCCAGTGGGAATGTGGATCCCAGCATAGTGAACATACTTTCTGTCAAATGCTCTCCTTCTGAGTTACGTTTCATTTGCTTTGTGGACATCACTGACGGGTCTGTCCAGGGGGGCTGTGTTTCAGGACTACCAGGTACTGTCCACTTAAACACTACTTTGCTTAGGAGGCATGTAAAACACATTGCCTCAAGTAAAAGATGTATAGCCCTTTTTTCCCCAGCACCTCTGCATGCATAAGATATGCTTGACACTCCAAACAGAGAGTTCTGCCAGAAAAAAACCCACTGTATGGTATTTGCTTTGGCGGGTGCAGGGAAGAAATCCAACCAGAGCGGCCATTAAAGTTGGAAACCAACAGGCAAAAGCTACAGATGTTAACGAGATGCCATTATGGAATCACTTCACGGTCTTCAGAAACTACAACAAACGGGATGATTTTTCTTTAGCAGCAAAAATAAGGTATCATAAGCATTACCCTGCAAAGACTGCAACCCAGTCTCTCAAGAAGATTCAAGAGCCCCAGCAACAATTAGGCCACTGAGGGCTCAAGAAGAGAAGTCTAATTAAAATCCTCAGTGCAGAGATCAGTGACCTAACAACGCTTGATCTTGTCAGCTCTGCCACATAAGCCTCCATCTACTGGTGAAGGGCCATGGGGGAAGTGGAATGGATAGAGCCTGGCCGTAGATTTGTTTTTCAGGGTTGCAGGAAGGGAGAGGAGAATGTACAGTATCATCCATATACTGGAAATGAAGCAGTCAGTGAAACTTACAGAATCTAAATCTCAATTAGGCTTTGAAGTTTAAAAATGAAAAAGACCAAAATCAGATGGCTGAAACGTTTGTATCCAACCCATATGATAAATGTGTTTAATAATAGTTGTACTTTAAACTTTGCTATCTCCTTCCACTTAAGATCTCAAAAGGCTTTGCAAGCTTTAGAAATAAAGCCTTGTAATACCTCTGCAAGGTCAGCACTATTATTCTCATTTGTAAAAGTGAAACAACTTGGCCAAGGTCACATACAGAAAGTCAGTAGCAGAGCTGGGAATAAAACCTATTTTTTTGGGCTCTTAGCTATGTATATTTAAGGTGATCTGCAAAGGAAAAATACTTGGGTATGTGCCCATTTTTTTCTTTTCATTTTTATGATGAATAAAGAAGGTCTAAAGATTTTTCTAAGAGTTCGCATAAACTGGCCTGGAGGACAACAGTGGTACTTCAAAAAGGAATGATGATAAGATTTCATTTTCAAGCACTTTGAAATCTGCAGCGAAAAAGTGCTAAATTAAATGCTGGTTAATAAATAACAACAGTATGATAATAATAATCATCTGCTGTAGCACTAGCAGAATAACTCCCTATGTGAGCACTGTATTTGAGAATAAAAGTAAGATGCCTCTGATACAATTACTCCGTCTCATTTGTGGCTACACCACAGTGGTATAATTATAATTATTCCACTATAGTTCTACCAGTTCATTTCCCTGTGTAAAATAAGCCCTAAGGGATTCTTTTCCTGTTTCCATTCAACATTTGAAATTTATATTCTTTTTACCCTAGACATCCTCTGATGAGTGGAAAATTCAGAAAACTACTGCATTCCAGGAGACCCAGGGGCACATCTACAGATACCAGTAAGTTGTCGTAACTCAGACTCTGTAGATCACCTGAGGATCTGCTTTTAAAAAAGTGCGGAAGGATCTGCAAGAACACTGAGCTAGTTTTGTTTAAAGCCACACTGAACTGAAATGACATGAATGGGAAGCCATCAGAACAACGGTTTTCTGGGAAAAAAAACAGAAAATCCTCAAATCCCCCAAACCTTTCCTGTCCCCTCCAATTGAGATCACAGCATGAACGATGGCTGCTCAGGTGATCAACCACTCTAAAAAACCAGGGTTAAGTAGTCTTTGGCATTCTGAATGCATCTGGTTCGGACTGTTAACAAAAACACCAACAAAGCACCACAATATCAGTAGTCTCCAGCGCATTTTTCTTTTCCACACTAGATGAAAAGCCAAAGTATACCCATTTAAACAGGTGTCATATTTCATGCCAGACACCCGAACTGGAGCCCCAGTTTTAGCACTCGAGAGGAAAATCCTGCCTTGCGAATCTGTAACGTCATTCACAGAACAGCCACCTTTTCACCCAAAAATTTTTACTTACTGGTGTGTTCTGACCACAGCCAGTGTAGAAAATCTAACGAAGTTGTATGATATACTTCTATCCCTACCTTTGGCTCCTATTTCATGGCTTACCTTCCTCTTGTACCTCTGGCCTTGGGTTACTATTAAGAGATACAGCCACTAGACTGCAGGAACCATGGCTGCTCAGGTGATTAACTGCATTCCCGTAGTGAAGGAAGCCTCCTCGACTGTGGCTTTATTTTTATGCAAGGGAAAATTGGGAAGACAGCTAAACAACAACTCGAGAAAAACAGTACAGCTTAGATCTTTGCTGTCATACGTTCAGACTTCAGCAGTCACACTTCTGCTGCGCAATTCTGCGTTTGTAATTGCACACTGTGTCCTTTCCGTGTGATTTGCAGAGCTTTGCATTGTTAATGTTCACCTAATAATAAAAAATGGCTACAAAATCCCCTAAGAAGCTTTGCTATAGGAGCTTGCTAAGACTGCTAGAAAAACACTTCCCATGAATTTCCCAGGCTAGACAGAGGCACGTACATGTTTTCTGAAATGAAGGCAAAAAAGACTTGCTCCTTTAGGATACCCGTGTCGTGCCCGTGATTTCCACTAGGTCACTGCATTTTAAGCACATAGGTGAGGCAGCAGGAATTAGAGATTGGCAAAAACGTTGTCATACTTGAAACACAAGCACGAAAGGGCAAGGCCTTTACAGTTTACAGGTGCTGCCTAGGAAAGATCTCTGGCAGAAGTTGTATCCCAGAAAACTCTGGCACCACCACCATGACAGCACAACAGCCACAAACCCCTTCCATGACAGAGAATTTTGTGGGCAGCCTGCCTTGGAAGGGCTAGATGCTCACTATATCATGCCACACATGTTCATACTGTCGGCACAAGACACGTAGGGAGTGCAGACCCACGAGCAAACAACGGCAAGCGAATGGAATGGAAATGTGTGAACTGGTCAATGCATGAAGAAACTTGCTACTGATGGAAAACGTGGTTGCCAAGTGCTGCTACCTGCACAGTCAGAGTACCTGTACTACTGCTATTTGAGGGGCTGGTAACTGGATCACTCTTCCTCTATTATTAGCTAAATTGCCAGAGTGGAGGAAAAACGCCAGACTTTTGAAGGTTATTACATAGACATCTTTCTGATAATAGCAAAGCCATTAACAATCCCATGTTTCTGTCTTATTGGGATCAGTTGTACGGTGTTGTACACTCAGTGTCCATTTTCCGAACCCGCTGCACACAGCAGATCTAGCACTAAGAAATCAGCTCATCGAAAGTCTCTGGCCTTTTTCATCAGCTGCTGCTGCTGGGGCCCAGCACACATGCTCCAAAGCACTGGCATTAATCTACCAGAAGGAGAAGAAAGGGAATCATCCATTCAACATATAGAAGGCCTCTGGATGATAAAGATGATGGCATTACTAAACTAAAAGCAGCAACATGCTGATTCCCACTTGCTGTGAGGGTCAGGTGATGAATGAGCAGGAACAGAGACAGAAACATCCTTGTGATGGAGGGAGTTCCCTACAAGGAGTTTGATCTGGATATCAAAGAAGGGTGGAGGGAGAATAAAAGAGGTCCAAGCAACATACGGCCAGTGTGTTAACCAAGCTTCTTTCCAGTACACCCCTAAGGAGGGAAGAGTCTCTCTCTTAGGAGGAGAAGGTGAACAAAAAGATGACATCTAACGAATCAAATCATAGCCTCTATTTTAACAAAGCCATCTGAGCACAAACAGTTTGCAACACGACCCACTTCAAAAGAGCGTGGAGGGAGCAAACAGCAACAAGCCAGTTCATTTCAGGAAAAACCCGAGGTAAGGACCCAGATGCAAACGTTTCCTTTGCCGAGTGCTCTGCTGGCTGGGCAGGGTGCTCCTCACTGCAGTTCCAGAGACTGTCAGCTCACCAGCAAATCTCAAGGTTGACACTGTTTCATCTTTCTTCTAAACGTCTCCTCAAAGACACAGCTTTTCCCAACATGGAAACACAGTCTTTCACCTCTACATCAGGACTGACAATGTGCAGGTAATATTGGAGAATAGTTTTCCATCCAGCTTTCATCCCAAAGCCAAACAACTGCCCCACACCATGTGTGCTGTTCCTTTTAATCCTCCACAGCCATCACTACTTCTCTGTTAGGACAGCAAGAAGAGTGAGCTTTGCCTGTGTCCATCTACGCTTTTATACACTGGGCACCATCCCAGTGAAAACAGTGGAGACGCACTGTCTGCTACATTGAAATCAACATTCTTTCTCTGGTCCCAGGGTTTTATTCCACTCTGGCAACACAGGAATGTGGTGCTATTAACCGTGCCAGTGTTTCCTGAGACAGAACCGCAGTCATGCAGGGATCCATCCCTTCAGCTAGAAATTTCAATTTCAGATGGCAGGAAAGTGGAAGTGTTTCACTCAGTAGAAGTAGTTTCTACCCAAAGCTGTTGCAATATGCATTCTGCCTCTATCCCTGCAGCACCTTCCTTCAACTTTCCCCTTGTGAAAAAGGGTTGAGATTTTTAGAAAGGGGAAGGGATAACTAGAGATGGATAGGAAAAGCAGGTTAACTGGTAAGGGGATATTTGTAACCAGCAGGAAAGGAAAATAGTAGTGCAAGTTTGTTGGAAAATAAAAGAGATTAAAACATTTTAATCCTGCGGCATCTGTAAACATGCATTTAATTTGCCCATTCATTTATTTTTAGTCTTTCCTGGAGAAAAGAAAACATTGTGAGAGAGGAAGGAGAGGAATTTTTTGCTTCTATAACTGTGAAGGCTTTTTAAATTTTGAAAAGCAATTGCAACGTAGGCAGGATTTTGGCTCCCTTGCCTCGAGGACTGAATCCTCCTTAAAGACACAGAGCGAACAGTCACAGTGCAGACCTGCTCCCAGACACTACCTCTAAACCCTGCTTCATCTCTCATTTGAAGGAACTGCTTCTGGTAGAGTCAGTGCAGCGATGTGTCTTACTCCTTTCAGTTCCTGGCCACTGTGCTTAGACACCAAGTGATGGTGTTAAATCAGCAGTAGGAGCCAAAGTATTTTGAGAAATGTGCAAATGGTTACAAGCAATGTGGACTAAGGCTTAGCATTTCATTTGCCCAATTAAACTCCAAAACAGATGCAAGTTATCAAAATAGCTAATTTAAAAAAAAAAAAAAAAAAGAAAGAAAGAAAGAAAGAAAGAAAATACCCAGGAAGCCAAGACAATGAGAGCTACATCCTATAACTAATCTTCAGATCATCCATTTCCTCTCCTGGATTTATTTTTTTTTTTTTTTTTTTTAATTTTTTGGGGTCATTAGAACACCACTGCTCAGGGGACATCAGAGATGTCACTAAGGTCCTGATGTCTTAACGTAATACCCAGCCCTGCATAAACAACCACTGTCACAGCAACATTGGCTTGACGCACCTTTCCCTTTCACATGCCACTTCCCACTGGGACTATGCATTGCCCCACCTTACTTCAGAGGTTTTCACATCCTTGAATTTCTTATCAGCAGATGATGAGACAGAGGCCTGATTTCAAGGAGCACAAGAAAAAACAGCCACATTCAATTCTGTCTCCTTCTCTCCCCAGCGTGGAAGCAGAAGGTTCATGTGGATGACGTGACTTTGCTTGAAGGTTCCCCTAGGGAAGACAACTCCTCAGCCAGCTGCTGAAGCTAGTTTCCTGAGAGCACAAACCAGGAGGATCAAGGCAGAGGACCCTGCTCAGTAGACAGCATGAGATACCATATGAAATCTATTTGATGCTTACTGTCTGGGCAGACACTTCATAGTGGATACAGGCATCCAGTAGAATCTTCAGCAGATGTACTAGCTTATTCTGCCCTTAGAAGCAAGGAAGAGTGGAAACACAGTTATTGAACAGGCAGTTTGGGTTTATTCAGAGGCTACAGAACAGGAAACCTGAGTAATTTTTTTTTTTTCTATCTCATAATGGTCTGTGATTTGACCAACACAGTGTAACTGTGCAATATCTAAATTAAACTCTTATTGAAGACAACCTTACTTCAAGCTAGACTTCACCTTCTCTTCTCTCTCTTCTAATTTCCAGAGCAGATAGAATGAACACTGATGATCAATGCAGTTCAGCCGAAGTTCAGCACATAGGCAGTTCCATGCAAGAGACTAAGTAAGCAAATCCAAAATACTACCGTGTAACACACTTTGTCAGGAGATAGCCAAAAATGCAGCCCTGGAGTTCAGCGTACAGGCTATTCCCTCACATAATGTAAACTCAAACTTGTCTGCGAGGTTGCACCTTTCGCCCTTTCCAGATTGAAGTCAGCACAATGTTCCCCTTTTTCTTGCCCTTCTCCCTATTTTCTATTTCCTAAAATGAAATGAGTAAAACAAGGACTATCACAAATTAACAAGGAAAAAAGAAACAGAGCAAAATACAGTAGGACAGGAGAAAGTATAGCAAAAACAGAGAAGGACAGCACCCACTTTTACCCACCAACTGCTCCCCAGTTTTACAGGGAACCACAGTGCAACAGCATCATTCACCTCTACTCGGCACAAGTCGCTGCACCATAACCATTTTTATACCTGCAGCTGATCGTCTATCCATGCTTCTTTTGGGGGCAGCTCCTGAAAGTCCTTCTGGTTTTTGGTTTCCCATTAGGGACACGCACAAAGGCCTCGAAGCCAGTCTTTTGTTGTGCTTCTTCCAGCATCAGATCTTTCCACAGAGTAAACTAATGGTCAGGAAACCTCAACTGACTAGCTGAGACCTTATTGTGTTCTGCTGCAATGCTAGAAATACTTCACATATGTTCTGATGACGACGGCTTTTTGCTGCGAGACCAGGACAGCGCAACAGCAGGGTGAGCTTTTCATACGTCACCTATTTAACACTTCCGCCATGTGGTATTTTTATAGTCACTGAAAAAAACCTACAGTGGTAATTTGGAACATAGTCCAAAAGATGAAGGATCTGGATTTAATATCTAATAGCAACTCTCTGAGGCACAGACTGGTTATATGGTGTAAATGAACCATGATAGATAGGTCTTGCTCCAAAGATCAGTGATGCTGGGACAACAGCGAACAAACAGCTGCAGAGGGCAATCGTGAATCAAAGAAGAAAAAAAAATATTTTTTTTTTTTCAGAAGCTAAAAGGGCTTCCATTTCAATCCTAAACTGTTCTGGGAAAGAGAAAAGACAGTCATGATGCTTCCTTCAGGATTTCGAAGACTGAAGTGAGAGGAAAGCACGGAAATCATTTTGAATTGTTCAGAATCTGAGACCCTTGTAATAAAGGTGGAGGCACCCCCAAAGTTCACTAACTGCTCAAGCAGTGTACAACCCAGGCCTAGCTTTGCTAGTGAACCGTCGCACAGTAATGGGGAATGCTTCGGGTGTGCAGCCTACGCTGTTCTCCTTTGAACTGCAAGGAGCCTACCAGCTCCAAGTCCTGCTTCCCTCTTTCAGAAAGCCTACAGTGTAAGGAAATACTACTCTGGTCAGTCATGATCAACATTCTTTTTAGATCTCTCTTTTTTTTTTTTACTCTCCTTCTATTTGAGTTTTTTTTCTTTCTTTCTTTCAATACATGAAGGCAATATTTACAGCCAAGGCAGTGCTGAGTAAGATGCAGTGATTATGGCTGATTTTATCACAGCCGTATTACTTAGCTGCAAGGTGAAGCGCTGTGCTAAAATGGATCATGAATCCCTGAAATTGACTATCCGTCACCTTTATAATCCTGATGGAAAGGCAGGTCAGATCAGGCCTGACAACTTCCCATGCAAACTAGACTACAACAGTGACGTCTGCTTGCCTCAAGGCATTTATTTGTCTGGAGAGGAAGGTGATGCCTTAGGGAACTGGACTAGAGAAAGAGGGAGTGAAGAAACCAACTATCCCAACTGCCTCTGCAGGAATCAAATAGAGGAGCCTAAATGTGTGCACAGAAAGGCAGCTAAGAATATTGGAGGAAAGAATATTACAAGCAGCTAAGAATCAGGATTGCAGCATGAGGGCCTCTCCCTAGGCTGAGGAACAGATTTCGGTTTCAAAGTAGGAAAAATAAAATAACACCTCCTCAGTGGGAATTTGTGACATGAGATGAAACCTACAAATGGGGAAAACTTTCAAATATCTGAAGAGTCTAGACATGCCTCCTTCAAATTCAGTATCAGAGCCTTTCTCGCCAAGTCAGATGAAAAAAGCATCTGCAAGTTTGGAGACCAAATTAATCAGGGTGTTATCACTGGCCATTATTACACATGGCATCTGTGCAACAAAACCCACAGAGCGATGGCAGCGTCGAATCTCACGGGGGGTGTTTATTTGGAGACAACCAGCACAGTTGATCAGAAAAATCACTAAGCTATCCCACTGAATCTTCTTGACTGGCATATGGCCACATGCAAGAGAGATTATCTAGGAGAAAAGACTAACTAGCATGTTACTGTTTCTAATGAGATTGATGTGCTGCTTTCGGTAAATGCAGAACCACTATCTTCTTAAGGCAAGACTTGTTCTGAAGTATAAACACAAGTTGTCTCATTCATACACCAGGTTTGGGCATATCTCAGTACCACCAAATGCTAAGGAGAGTGCTTGTTCTTGGTGTTCATCTTCTATTCCCAGCAGTTTCTTACACATCAGGTCAGGCAGCCTAGCCATAGTCATCAACATTACTGTACCTTATTCCTTCCTATGCAAAAAGAAGATAACACATAGTATGTCACAGAGCTACTACACACTTGTTAAAAGTGGGGTAGACTCTTTGAGATCCACAGATAGTATTAAAGAAGGGCAAAGAGTACTTACATCTTGCTCTTCTCACCTGTCCTTTCTTCCCCTTTCCTCCAGTGCCTCTCCTGGGTAAGTCACATCCCAGCTAAACCTCTTAGTGAGTGATTACATTAGAGATAGTGCTAATTACCAAATGTCATCTGTGTGGTACAATCTTATCAACACCCCACACTTCCTCCCCTGAGGTGAGGGGGCTTGATCCATTTCATAAAAGTATCCTAGTTATCTGCTCTAACAAGCTCCCTTCCCTCAGGCTTGAAGGTGGCTGTTTTCCTTTTTCTTTTTTTTTTTTTTTTTCATCCTAAGTACAGATTCAAAGCTTTTCTGCTAGAACCTCTTGCAAGGAGGAGGGTTTTCCCCAGCAACAGAGTGGTGGATATTATCCTTCGTGTATAAAAGGAGGCAGCCAAGGTGCTGTGTTTCAGATAACACACTCACTTTTCCCCTCACACACCATTCAGCGAGCAGAGTGTGGTTCTATCACCTACCATAGGGCAGAGGAACTCAATACCTGCCCTGCAGCTGCAAACACCGAATTTTGACTATGGGCTAAGAAAGGAAGAGCAGAAATAGGCAGGTGTAGTCCAAGAAAGCCCATAAATGCTTTGGTAAGGCAACTAAATCACGGCTAGTATTGCCTTATATTTTATTTCTAGGACCACCATCTGACCAAACTCTGCCAATGCCATGCTCTTCTGCCCTGTAGCACTCCCTGCTAGCCCAGTTTGGTGCTCACCCACGTTTCCAACAAAGTAGCTGACATGCAGCGCCTGCGTCTAACACACTTTGGAGCCGAGGTGCCCGCTGCACCCAAGTTCATAGTAACTGCCAGAGCAAAGGGCTATAAATACCCTGAAAGAGAGAAAGGTAATGACTCTTTTGACATGCTTTCCAGTTGGACTCAAGTCTGTGAAGAATTAACAACATAACATGGGGTAGGCACAGTGACCCTGTGGTTTTGGTTACAGCACCGCTAGTTCCCAAGGTTTTAACAGGCTAATTCCATTTTGCACTATTATCCAAGAAGGCAGGTTGCTCCCTTATTAGTAGATACTTCGGTTGTATTCTTTCTGGGGGTTTGGTTATTTTCATGTTTGAAGGTTGTTACTGGTTTTTTTTTATATAATTTGTGTGCATATTACTCGCTGTCCCTGGAATTCATTTTGTTCCCTGCTAATGAAACCTCTGCGTCGCTAACAAAGCGGAAAATAAAAAAGGTAAATAGCACTCTCCAGAAACAATTTGTTTCTTGTTCTGTAAATTCTTGCTGAACAGCATCTCAGGGAATTTTCACCCCAATAAGAGAAGAGAGAAGCAGAAGGTGATTGAGGAGGTGGACGAAGGGGCTACAAATGCAGTTAGTCGATCTGGAAAGGAAATAATAATTACACTCACACTGTAGACAAACAGGTACCCAGACAGCTGCACCTGTGAAACTCCAGAAAGCACTTGAGCACCGGCAAGCCACGCAATTTAATAGAAACCATTGGTTGCAGAAAGATTTGAAGGGGAGATTACTTTTCTAGTGTTTAACCCTTTAGAGCTATGCCAAGAGTCAGCTGCCCTCACCAGAGCCCAGACTCAGAAAACAGAACAGGACACAGAAAATTAACGAGTAATCTTGTTCTGCAAAACCACAATGACATAAGGGAGGTACAGACTGCGTTCGGTGGCACTGCTGTCAGTGAACACAAAACAAGGAAGACGTGAGGCTGTTTTTTCCTAGCACGTACACTGCTACTACCTGCTATAGAAAAGCAAAAGATGCTCTACAAAACATAGTTTCTTTCTCACATAGAAGAACTGTTATGTTCATTTTCATACATCCGAGTCACAAGGCTGAAATTTTTCAAAAACCAGGACTGTCAAAGAGATTTTCAAGTTCATATTGAAGCTCCTAAATTAACGGCTTGCAATTGAAAAGAGCTGAACTTCCAGCTGCTTCCGCTATCTGACATTCAGATCTTAAACGCTAATCCAAGCAGAGAGGTAAAAACAATTATGGTAAGGCAGGAAGGGAGAGAATCTTACATCCTTCCACCTGCACAGTCAAGTAATATGCCATCTCTGTGCCTTATTGCTTGGGAACCAATAACAGAAATTAGTACCCTTCCCTGAAAAACAAACCAACCAACCTCAGACTCAGCCAGAGAGAAACACACTGAAAAAAACCTGACTTTTTTCTAAGATTATTCAATTGTTAAAAGTAGCTAAGGCAATTAGGTGGCCAAAAGCCAGGGGGCCCTAAATCCCTTAGCCACCTTTAAAAATGCACGCACAGTATTCCACACGTGAACACACCTTTGCACTATCACTCACTGGATTACTGGACCAGCCCTTGTATGGAAGATTAAATACAAACTGCTCTACTGCTAAACCATATTTATTGAGCTTTAACCACCACGTAATTTATACATCTCTTCTCGCAGAGTTGGAAAAACTCCACCAACAATAATAACAGCAACACTCAATTTCAACTGGTACATTTTTAACCTACAATAAGCAACCTGTTATATCTATAAAGAGCTCTTTAGAAGTTATGCAAGGTATTAATTGAGCTGCTAGGAGACCATGCAGGTTGGTTTTGTAGTAACTCCACAGTAAAAAAGAATGCAGCAACCAGAAAAATCCTGGCAAGATAGCAGCAGCTTCTCAAGAGATGATTGCTGCAGCTGTACTGGTTATTTACATGAAGTCAATTCCAAGTGATTATTAAGAACATGAGGTTTATCGTGTAATATAAAAGGCCAGTTCATTATGTCCGCACAAGCTACAGCTTAAATGGCAAACCTCAATAATTCAGTTTTCTAACAGCAGTTTGGGATTTAATCGCTGCACAATAACTGCATTAATTCTGAATTAATTTCTTAATGGGGATGTAATTGTCTTGGGCTTCATCTAAGGGGCCAAAATCTGCTCTCACCAGCATAAATCCAGTGGAAGTTCATGGAAGAGAGTGGGATGATTTTAACGTAAAGAAAACTGAAGTCAACAGGCAGCTGAGTTTTACACCGGTATCAGAGAAAACAGTGTGGCCCAGCCATCATTTGCACTTTTTCACTTTCTGTCCCAAATGACCCTCATTTGCCTGGGCAAAGTCCATACGAGTACTAAACACAGAAATGATATCAACTCTATTTACTGCTATTATTATGATCATTCATTTGTAAGACACTTCATCCCAAAGGGCTGCAAAGTATTTTAGTGCAGGGAAAACATTTCATTTAATACCAAAATGCTTTCAGGTCTGGGGTGAAGAAACCAGCTCATACATTACCCTCAGATGGGGAAGGTAAGAAGGCAGACAGTTAGCACATTTCCATTTGGCTAAGACATTCAAGCTAACACCTCCAAGTACTATAACAAGCCCTGTATGAACAGTTTAAGGAACATGGCTTCAGAAGGTATTCACAAGAAGGCACCTTGGGAATCCTTAAGATAGAACTGAAATCACTGGGAACAAAAAAGTGATCGCTGCTACAGTCATCTTATAATATATAAGAAAATGGTGATGGCAAGAAACTGATGTTGCAGGAAGAATGCTTAGATAGCATGAACATGGAGAGATGAAAAATATATTTTAGATCTTCTGGTTGCCCACGCCGGTTGATGAACTCTTAGTGGTAAGAAGAAAGTTGAGAACACAAAAAGCAGAAGGGCAATAAGTCGTCTGGAGTAATCAGTGAGGCAGGTAGAAGTTAGAATCATAGAATCATTTAGGTTGGAAAGGACCTACAAGATCATCGAGTCCAACCGTCATCCATGCCCGAAGTTACAGTGACAACACTGCCAGTCACGCAGAAGATTTGAGTCTACTGAGTGCCAGAGGCTGAATTCTAGCCCTGGAAGTCCTGCAGTTGCAAGGAGGTCTTTGAGGCTCATCCCTTTCAAGGCCATGCCAAGGAAGAACAGCGTGGTGATAACACCCCTTACAATCCTAGCTGGCCAGGTAAGTTGCAAATTCAACATGTGACAGCAAGTAAAACCAATTGAGAATACACAATCAAATACAGCCCACAATACCTTTACTTCAATTTAAAACATGCCATCTACCATTGTATACAAATACACATTCTCCCTGTTGCAAGCAGGCAGAGAGAAGAGAGAATTTTCAGGTGTACGTGTTAAGCATTTTCCTACCAGCACCACGGCAACTGCACATGAATTTTCCATCCATTTTACATCTATTCACACCATCAATGACACAGAACCACTGACAGCCTCTCTAATGTTTGGTTTAATATTATCGCATGAGAAGAGCAGTCACAAACGGCATCCTGCTAAATGTCACGCATCTGCTTGCGTGCTCCTTGAGGACCACCTCTACAAACACCGCCCTGACGCAGCCTCGCAGGCGTCTCATACGACTCTGTCGTGCTACGAACTGTCATGTCACAGAGTGCAAGTGGCACAGGTGGACTGCACCAGGAGTCAAGTGTTTTAAACAAATCCAGCAACACCCACTTAGTCAGCTCTAGTTTCTCTCCAAGTCTATATGCAGCGTTTGACCTCTTCCCGTAAATGTGACAAGAGTTTCCAACCACTGAAAACATGCCAGTAGACTCAAGACGTCTATTCAGAGCTGAGGGATGGGGATGGTTAGTAGGAAGCAGACCAAGCAGAAGTCATCCTCATCAGATTAAGAGGGAAACAATATACAGACAAAAGAACTGGTTTTAAAAACCTTCCCTGCCTTTCACTTTTTGAAACAAGAAAGAGAGCTAAGCAGCTTGTTTTGGGGTCTACTACTTCTTCATGAATACATCAGCAATATATTCCTTTGCAGCTCAGTAATACAAAGCATATACAAGCAAATATATATTCACTGCCCTTAACGCGACTGCTCCTCCTCTAGTGACAGGAAAGCCTCAATAGAAAACGTACATGATGTGAGCAAAGCAGTTGGCATCAGAAGTTGCATTAAGAGATAGGAGTCCCTGGCTCTTCGTATGCCTGAAAAGGACATTGTCTTTCAGGTTAGCGAGCTGACCCTCCTTATGGATCAAGGTCATGATGAAATTTAGCAGATCAATCATCAAAACTGTTGGACATAAAGGAAAAAAATTGCCAGAACAGTTTTGATTCCATTTTTAATCAAAATCAGGCCTCTCTACAGAAATTGTCAACTTCAGTGAAATGTTTGATGGCTAAACATTCAAGTGTTTCATTGCGATAATCTCAGAACATTTTGTTTAGATCCATTCTTTTGATTTTTATGTCATTAATATTTCATTTAATCTATTGCTCTCTATCAGATGTATGTGGATTATTATTTACTTACTAGTTTAATACAATAAAAAGTCGAATTAAAAAAAAACAAATCAAAAGAAAACAGTGAGAGTTTAAATAAAAAAAAAAAAAATCAAGTTGTCCCTAACGAAAAAGGCTTCACAGAAGCAGTGTTGACCTGCTCTGAGAGAGCTGGAGATGACGGGATCCTCTACATTCAGCAGAGTATGGAACAGGGATTTTTGATCATAGTGTGATAGAGCTGTTGTTTTGCCTGTTTACTTGGATGCCAAAGGACGTGCAGTATGTTCTAAACATTGAAAACATTTGGGTTGTCCTGTGACTCTAAGGTAGAAAATGGCTTCACTCTATGCCTTTGAATCAAGAAACTTCTCCATTGTGAGAAAGTTCAGCTCTAAATTGAGAATTCATCTCTCAATACATCTACATAGGCTCAAATTCCAGCATCCACAGTGTAACTGCCCTAGCAATATAGTCATCATAAACTCTTCTGGCCATTGCATAATCTGTGTCAGGCCGACTGGGGAAGGAAATAAAGCTTAGAGAAAGAAAGGAAGATATAATTTAGGTATACCTTAGAAATAAAAGGAATTTGTTAAGAGAATTTGCTGTGATAGCCTCTGGCATTTCACAGCATCACAGACATTTGCCTGTGGTATCCCAACTCCCTGGCTTGCAAGATACAGTGTAATTCACATGTTAGGGCAGATTTTCCAAAAGCAGGTGACGGACCAAAGCCTCATCCGTGGTTCAGTATGTCACTGGATTCAGTAATTTTTCTGTCATCTTTAGGTCCTTGTACCACATCCATCACTACAGTATTTCAGCAGCTGGTGATGTTCATCAGACACAAAATCAATGAGCAGCCAAGATTACATAAAACAGTGGACAAAATTGGGCTCTTAAATTCACACTTTGGCAGAGGAACAAATAGCATGATCCTCCACACTGGAAGACCAAAAATGATCAGGCAAAATTCAGTGAACATGCCATGCCAAACCTCCACAATAACTTACGAATGCACTCATCCATAATTACAAATCTAAGCCAAAGTACTGGGTTCAGAACCAGTAAAACTCCGTGATCTCCAAAACTATTGGTGGTGGGTCTGGATGATACAACAGCCTTTTCTGAACTTCAGACCTATGAATCCACAAATTTACAAAAAAGTAGCGCATACCTCAACCAAAACCACCCTGCATGTTTTAAATTGTAGTAATCTACAGACACATCCTAAGCAACACCCACATATTGGCAGCACAACACCCCAAGCACTTCTGCACGCTGAGGCAGAGGATGAAGCAGATCAGCTTTCGGGTTCTCTTTAAACTATTTTCTCTGTGATCCTATGAAACCTGCGTAAACTAGCAACGAGGGATCTTTCATACAGCTTGCCTCGCAGGATCAACCTGGACCAAGCTGATGGAGAGTGCCATAATTCACAGGAAAACATTCTATAGAAAATGTTCTTTTTGCAAATATATATTAATAAATGAAAGCTGGTACAAGTCTCTCACTTTCCCCCAACTTTGCACATACAGAGCGCTGGGGTTATTACCGGCTCATCAAATATTCCATTAAGACTGACAGTCCGAAAAGAGAAGTGCCATTTGCACAAGTTCTCTCCGAGCTCCAGCAGCCCTCTCTTGTCAGTGTCATGGCTGGACTAAGATTCTGTACTGAGCAAAAATGAAGTCAGAACCTCTTTAATATATAATTAGCAATAAGAGGAGTGTGAGGGCATTTGAATAATACATCTCATGGTCAGACAAAGCAGTAGGAGCCAAAAGAGAAAGAGCGCAAGAAGTCAAGGGGGCAAAGATCAGAGAAAAATGAGACTTAACGTACCTTTGTGAAGGGAGAGATCTAGTTATAAGCTGATAAATAGAAAAAAAATAGCACTTCGCATTTATAGAATGCTTTGCTTTCAAAGATTTCCAAAATGGAGCTCAAAGGCTGGTAAGAATGATTGTTCCCTTATTACAGCATAGGAAGTAGAAATCCATAGGGAGAACATGACATTTCCAAGGGCACTTCAGGGTGTCGGTGGCAGAGCTGCAACTACAGCACATTTTCTAATGGCTGGAGCAATTGGCCTCTCCTATCCTATCCCTGGTAGAGAGTGTTCAGAGACAGGGAGATAATGCACAATACTGCTGAGTTTCCCCATAAACCAGACTAAAGACGAGTGTTTGGTATTTATGCCAAATTTACTGGTGCCAGGTTAGCCTGAGGCTACCACTGGCAAATGTTATACTCAGAATGCCTGAGAAATGCAGAGAAAAATGAACACACAGAAATGATTTAGGGATAATGTTGAGCTCTGAATCTCTGTTTCCAGCACTTCAAAATACAGATGTGTTTTTCTCTTGCATCTTGGTTCCTATTCCTCATTATAATCAGCCTTGCTTCTCCCCCCACCCCCTCACATTAGTACCTAGGATTGCAGATCCAGGTTCATTTAGAGACATCAGCTTAATATCTCCGGCATCTGCAAACAACGGCATAGATATAACCTCTCATTTTTCAGCAGAGCAACTCTTTGGACCTTGACACATTCGCAGTCAATTTTTACCTGGGTGTACAGTGCCTATCCACCAATGCATCTGTCCTGTCTGCTTCCCTGTGGCCCTCTCCATGCCCATGCAGCAACCCTGTTGGGTTCCTGCAGTGGCAGTACATGGGAAGGATGGCAGTGCCTCACAGGACATTTCCAGCTGAGAACCACTGCAGAAAGAGTGAAAAAAGGTTTGGGCCAAGGAGGAGTTAAGAGGTGGAATTGAAGCAGCTGCTCTAGTGCTCCCCCTAAAATAAAGCCTCAATATGAAATAAAGTAGAAAAGACACCCACAAAACCCCCTTCAGCTCCTCATTTAAAGGTAAAGAAGCAAAAAAATCAGCATGGTCTGCAGCTGGAGCAGAGGACTAAGCTACAGACCTGCGTGGGCAGAAAGTCCTCAGAGAAGGGATTGCCTTGCCCTTTAACAGCACAAAACACATGAGGTAATGACTTCACCTGACAGCTGCTAAAAATATATTATTATTATTATTATACTTGCATGGGTTGCAGGTGCCCAGGTGCTGGCTGTGGCAAGCTGCAGGGGCAGCCTCTATGGGGCAGGCCGGGGCCGCCCCATACTGGTTCTGACTGGTTCCAACGGCCCCTCAGCCAAGTTGGCAGCACTTCAGGGAAAGCTTGTGTAAGAAAAGGCGGGAAAAAAGCTGGACAGGGAGAGGAGGAGGAAACAAAGTGAGAAACCACAGAGGGAATACAGTAGTCAGAGAAGGGAGCAGCAGACAGAAACCGCCATGTACTGACCAATTCCCCATAACTGTTTGTAAAGACAATGGAGGGGACACCTCCCCCCCCCCCCCAACCAAAAAGCCCACAAAAAACACGGGAACAAGTTAGATGATCAGTTTCTCAAAGTGGTCTCCGAATTTCTGCCTACCTCCATGACTTTCAGTACCTCACAGCTTTCAAAACCAGAGGGGCACTCTGAGGATGAGCTACGGATGGCTGTAGCCGGTCAGACCCACCTCCCACCCCCGCTGGAGAGGCCTGGCCTCAGAGCAGCAAGGGATCAGGCTGAAATGGAGGAAGAAAATCATTTAAATGGACGCTTTCCGTCACGGAATCATTGCTCCTACTCCGCCCTGCCTTCTGAAGCGGAATGCTACTTCAGAAACTTTCCAGCTGTAGGATGCACGGAGGCTGCAGCGCCAGGAGAATCCGACGCGGCTCCAGATGGTGACTGAGGGAACCTACAAGTACCTCGCTTACAGGGAGCAGAAGTCATAGTGCTCTGCAGGCATCGAGACCAATAGTCAAGGAGCACAGGTGAGGTCCTTGGTCATGACACATACTTGTAACAGTAATAGGTCAGAAAATTACACTGAAAATACACTTAAGTCTCTACAACAGGTTTCTTAGAAATATTTCACAGGCACCATATTACCTTGCACAGACGGCTGGAATTACGGGGACTCTGTAGGGAAGAAAAGTTCAAATAGAGAGGAAAGGGTATAAAAGTTATTAGGAATGCAGAGATTTCAGACAAGCACACTGTGTTTGCAGACAGGGTGGGCTCAGGATGGGTTCCATCTTAACTACAGCAGGCCCCAACTGTGCTTCTGAAAATTAATATGGTTTGGAGGGGATTTTCTTAAATTCCGAGCTAAGGGAAGCTGGCAGGTGCTAAGGAGCGCTCAAGTCAGACAAAGACATCTGCTAGGGATGCCAGTAAAAGAGAGATAACTGTTATCTGGGAGCAGAGGATAGGACAGAAACTTCAGCTAGAGCAAAGCTGAGAAACGTTACAACTGCAGAAATAAATTCTTATAAAATAACAGGGCTTCTGACACGGAATTTCAATAAAATTAGGCTCCAGGCCAAGACTAAAACCAATCATGTGCGTACACATCACTGCAGAAGCTTCTGAGCAATAATGGGTAAACTAGAACGCTGGATAATGGAGGAAAACCTTGCTATAATAAGGACTAATGGAATGACAAAGATCAATGGAAGAACATAATCTTTGGTTTCAAACTGTACGTGAAGGACATGCTAGGCTTTAGAGGTGAAGGTGCTGTACCCCCACAGAATCCAGTGAGATAACATTTTGAGATGTTCATAAAGTAAGCTCCAAAAGCCCCAAATATGAGAATATCAGTATACTAGCAGGGTTACATCATCCTCTTGATCAAGAGGACAGAAAAATACTAAATGCATAATGTTGATGAACATCAAAGCAGTAATCAGTCTAATAAAGCAGAAAAAAGTGGATGCCTTTGGTTATCTGTTTACAAAAATGAGTCAGGTGTCATGTTGGGTGACAGTTTAGAAAAATAATTTCTTGATGTGTTAAATAAATTATCACTTAGAACAGCTGACTCCAGAGCTCGCGGAGACAGAAGGCTATTTTCAGTGCAATTTGACATGAAAGACAAAAGTCTGTTTGCAAAGCAACTGTTGTTGATGCACTGAAAAACAACGACCACTTCACAAACAGGCTCATTGTCCTTCAGGAATTACACACACACCAAAAAAAACCAAACAAAAAAACTAACCCAAACAACATAGAAGTGAGGTACTCAATTTTTTGAAAGGGGATTGTAAAACTAATGAGGAAGCTGGTTGAAAAAGAAGTTAACATCAGAAGTGACAAGGATTAAATCCCTATCCTAATACATAAAGACAAGGGGGAAGGGGGGGGAGGGGGGAGAAATCATGCAAGAGTCAGAAAGGCATTTCCAAATAAGAAAGAATCTAGGAAGCGAAGTGAAGAAACCCTTAAAACAGAACAGTACATTTAAATGGACAGGCTAAAGAAATTATTTGAGCAGCAAAGGTATCCCATCAGTCAAAAGAAATTCAGGCTCAGTGAGGCCAACCCAGAGAAACATAAGGAAAATACAAAATCATCTTGGTTCCCTTTCAGAATACCTCCTACTTATTCTTCATTACAATGGCTTTGCTAGTGCAAGATGTTTGGGGGAATAGCAAGATTGAGGTCACGCTGCTGTTACTCAGTGGTTCTCTGCACATACACACCTGGTGAGAGACACTGAGCTGAGAAAACTTATTCTTACTCTCACTCAGGAGAATAGGAACTACGTTCAAAGTGATCTTGGCAAATGGGAGAAGTGGTCCAAAACAAGTAAGGCGAAATCTGGCAGAAAGGTACCAAGTGCTACATCTAAGAGGGGAATTATGTCACGTACAGAATGCCCAGTTACCAATTTGTTAGTGAGTAGTTCTACGACCTGAAGCATATAGCAGTTCACATTCTAAATAGGAGCCAACAGAGCAATGTTGTAAAGAAAACACATGCCACATTAAGGGGAGAGTAACGTGCAAGATGTGAAAGGTATCATTTGAAAGATGCATATGGTTACAGAGAAACCTCAGCTGGAGAACTACTATCCAGTTTTAGGCACCAGACTTTAGGAAAGAAACAGAAAAACTGGGATAAATCCACCAGAGCAGGAAAGAAAAAAAAAAATCTTTTGAAAATAACACTCATAAAGAAAGGCTGGCAAAAAAACCCCATTTGTTTAATCTAGAAAAGAAAATACTAGAGAACTAACAGGCCTTGAATACATGGAAACTTATTACAAAGAGGATACTCTTTGTGTCTGCAGCAACCGGGCTGGGAGGAAGAAATCAGACTAGCATACAAAGCAAAAGATTTAATTTAGAAATTAGGAAAAAAAATTCATTTCTTAGGATAGCACAGCATTACAGCATGCTACCTAGGCAGGTGGCTGAGTCTCTTTCATTGGAAATTTCTAGAAATAAGGCAAATATTCAGAGTAGTCAGGTCCCTATCATCCCTGCATTTTATGATTTTTACAGGATCTTGGGAGAGATCTTAGTATCAAACTTCTGCTGGGGCAAGGTTTCCATTCCACCAACATGAACATGCTAGAGCCCCCCCAAATCCATTGGGTTAGCAGAGGACTTATGTTAGGTCCGGTAGTCAAAGGATCTGTGATGACACCAAGATTCAGATTATGCAGAGAGAGATTTGAAAACTGGTGTGATGGAAAACCAAATTAAAAAAAGGAACAAGCTAATGAAGGATTAGATTAGCAAGGGGGGGATGCAGGCTAAGACTGAAGGGTACTTGGACTTGGATGTAGGGAGCCCGGGGCTGGGACAGCAGACCATGATAGGAAAGGCTTCAGGCCAAACAAACTGCATTTCCTTACATTTCACAAGGAAACAACAAACAAAAACCCTACGGACCCCATGGGTAAGGCAGAGCCATTTCAAACCCGCTACAGAAAGATAAGAATTTGTTGCTGTAAGAGCCCATACAATGCAAAGAAAGAGTCTCCCCAAATATCATCATGAAACCTCACTGAAAATCCTAATAACAATTTCTTTATAACAAAAGAAATAAAAAAGAAAGGAATAAAAAAACCCCTCAGGAATGAAGTAGCAAGAGCAATGCTCAGAACTAAACTCACAGTATTCGATTCTTTACAGCTGCCCAATATATTCCCCACATACAGTATAGGAGGGAATTGGGGGATATGGATGCCTTTAGCCATGATGCACAGGATGAAGGGAAGAGGTGAGGAGAAAGCTCACTTTCTAAATGCAAGCAGAACTGATAAATCACAGCCTGGCTGGCATGGCAAACACCAGTCCCTCTGGCAGCTTTGTAATTACTCCCTAAATGTGGTCTCAACCCTCTTGATGTGGAGATAAATAACTTTATGTGCAAAGCAATTAAAGCCTCAGGCAACGCTGCCGGCAAAGCTTGGTCACTGCGTGTCACTATCCATTTGCCAGAGAGGTGTACAAGTGGTACCGAGTTTATTAAACCGGAGCACTGGCTTCCACACATCAACCTGCCAGAGGCCTTCTCTGGACGGCCCTCAAACAATTGTTTCTGCTCTCCAAAGCGATGAAACACCCCTGTTCAAGGGCTGAACCTGAAGTGAGTTGAGAGACCCTCTGAGCAGTGTGCTTGGCATTTTGCTCCTATCTGCTCTCCCAGAAGAGAGCAGTTTTCTGCATCCTAAGTCTGATACCTACTGGGGAACCTCTGAAGGATTTATCAATCATCGTGATTAGATTCCTCCTCTTCTCAGGAGAGATCATGCTCAGTTGAAACAAGAGCTATTGCCGGGACGGTAACAAATCACTCTGAAGCAGAGCCCTGCTTGCTGCATTCCTTTTTCCCTTGTAAGCGTGCATTTCTCTGCCCTTTTCCTGCGTGGTCATATTTTCTCTACGTCTCCTGTCTATCCAAAGTAGTACATGCCTCCAGGTATGTCTCACACCTGCTGCGTACTTGTATCGACAGCTCTGGAAAGCAAACTTAGGAAAGTCCTCCTGCAATCACATATGGCTGGGGAAAATGGCACGATACTGAGATACCGGAATCCTAGCCTTCTCTAAGGAGCTACTGGCCTACTCAGCTCAGCCAAGGGGAAAAAAAAAAAAAATCCTCGAAAAAGCATCATGCAGAGTGAAAGCTAGAGCGTTAGACATGCTGTGACTATCTTACACAACCCCAAAGCAGCCACCATCCGCCAGGCAAATCACCTGGTGAAGATTCCACTAACCTGCAAGGAAGGCATGGACTAGCTATATCTGTCACAGCAAATCAAGCCATCTTTCTGCCTGACTCCTAACGTAAGGCGCATGACTGGAGGGATACTGGTATGGGCTGGACCATCCTCTAAACCTTTCAGACTGTACAGCTCCAATTTATGTGAAAAGTGGGATAGCTTCTGATTTCAAGAAAAATGAACAAACCCCAAATATTCCAGTTTTGAAAACCTGATTTTTTTTTTTTTTCCTTTTACGGTCTCAAGCCACCACCAAAAGAAAATAAATCAGCACAACAGCCATTTGTTTCAACATTCTTCCTGGCAAACAGATTTGTATTTTTTTTTTTAACCTAGTTTTGATGAAGACAGAACTTGAAATAGTATAAGTGTTTTGATAAAAAGCAATGTTCTTTAAAGCCAGTACTAATTAATAATCAAAACTGCTACTAGGGGGCACTGTGACATTCAAAGGAGGTACAACCCTGCTACCCACACTGCTTGTTACTGTGTCCATGCAATCAGTCACAATACCTTGGATACACAAATACAGCTAAATTCCAGTTTGGGTCATTTCACTCTTTCTAGTGAAGTACCTCTTAAACTTTAAAATGCGTACAATGCATTCCCCCCCACCCCAGTCCTTCCTTAGCACAAAGCTATTTGACAAATGCTGGCTCCTTCTTCAGAGGTGACCATATTTCAGTGATTGGAGGAAATGAAACTTGTTTGTAAACCAGGCTGAGACCATTCAGGGCAATCACGACAATGTAATGTAAGAGTTAAGAATGATAATAGTAATCACAATAATAACGATAATGAATATTTCTCTTCCCACTGCAATGAACCCATCTGGAAGGCCTCAGTGTGAGGCTTCAGAAGTATCCAAAACTGTGATTAGAGAGAAATTCATTGCAGCAGGAAGGTGGAAGCTCAGAACGCCAAAGAAAGAAAAAAGGAAGAGAAAAATCCTTTCTAGTTTTGGCCAACAGACCTAATCGGAAATTCTTTTGAAATGTTATTCTCTGGAAGAGAGCTCAGTTAGCAATATTCTGCAAATGCTCAGCCCACTTCATCCATCTGCCAAGCTGAGAATGAATATTCATAGCAAGTTATTTTAATCATTGTGTTTTTCTTGATGTGACATAATTCTATATAATTTTTCCTCCCGGAAAAAAAAAAAAAAAAAAACAAAAAAACCAAACCACCAACCCAAACCAACCACCACCACCTCTTTTTATGCTGTCAAGTCAGAAAGTTTTTTCTCCATCTGCAAGAAAAAAAGGGACACTGGGTGGCTCACGCATGGGTTGAAGCAACATCCTCGTCAACACTTCTCAAAGCCCAGCATTAACAACCTAGCTAATGTCACCAGTGAAAACAGCCTGTGCTGGCTTTTACCCATCCTCTTGGACACAGGGGGATTAATATCTCACACAAGGGATGACCGGAGCGAGAGTACCAGACTAACGTAGGCTAAGAACGGGATACATGGACAGCCCATACCTGGGGGAGCAAGGGAGGCTGCACTGGTGGGGCTGGGTTTGGGGAGCTCGGGGCTGGGAGAGCATGGGTGCTGCGGTTTGAGGATGAGGGGAACAGGCAGAGTGCTACTGAAATCACGTCCAGTGGATGCTGCTTGTACCCACACACCTAAGCTCATACCACATAAAAATGCTTTTACAGTTTTTGAGAGGTTCTTAAAATAGTTCTTGTTCAACACTTAGCAAAAGTGCACATTTTCGGCAAAATTGTCTGAGCAGAGACAGATTATAAATATTTTACAGTCCGTAGAAGTACCTCGGGAACAAGTAGGGTCTTTCTCTGATTCTAACTGGTGCTCTCGGTTCCCAGTGTATCGACATAACATTTTATCACACTTGAAAATCCCCAGGAAAATGGTATCCCTGCGATAACTGAGAGTCTAAAAATATTCAATACCTAACCGATGCAAGCATTTCCCAGGTGGCATACATTAACGGCTGGGACGGGCAAGCTGGGTCACAGAGCTCTGCTCAGTGGGAAAAAAGAGGACATAACCAGGTTTTCTAAAAAGCCAGGCATGTGTTTTACAGATCACTCCCGCTTCTTCCTTGTTCTCGGGGCTGTTGCACCTTGGTGGCCACCGTGCTCCTTGGTCCCTGGTACACCGCACTGCAGCGACCTCCCTGCTCCCATTTGTGGGAGCATTTTGTGCCCAATGACGAGTTTGTTCCCCCCTGGCCCAGAGCACCCCAGAGTCCCCACGGGGTGCTCCCCAAAGTGCTGAGCCCGGCTGATTCCTGGGTGGGATCAACATGAGGAGCAGCTTATTGGAAGGACATCTGTGGCTTGTTCCCAGTTGCTACTCCAGTGCAATCCATTTCCTTTGATACAGGTTTTTGAGTAGTAGAAAAGGGAGGCAGTGAGTGCCATACAAAGGTGGATTACAAGACACTAAAGTTGAGACTTCTTTCTTGACGCTTCTGCTTCGTGTTCCCTAGACAGATCTGCATCTAGCTAAGAACACTGCAGTCAGTTCAAATCACTTCTAGTCGGTGTAGCAATCCAAGACCTTTAGTTCAGGAAAAGAAAAAAAAGAGAAGGAGGAGGAAGGAAAAACAGCAGGCGAGAAAGAAGAGAAGGTGATCTGCATTTAGCTTCAATTAACTAGTGGATGTGTTCTGAAAGACAGTAATATACACCAGTGAAAGGCCCGCACAAGCATCCAGAAATCCCTAATTGCATCCTGTTCCCCGACTGCTGCTGCTTCTCTTACTTTCCTGACATTCTGGCTCCCCTCTTTGGCCATGCTCTGCCAAGCACTTTGCAGAAAACCAGTGTTCTCTTCCAGTACTGCAGGGTGCTGCTGCAAAACGCAGGGTACCTGTAATGCTACTTATGGTTGGCAAGGGTAGAAAGAGGTTGAAGTCCAATTGTCACTATTTGCATTTATCTGTTTCCATGCAAAGACTGGTAAACAAGAGTTAGCTTCCATACTGGTGGATGGCATGGGAGAAAGAGCGCAGGAACAAATTCACTGGGACAGAACCATCATCCTTAAAAACAGGCGTAGCTTCCCTGATGCCTCATGGAGATCATGGGAACTTTGCTCATCAGCACCAGCTTTGAATCTGACTGACCAGGAACACAAAACGACTTGTCTGGCTTAAGAGAAGAAGAGGAATCTGTCTCGGAAGACAGGTTACAACCTAGCCCTTTCAGAACAACCCTATAGATTGCAGTGGAGAAAACCTCAACAGAGTTCTACAGAAATTTAATAGGCAGTCTACACAATGGCTTTCTAAAAATACAGGCCTGAAAAAGAGAGAAATCCTCCTAGGATGGCTCGAATTCTCTATCAAATACTAAGCAAGATTCCATAAAAGCTCTCTAAATGTTAGAAATTTGCATTAGGGAAATCTTTAATGATGGAAGGTCATTACCAGCTGAAGGCCTAGCAATGAGTTCCTGGCTCCCAATCCAAATCCTGGTGGACAATGTCTGTATGTACAGCTGAGCAACTAACTTATGCCAGATAAGACAGCCAACAAATTCAGCTTCTGTCCATGACCAGAGGGCCATTGCTTTGAATTTGGTTTTGTTTATTTTTGTTTCACAATTACGTTTGTTAAATTGTTTGCATTTTTTCATAAATGGCTTCAACACACACTCTATATTCCAAATTCAAACGGTACTGCTTAATTGCAACTGGTCAGATAAGTAATATTCTTACTGCCTGAGCACTGAATCGCTTCTGGAGTGCTACGATAGCTTGCAGTGTATAAATTAGTTAAGGGGAGTACATACAACACATCTGACTGCCCCTAAGATTTTCAAATGAGATGAAGAGAGAAAATGTGTGTACATGTGGGTCCTCTGGGAGGAAAAATGGGATAAAGGCAAAATCAGGGCTATCTTCTCATCCCTGACATCACATTTTAAAGTGTACTTCTCTACCATCTTCCTAGTACTTTGGTTTTTTTAGTCTAAATGCTAACTATTTGAAATTCATGACAAATACCTCCCAGCCAGTTCCCTATTCCGATTCCAAAAACCATAATATCTGATATTCTCAACACAGTCTGGCAAGGGACCACTTTTGGAAGGGGTGAATGCCTTTCAGATGGAATATTTTCTTATTAACTTTTTCAGTTCCAAACAAATTGTGAAGATTTTTCTCAAAAGTTTCTCAAATAAAGTGGTTTGGGTTAACAAAACAAGTCAAACGAAAAACAACTACCATGTTACGATATAAATAATTTGCAGGAAATTTGAATCAATTTCATTGTCACTTTTACCAGGAAACACTTACACGTTTAATTTTAGTCAGGTAAGAATATGTACCAGTTTGTGTTCCATTTTAAAAGCTGAAATATTTTGAGTCATTTAACAGTTGAGATGATAAAGAAGAAATGCAATGTTTCAGAATCTCTGAAATGAAACATCTCCGTGATGTCAAAAGAAAACCTTTCCATATGCCTAAATATTTCTTTCATAAAAAATTATAGGGTTTTCATCTTTTTTTCCATCTGCTTTTGGGGAAAAAAAAAAAAAAAAAGGAAAGAAAAAAACCCCCACATTTGTAA
>JAVJGG010000031.1:4690166-4756657 GCA_035590195.1 Aviceda cuculoides | reverse complement strand
TTTCATCTTTTTTTCCATCTGCTTTTGGGGAAAAAAAAAAAAAAAAGGAAAGAAAAAAACCCCCACATTTGTAAGTGTTAACACTTCCAAGGGGGATGAAACTGTGTTTTGACAAACTCCTGAAAACAGGCCTATAAATGTAGTTCAGACATTCCCTCCTGTTGTGGCAATTACTGACAAGACAACTTCAAAGCATCTGTCTCATAGAAACGTGTATAATCTACCCCATCAAAGTACATTCCTCATTAAGGTGCCACCGTATTGCTTTATACGCAACGTCTGAGCATCCAGCGGACCAAGGGAGTCACACCGTAGTAATGTAACGTACAACTCGTTGTCCTGAAAGTATTTAGAAACACGAACAGCTCCACAACCACACTGTGAAGGGGGACAGCCTAACCACGTCCATTTTGCCTCAAGGAAACTGAATGTAAAGACCTTATGGAAAATATTCCCAAATTGATTGTGGTTTTCGTTGCCTCAGTTTGGATTCCCTGGTGAGGGACATCCAAGATCCAAGGCACAGAAAGACGCATTCTCCTGGTAGTTGTAGTTTATTATACGTCATAGAGCATCTGCTCCTCAAACTCCAGATCAATGATGACGAACATCCTAGCAGTCACTAGGACACAGTGGATTGGAGCTGTGTACAAGGAGAGGGGAACGTCAAGGAGAAAAGTGACAGAAAAAGGATATTACATATGACAGAAACATAGTGCGGCAAACAGTGACTATGTGCAGGTATGGTAAACCGATAGACTGTTTTCAGCTTGTTTTTCCCCAGAAAGCCTATATTGAACCCAAAGACGGTGAGACCCCACCTTTCCTATTTATTACTATGCTTAGTCTGAGTTATTAAACCTCGGATCTCTTTGACCGAGCTTCCTCCCAAGGACTAAGGAATGAAATGGCCCTTGCTAGGCTCTCCAGCAAATACACCCCCCAGCAGGAGCTCCTTTGGGGCATCTGACATTCAGCCTTTACTTCTCTTCCTGCAGGAGGGAAGAAGTTTCATCTATTCTTCTCCTTCGCACGCTCCCACCTCCCCACTACGCTCCAAGCTTGTGTACCTCATTGCAGGGACTGCTAATGAAAACAGCTGCCACCCTTCACCACTGCCTCCCCGAGCTCTGCTCTGAGCAGAGTAAGACAACACGTATGGCCAGCTGCCATACGCTCACAGCAGGGCTCTGCTGGCAAGTCCAATCTAACACTGAACTGGTGTGTTTTGGTACTAACAGAAGCCTAACCACATCACGCAGCTCAGCAAGGTCCGCAAAACACAACGGAGGAGCAGTGCGGTTTAATTCCCAATGCGTTCCTGCTGCTGCAGCCAAAGTGCAAACAAGGCAATTTAAACAAAGACTGAGTATCTCCACACTGCAGCCAACACTGCTGGAAACATCAGTGGAGATGTGCCCATACAAGTAATCTTGGTGCTTTCGAGGGGGTCACATTCATCTCAGCACTCTGTGCTCTACAGCCACAGTGGCAACAGCACCGGCAAGAGGTTTCAAAATGAGAGCACGACCGTCAGGAGAACCTAAAAACTAAATGGACAGTGAAGACTCAGCTGTCCTCCATCACCAAGTGGAGATAGGTCACCAGCAACAGACTGGTACAACCTGCCTTATCGTTTTTCTTTTTCGCGAGACAAAAGAGAACGTCAGTGCTCCTAAAGTGACAAGACAGCATTTTTGACCAGTGCTACCTTTGCAAGGAAAACCTCAGAACAGCCATGAGCTGGTCTGTGGGAGACACAGGGCATCAAACCACAGAAGTCCACCAGGATGGGAGTCACGCTTCAAATTGATACCAGAGGGAGAAGTCTCTTCCTCCAGGCTCAGAGACTAACAATAACTACAGGTACCCCAAGCCTGTCTGACACAGCCCATCCATCCCAAGCCCACCCTGTGGTGGGCAGTGGTGCCCCTTTGCCTCATCCCTTGGTAGCTGGTGCATTCTGATAACAGAGCCTCAGCTGCTGGAAAAAAAAAAAAACCCTGCAAGTGGCAGATTGAACACGCGACTGTGCAAAAGCCCGTCTCAGGAGGGACAATTAAAAACACACACAGAAAAATAAATGGCTTTTCCTTTTCAACCCCTTTTCCTCTTCAACCAGTAACAAGACAGGAGCGAGTGCCTGTATGCTAGAATGCCCAGAAAATCGGCAATTAACAAGCGTTCCGCTCTAGCCTGTCTGCGATTTCCTCCCCGCAACTGTGGCTAAATGTTTAAACCCATCACTCCCCCACCTTCGGTGTGCTTGCTGTGGCTCTGGCACACCTCAGCCCTTCTGGCTTTCCATATCATGCGGTCTTCCCTTTCTCACATGTTTATCTGAAGTTTGCTCCAAGCTAAATATTGGGAGAGGGGCATGGTGTCTACCCAACTGCCTTCAGGAGCACACACGTTCAGATGAACTAACTACCCCAAATGCACAAAAGCCAAAACGCACTTAGCCCTATGTACCACAGAGGTGTTTTATAAGCCATCTAGTCAGCAGCATCCTCAAGAAAGACGCATTACCGTATCTGGCCAACAATAACATAATCCAGAGAATTCAAATGGGATTCTTCCCTAGGAAACTAAGTGCTAACCACATTACCGTGCAGATGCTCATTAACAAGTCTGTATCAGACAAAAGCTGCAAAGGTATTTTTCTGAGGCATGGGCTTAAATAAAGGCTTTTGACTCAGGTTGGCACTCAGAATTAAATTGATAGAAAAACACAGTCTCTCATTAAATTCATACAGCAATTCAAAGATGAAGGCTAAAAATAAAATCTGTGCAAACAAGCATGAGGAGTAAAACACTCCGGTAAACTCAGAGGAACACTCTTCATCATGGACACTTGTGACCTACTGGCCTCCTTGGACACTCTTCAAACCCTGAGTTTCAAACAATCAACTAGGAAAAAGGGTGCTGACATTGTATGCTGATGTTCCTATCGCACAATTATCCACATAGGATGGTTTTCATAGTCGACTGCCTAGAAGCTGCAGATCAAACTTGGAAAAAATGAACCCAAACTACCAAAACAGAGTAAAATTTTATTACAGAGAATAGACATTGAATATCCTTTAAATTATATATAGAGAGGCCTCATAATTAATGAATGACTGAGCTTCAGTCTAAAAATGAAAGCATTACAAAGAAAAAAACCCTGTTGCTGTAAGACATAAAGAATCCACTAGGTAGACACAACCCTGCGAAAGAAAATCCTCCAAAAATAGTTGATAGCATAATCCTTCTTGGCCAACTATATGGAAGCAAAGGCTAGGGCCCAACTCTGACAGCAGAATGGGCTAATTATAATACAGCTCCAACATCGAATCCCTCCATCTCAAGTTTTGCAAACAAATGGCATACATGCAATGAGCTTCAGCAACAACAGCTGCAGAACAGAACTGGGCTGATCTCCCTTGCCAATAGATCTCCAGAAAACAGCAGTCAGTCCTGATGCCAGTTCAACCAACCGAGAGAATACAAACACCACCACAAAGCGCTAGAGGATCCGAAATTGAATCCAGATGAAAACATGACCTATTTCTATACCTTCCCATCTATTCGTTTTATGTTGCTGCTCATCACTGAAATACCCTTTCATGTAAGATCAATAGCAATAACAAAGTTCTGAGTGGGCTTCCTTGGCTATGCCCCTACTAGTAAATTACACAGTGCCTGGAAACATTCCCCAACGCTGGAGCCACCAACATTACTGAACCGCTAGAGCGGTTCCTGACATGGTTTTGGCCTGTGCCAACCAACACTATGCCAGACAGTTCCCAGTCATGTCTATGGGTTAGCACTCCCAACGGACCCATTCCCAACAGGCAATTCAGACACGGCCAATCTGTTTCAAAGAATAAGAGGTTTTAACAGCCTGAATGTGGGCTATTCTGTGATAGTTGGCCTTAGGGTCAGGTTATAGTCCAGGGCACGTTTAGTTGTTATTATAGATACAGGTACAGAAATGCTGGCATTTGTCCTTTCCTGAGTTCAGAATTACAGCTGGGGCTGGTTACCTTCCCCGGACACTAGGTGCTTGTTTAAAATAAGATTTCCTTGAAAAAAAGTGTGAATGGGAGTTGAGGGTCTTGCTACAATGATGCAGGTACAGCTGATGGAACAGTACGAATGAAGAAATCCATTTCTTAGATTTGTTGATGGGTGACTTCATATTCAATAGCAAGAATTTCAGGTCAGAAATTTCTTTACTGCTGTCCTCATTCAAGCATCCAACGTTAGGGTTTATCCTTTCAGGTGTCATTCTTCAGGGAACTTATCGTCAACTGCAGGAGAGATCTGGACCAGGACTCAATGGCTTTGTGTTCTCTCCTTCCTCCAGATTCCGAGTCTAGCAGGTTATTCTGAGCTGAGCAGCAGCTCAGGAGATTTTTGTGATTGTCCCCAAGTAGGTAGCACTGATAAAATATAGCACTGGAAAGAAAAGATAGTAGCAAAACGAGAAAATGAGCAATTATTCTCTTCTCATTTTACCCTCTTCTTGGTTATCAACCAAGTGGTGGCTCGTGTTCTGTTAAAGCAGATGAGATAGAGCTGAAAGAGCTAAAGGAACCAAAAGCTACTTAAAATTTTGTGGATGATGCTTATACTTTCTTTTTACACTTAATAACAGGAAGGAATCACCTGCAGAGAGTAGAGTGCGAGTCTTTCAAAAGTCCCATCAGATTGTCATCCAAGTCACCTGTGAAGCTCCTCATGATTTGAGGCCACTAAAATGGCTCCAAATACCTACATTTAGGCAAGTGAATCACCCTCCTAGTCTATACCAGCAGCAGTCTGAAGAGCAGTTTTGCTGACCAAGTGCAGCTGTCTAGTTTACCTTTGCAGCTGCCTCGACTGAGCACATAGGCAGTAAAGATCCAGTCAAGTATGAGAGTGTAGGTACCTGGCTAACAGATAGATATCTGCATTTAGATGTCTACAGTCTGGAGCTGAACCTCGCCCTCGATTGTAGGCAAGTGCAAGAAATTTATTTTGAGAGGTCAGAGCGACACTTAAAGCATAGGTATAAGAGTCACTGCAATATGCAGTATAGACTTAGATCTAGTACATTCCCCCTCTCCCTCCAAAAAGAGCCACCTTCTTTGAGGCAAGTTCTGCAAATTAATTGTTTTCATGTCAAATCAAGCTGAAAGGTGAAATTTCTGAAGTTCCTGCAGAACAACAGCTCTGCAAAATCAAGATTAGAATTAAATGAAATATTTTATTAGAATGATGGATTGTTTCATTTTGACAATATTGGCATGGTGTATGTGGATAACGTCAAAGCATTAAAACATGAAATACAAAATATAATGTATAATATTTAGTAGAAAAGTCAAACAAAAATCTATCAAAGCATTTTAATCAAAATATTTTTATGCTACTCTGAAGAAATAGATCAGCATTATCGAAACAAATTGAGAAAGTTGAAACCACTATTTGGACGTATGCTTGTGAAAATTTCCATCCAAATCTACTGTTTTCCACAGAAGACTTCAACCCCTAACAAAACAACACTTTTGAATGTTGGTTGGTTTTTTTTTTTCTAACCAGCTCTAACAATAAAAAAAACTGGATTCATAGGCTTTGCCTGTACTCCATAACCAAGAAGGCAAAGGCACTGGTCAACTGCCTGTGCCGTTAAACTGTCAGCGTGGTGGTCAGTGGTGGGGTGGTGGTCTGTGCCAACAGCTAGCACAGTAGACACAGGTTGGAGGTTATTGCAAATAAGGAACTGTTCCCCACAGGCTCTTCGTACGTGGCCTCACCGCTCTGAGGAATAAGAGAATTTACCCACATCGATGAAAGCCATGCTGTGCCGGCTGGCTGCAGGGCCTGCAAACGCTCCCTGGACTGTTTTATTTAGTAGCGCCAATGAAGCCATACAGACTCCCCAGGAGAACTGCAGCTACCACTGTGACATGCGAAATTCGCAGGATGTTATGTAGCAAACCATGGCCAAAATCAAGATCAATGAGAATCAACTCATATTCAAAACCTGGAGGTGGAAAACACAACCCTGTCCAAGGGGAAAAAAAATTCTATTCTTGTGTTCAAAACACAAGCAGGATGAGAAATACTTTTGGTCATTTATGTAAGAATACTAAAAGATCTAAGGAGGGGGGGAAAAAAAAAAAAAAAAAAAAAAGGGGGTGGTGGAGTGCACCACCCAACTGTTAAGAAAATAGAGATTATAATGCCAGAAGGAAAAGTGAACTTCTTTTCCAACCTCCTGAATAACGCAGCTTATAGAACTACCCTGAATTAATTCATGCTTGGATAGAACATATGCTCTGAAGAAACAGCTAGTATTGATTTTAAAATTGCCAGTGACAGAGAAGCCACCACATTCCCATGGTAAATTGTTCCAATGTTTAATTACTTTCACTGTTGAAAAAACTTGTGCCTCATTTCTAGTGTGAAATTGCCTGGCTTCAGGTTCCAGCCACTAGATCTTTTTATATGTTGTTTGCTAGCCTGAAGTGCCCTCTTATTAAAGTTTGGTTCTCTAAGTAGGTATTTACAAACTGCAACCCCTTAGGTCTCCCACAGATAAAAGAGGCTCTTCTCCAGGAATCTCAGCCTGTGAAGCATGGCCCCTCACATTACCATCATTTACATGTCTAGTTTCCGAGACACCTCTTCAGTTTAGCAGTAGCTTTCTTTAACTGGGGACACCAAAACAGAAGGCGGTATGACAGCAGCTGAGCACCTGCCAAGTACAGATGTCATCTATTACCCCCCTAGCTCCCACCTGAGATACCCCAGTTTATATTCCCAAGGCTCCAAACAATGTCTTCTGGCATACTTTTGCACAAGGATTCACCTTCAGCTGACTACTAGCATCTTTTTTCACAAGTGGTGCTTCCCAGAACAGAATCCTTTAGGTTAAAAGCATGGCTAACTACCACTATCCTTCTGTATGCCTTTATATAGTGCTTCATAATTCACCGTATTAAAATACATACTGCTTCCTTAAATTGCATTTAACAAGGAATCTGCAAGTCCTCTGCATCTGTGACCTTGTCCTTTCTCACGGTTTGTCTGCAGGGTGTTATCATTTGTGTCACCAACAAATTTTCCTTCAGGTGGTTTCACATCTTATTCCCTGGTATTGATAAAAATAATGAATATGACAGAAGCAAGAATCAATCTGTGCAGAATTCTGATACTGCATGTTTGTGGTAATGATTCCCTGTTTGCGGCTGTATTTTCAGAGTGCCATTTGACCAGTTTTTAATCCCTTTACTACACAGCAAGTTATTTTATACTATTCTAATTTCTTCATCAAGATACTACAAGGTACGACAACAAATGCTTTAAAAAGTCTAACACATCTGCACTGCTACCTATACCAACAAATTTTATAATCTCATCAAAAAGATATCAGATTAGTAGGACAGGATTTATTTCCCATAAATCCACTTTGATTGGCATGAATTATATTTCGCTTCTTTAATTTTTTATTAATCAAATCCCATATCAGTTTTTCTATTATTTTACCTGAAAACAGTATCAGAATGACAGGGCTATAATTACTTGGGTTGTCCCATTCACACCTTCTAAATCTGAAAGCATATTTAAACACAAGCATTTTTTACCAGGCTTCTGGCACTTCTAAACAAACATCGAGCTCCGTGGAAAGTACCCAAGTCATGTCTGAAACTTTTGTAGATGTATTATTTGAATTTTCTAACTGCTCGTAAGAGTGGCCGTATTAATTCAGGAGCCATCTGGTTTGCTGCCCTGCCTCCAGCAGCAGACATTGAAGCAAGCAGGGTAAGAAGCCTGGGCCCGAGGGACCTTGCCCAGTCTGCTCTCCCAGCCCACAGTAATTTGTGGCTCTGGGACCTCCTCTGGCAGGCACCGCACCTGCAGCCTTCTGTGTGCAGCCCCAGGGCTTTTTCCTTCCATGAGTTTGTCAAATTGCATGCTGAACTAGGTTTTATTTCTAATCACCTTACCGTTCGGTGGCAATGAGTTCCCTGCAGTAACTACGCGTTGCATACTTTATTATTTTAAACCTACTGTCTGAATATATCCTTTGACGACCCATTCTCACGCTGTAAGAAGCAGGTGACGGCCACTCTTGTGCCCACCTTCTCCATTCCAGCGGTGATTTTGCAGACCTATTTCATGTTGCTCCTGGGCCATTTTTCAAGAGCCACAGCCAACTCAATGTCTTTTCCCAGGGAAGTTGCTCCATGTCCGTCAGTGCCTGTGCCTCCTGCCTTGGACCCCCTCTAATTCTGCTCATCTCTTTTGGAGGTGGGCACCAAAATGTGTTTGGTTTGTAAGATGCAGATATATCACAGATTCGCAGTGACAGAGACATACACGTCGCTTTGCGTTTGGTTGTCCTGTTTTCTAATTAATCGTTAGATCTTTGTATTTTGCACCGCGCCTGAACGCTAATCTGACATCTTGACAGAGGTAGTCATGTTTTTTCTCAATTTACTGTTTTGGAAGCAGCTCTTCATCTTCCTGAGCTATGCCTGCATTGCATTGTTTAGCTGACTGTCACTACATCTGGAATTGACACTGCTGCCAACTCAAATTACAGTCATCAAGCTTAAGATACGACTCAAAACTTCAAACCCATTACCAAGCCCTTCCCTGAGCAAACTGTACCTGCCTCTAATACAGCCTGGAGACAAGCTGTATTTATTCGCTTCGGTCAACACAGGTTAAACTTGCCATAGCAACAAAAACGGAGTCTAACTGGAGTTGTGCATGACTCCGCCACTGTTGGGAAGAGACGTGTGTTTGAGTGCTTCCCTCTGTTTTCGGTGCAGCCTGTCTTTAAAGACCTCCACGGCCAAGGCAATGGAGGCAACAGCCATTCCAGTAAGAAATTTTAAATGGGACTTCTTCACCCAGTGAACACATTTACTGGAACAGATGTTTTCACCTGCACTCACAAATACGTTTGCCTATACCATAGCCTTCTGGGGCTTGCATATCCTGTCTAGGGCCTTTATGGCTGGATGAGTACAAAACTACCCATGTGCACAAATGATCTGCGTGTCCTTTTATCCCTATGGACCTGCATCATCGCTGTTCTCTGTTTGCCTCTGCCTGTAATGCAACAGAAAGAGTGACTGCAGCACCGACTTAACGGAGCTAATTTTGATGCGAAACGTTAAGCTGGAGGCCAGTGGCTGAGGAAGGTGAATGCGGGCTGAGAGGTAGATCTTAGCTGATCCCCCGGCTGCTCCCATCCATCGCATTTGCTCCTACTGGAAAGGATATGAGCAGATCTTTGTTCACAAACAGCTCTTTTTTAAATCTCTGGCAATTAGGAAGAGTGCATCAGGCAGTGGATGTGCAGTAACCGAGAGAGAAGAACCTTCTGTTTTTCTCTCTGTCTTAATTGCCTGTGTATTTATGGGCTTTGGTAATGGTAGTGAAAATCTTCCTGGCACCATGTGAATGCTTTTTCCTTCCTTCTCTGAATGACTGGTTTGTTCTTTCTATGCTGTTTCCTTCCTCTGTGAAGGCACTTTGCTCTCTGTGACCAGACAACTGCCCTCCCTTGCTGCAAAAACTCTCACTGCCACCTGGTATGCCATTCTGCAGATGCTCGAAGGAAACAAGCCCTATTAGTTTTATATTTCCTTACAAAAACTCCCCCTGAGAGAGGGGAAAGGATCCAGTTCTACTTCCTGAGGGAACATCTTTGCCTCAGGGGCAAAAAGCAAGTCCCAAGGCAAATGGACTCCCATTAAATGACAAGGTACCACTCAAAGTCATCCCCATTCACAGCTGTTGCTGCCTCCAGCAGATTTCCCCACGGGTCTTCATTTAGCTGCAGTTCATCGAGAGGGTCAGGCAGCGGTGGCTGCACAACTGGCACAACGCTTGCTTCTTGACCAGTCTGTAGCGTAATTGGACTCAGCCGTAATGGAGGCTGAAGGAAAGAGAAGCTGAGCTTGGCACAACACAATACTGAGCTACATAAACTAGGGGCAGGATCCGGGGAAGCCACTGGCAAAAATCCCACGAACTCAAATACCATCAGGATTTGGCTGTCGGTCTTACTCTTAGCTCCTTACACGTCAGGCTCATAAGCACATTTCTTTGAAAAAGGTCAGAGAAACCCTTTTGTCCTACTCGATAGGAGGCTGTGACATTTGGATAAATAGCCGAAGACTGGTACCCCCCGACCCCTTAAATCCTGCCTGATCAACAAAACTAGCAGCAGGATCACCATACTGCAGCAGTTATCAAAGCTCCAAGGTATGAGGTACTTTCCTGGACAGGATTCAATTACAGTCTTAATACTGGTTTTAATTACCTTGACCTAACTGCTCCATGGCACAATGGACTAGCATGCTCAGGCCAGCAACTTGCTGCTGAAGGCACTCAGCATAGAGGCAGCTTATTCTCTTTTTTTATTGAGTTTGTAGAGACTTCAGCTATATCAAATACATACGTTGCCTCCCATAACACATTGCTAGTCCCCAATGGCACCTATACGTCCTATCATGCAAACGGTTCCAAAGCTATCAGCAAGAAATTTTCAGGAAGTTTTCCTGAAATTAAACAGGAAATTACCAACAAAGCATTACTTTCAAATAACTTTCAAATAAGAGAGATTAAAGAGCAATATCTGCATGAATTAAATACAGAGCACAGGGAAAAAATGGAGCAATAATAAACAAAAAGTCTTTTTTCTGCTCATCTCTTTTTGTCAAGGCAAGATATATTTTCTTTGGCACATACAATCTTCGAATGTCTTGATTTTTGAAATGGAAGTTGTTTGTTTTTGTCAACCTCTCACTAACAGCACACATCATTGAAAAGCTATTAATTTCTTTTTAAATAAAAAATTCAATCAGTTCTAGGTTTAGAGCTCTTCTAAGTTAAGTACTTCACTCAGTGCAAGAAATAAGTATATTTAGGAACCAAAAGGTTCTCTCCTAATCTGCTGTTTCCAAAAGAGAAGCCTCAGCTCAGCGCTGCTTACCTTGTCAGACCTATGGTCATACAATACGGATTTGTTTCCTAAAGACAGCTTAGGAAAGAGAACTTCATTCCCTGGCACTGAAGGTTTGAGTTAAGTGCAGCACACCGCCTTAGTTGCAAGCATCATCTATGACACTCTGATTATCCACAACCACCCCACCATTTGCTACCACTGCATCTCAGAAACCAGTTTGGTCACGTACACCTCCTGCATACCACCCAGAAACTGGCAGTTCTGCATGCGCCTGCCACATTTCCTTTATTCCTTGTGGGAAATAGCATGTTGGCAGGCTGTCTGTCCCAGGAGGAGTTAAAAGCACTGTCTAGGATGCTTGGAAGATTTCTAGGAATTACAAAGAATAGGGAATGGAGTGTTAAGAATGCTCTAACTTTCAATATCCTTGCTTTTGAAGTGGTTTGTATTCTATTACAGGCATACTATACTATACTCAACTGACAGATAGTAGAGAAGTTCCTTGTATGAAATCCCTAAGTTAAGAGAAGACCACAGGCATAACAATAGTGATTTTTATAACATAATCATCAGGAAGTCATTCAGCTTTTCTAAGGTAATGTGTTCTCTAAGATTCTGCAGCCCCTAAAAGTAGCTCTTACTTTGTCTCTGTTTCCCTGGAAGAAAAGAACACATATGCTGACAAGAAAAACAACCAAAGCTTTTCTTCTCCCCCCCCTCACAACTACTATCAAGCTTAAACAAGGAAGCGTATTTAACAACCCATTTCCCTCCAACAGCTTTCCATAATTTTAATGCTCATTGCACAACTGAATATTAACTGTGTTTTCCCAATATCCCATAGTTGTGAATAATAAGTGAAGAGTTACAAAACTTTCTACAAATTAAAAAAGACGTTTACCTTGATCTTCTGCCATTACTCAAAGAAGCCTGAATTTACTTTCCTGTGCCCAAGGTGTCTTTTCCAACAATGGCAGCCACCACTTTGAGTCTCCTGGAAATCAGTCGAGGCATGAGTCTCAACAGAGCTGTGACTGAACCAGCAACACAAAAGTCTGCATATATAATTGTTCATTTAAGAGCCGGCATCTTCTCAAGAGAAAGAGTTCTGAATCATAGCGAGCCCAAATAAATTTAGAAGGGTTACACCAGGAACCACAATAGCACAGGGCTGGACCACTGGCCAGACTTCCTTCACAGGCTTCCAGAGGCGATGAGAGCAGGCTTTGGCTGGAATACCAACCCAGGGCCATGAAGATCACCTTATCTCCCCTAAGATCTCCCTTATGGACAATATGTCTCCAGCAATCAATGAATTGCAATTGCCATTTTCAAGTTAAGACCGAAAAGGCTCCAGGCTCCCTAACGCTGATCCATCTCAAATGCCTCTCGGATACTGAATGAACACTGGACACCTACAGGAAATTAGGGTTGGTTTCCTTTTTTTAATCAAACCAACCAGAACTAGCTTTTTAAGCCAATGTAAAACAGTATCCCTCCAAAATAGTCATGTTAGGTATCACCCCTTAAAAAGCTGCAGAGAAGGGCACTGTCCAAGATGACCCCAGAGGCTCACGCAGAGGCCAAACATACTGTGCAAAGTTTTTGAAGGAGTTTTCTGCACTGATGTCAGGAGGATGGGTGGTTCTCTGGATTTACAGTTTGGCTACCCACTTTTGTCCCCTGCATAAAAGACCTAACAACATCCTCGCCCAACCCTGCCACTCCAGCCACAACGGGGCCACACCTTCTCAACTTCCTACCCACCTAGGAAACCCAAACTCACCCAACACTCCCCAAAATTTAAAAGGGGCACAAAAGATTTTATTTCATAACCATAACTGACGACTTCTGTACCATACACTTTGACGACTCAAGGTACTTTTCATTCTTTGGAAGAGAAGAAACGGGCACAGAGGTATGGAAGCTAAGATGAGAGGTGACCTCTGACAGCTGTGACTCACCCAACATCCCTGAAAAAATCTCTAGGAAAGCTAATGATGTAAACAAGTTTCTAAGTCTTGGACTGCCCTGTTTCACTCATGAGGTCATGGTTTTTGAAGCTGAGTTGGGGAAAGAAACAAGACAGTTGCTTTCCTCATGAATTATACCAGCAAGGTAGCGCACAACTATTTTTGCTAGACTAGCTCACTTACACTCTTCATAAAAGCAGGTTTGCAGAAGTAGCTCTTTATAAGAAGTCACACACATCTATACTGCCTTTCTAAAAGAGCAAAGTCGATGTACGTGAATCAGAATGGGCTCTGTGGCATGGAAGACAGCAACTACCTCACTGTTTCAGGACAGGTTCCCAAGAGGAAGCAAAATTTGAGTTGAACAGAAAGCAAAGTGCAGCTTTAAAACCCCCAGTATCTGCCAAGTTGAACAGTAACCCCAGCATTAGTGACAGAGCAGCGGGGATTGATCACGGGCTCTGAAATCCAGACCCCAGGCAGATATTCTGAGCTGCATTACGTACTTACTAGTTAGCACGGGAGGCTGGGAACGAGCACTGCGGGTGGGGAGAGGTGGAAGGAGGGGCTGCTGGCTGCGAGGTTGGCGGGAGAACCAGAAAGGGCAACGTAACCACGTGGAGAAGAGCTGAACCTTGCTGGTGGCTCTGCAAGCAGTACTCTCTGCCTTCGACTTCTCGTTCCTGCTCCAGAAGCGAGAGGCGGTGATGTGCTCTCTTTGGGAACCGCGAGGAGAAGTCCTGGGTTTTAACAGGCATTACGAAAGGCACAAGAACGGCAACACCAATTTCGTGGAAGAGGTAAGCCTGGACTGGCTTGTCCTTTGGCTCACAGCCCAGTGCATTTCCTCAGAAACTAGGAGGGGTTTTGTGGCCCGGCGCTCACTGTCGGGCTGACAGACTGATGAGCTAGCTCTGCTGCATCCCACTCTCCAGATCCCCAAATTAAGTCTAACAATTTTCTGCATTTCAGATGTGTGACCATCTGTTTCCAGCCTTGTGCTAGACCTCACTGAGGGCATCCTAGAGATACCATTTTCAGAAGCCACGTGTCTTCTGTTTTCCTCTCTGTTCATTAAACAAGCATTTAAAAGGTTTTTCAAAGTATATGTGCCAAAAAAAAAAAAAAAAAAAAAAGGCAAGAGGCTTATCTGGGTTCCTTGCTGCTCACAACCACCTTAAGTTACATCTTATGTGCTCTAATCTATCAATTTGAAAATCTGTCCATGTACCATAAAGCAAATAACAAATCTTCTCCAGAGTCCATCTCAGCAACTAGAAAATTTCAAACCCAGCCTGTTGGCCAGCCTTACCTCAGCCCCTCCACATAGGCACGAACATTGAAATAGAAGTAAACTATGAAGAACACATTACACAAAATACCTTCTATTGCAAATAAGTACATTCTATTCAAAACTCGTGAGTCTTGAATTAACAAGTCAGCTCATGTCTATGTCTTTATTCTCCATCAACTCCAACAGCACACATTTATCCTTAAAAGAAAAACAACAGGTGATATGAAATGAGAATTAAATGCTGAGTGGAAAATGGGATTTGCTTTTTGAGGGTACACACTTCCCTGCTTGCCTGTGCAGCTTTGAGGACTACAAAATTATTTCATTTTCAAAAGAAAGTAAAAATTCACTTTTCTCCAGAAACCGGAAAGTTAAGTAAAACACCAAATGGTATGAGAATTACAAATAATTCAGCAGTTGGCAAGACTGGATAGAGCATGACTGATACAGATGGAAGATTTAGTGGCCAAACTCTAACAAGTCTCTACTGAGTACATATGGACTGAGATTTTTCAGAAGCTTGCAATTTGGCCGCATCTAGGTAGATTTGAACTGAGATGGCAAAAGGTAAATCCCTGACACCAAAGCTGCTTTACCTGCCAAATTCCAATCTCTCCTCCAAACCACATAAAATGCTGAATTTTCAGTCAAAACAGAAACATGAACTTTTTTTTTTTTTTAAATGCCTAAGACAACATATGTTTTCCTAATCTCTGGACTTTTTAGCTGAAATTTTCACAAATATTCAGCCCTGGGCTAATACTCAGCACAAACTACTTCAAACCACATGGATGCAGTTTGGCAAACTGATAAGCAATGGAAAATTATGTTGGATAATAAAAAACGTTACGCACTTTAGTGATAAGCAATTGTATCAGCTTTGCATAGGACGCGCCTGTCTCCAGCTGTCTCTCTCCAGACCAAATTCAAACACAGAGACAGGTACAGTTCATCTGTATATTTGGTTTTTTTTTTTTCCCCCCCCAGTCATTTGCAGCAGATGGGAACGCAGCTCACTGTCTGTGTTGACTGCATGTGCGTAGAATGCACTGGTATTTTGTAGGAAAGTCAGACGGAAAGCTGTGGCATTTATTCTTCTGCTGCTGTCCCTGCCTTGTAAGCTGTATTTCTGCAGAGGAGTGAAAGGCAATGGGAAAGGTACAGAAGAAAGGATTGCAACGGCTGGGCAGTGCAGTCTCCTGGCCTATTTTGGCTGCTTCTATTTTAGGTTCCTGGCCATGGGAATTTCTCTTCCTCTGCTGAAAGAGTGGCAAGCAGTCCCAGGCTCCCTTACCTCATTCTGACAGCAACTGCTGATGCTGTGACTCGCCTCCCGGGATGCTGTCTGCGAGGGGGCTAAGCAGCAGGGAAAAGAAGAGTTTAGATAGGCAGAGGTCATCGTTTAAAAACAAGGGAAACTGAGGGCCAGTCTTCCTGGGGAGGATAGCGGCAAAGTCCACAAAGCGAACAGCTTTGCCTCAGAGCTACTGGAGAGAATCAGGAGCTGGGAGACCCGATTCCCCTTTACTGTTCAGTCATGGATGTGGTGTGTAACAAGTTGTAACTTCAGTGCTCTCAGATAAAAATGGGAATGGAAGCAACCCGCAGAATGAACATGCATGCATACGTGTTCAAGAGGGGGCTGAAAACACCTGTAAGTACACTTGTTTCTTCCAAAGGGGATCTTCAGAAGACCAACGCTACCAGTATATTCCGCCTACTTCACCCGCTGCCCTGTAGAAAGTATATGATCACACATGTTCCACCTTGCATACCTTTCAATTCGCAGAGCACATCCATTCCCTGCCATCCCTCTGCTGGGCCCCACATGCCAATCTCAGCCCCCGATCACCCCTTCTGCAATCCTCAGGCTCCAGGATTTCCTCTCCACAACCCCTGCCTCCTACACAGAGCCGGGACCCTGCCCTTCCACGCACGCCCAACATCACACTCCTGCTCTCCCACTCTCCCCAGCACCCTCCGTGGGCTGCAGCCCTACGGTCCCTTTTCTTCCCACACTCCGTGCTGCCCTCCCCCCCGTTCAGTCGCACACACGTACAAAGCACCTTCTGCCTATTAAGCGCTTCCATTCTGCAAAGCCTCACAATTAAAACTAATCCTTGTCCTACAAATAAGCTGAAAACGAAAGCAGTGCCTTAGAAAGCTTTCCGTTTAATGAGCAGCTTTGCCGTGGTCCTCGCCATTCCCCATCTTCTCTGCTCCCTTCTCCAAGCAGGATAAAGATCAGCCCCCCTGCAGCTCCGTACTGTAAACATTAATTCAGGAGGTCGCTTACATATTAATGCTGACCCTGTTTCTGGCACCTTTGCTGATACAGAGCAGTCCCATTAGCAGCAAGTGTTTTAGAAGAAGCTGATTCTTAATGTGGGTATGGGTGATGGAAGCTGACCTCCATCACTTCTCCTCCCTTCCTTGCCTGCTCTCAGAATGTGACCAGTGCATCCGAGTACCGGATTACTGGATCACACATGCGTGCTGGGGACACGCTTCTGTTTTCTCCCCCATGCCAACGCATGCCTGCGGCCAAGGGAAGCACTGTGCCCACACAAAGAAGAGCAGCCTCCCAAAGTGGCAAACGTCTGAAACCTGCTGTTTTAAAAAGCACTCAGGTGTCGCGATCACGGACAGACCTCTTACAAGCACACTTGCACGATGCTTACAACCCCCCAGGTACATAGAGATATCCCCAATCCCATAGGAACGCAAATCCACCCTTCTCATTGCCCCATGCCCCCTCCTATGCATTTACTCATCCCTCACACTAGATTGGATTTGTCTCTTGAAATGTTGCTGAGGTTGCCAAGTGGCCAGCACCAGTGGCAGCCCTGTCCTTTTCCCTGCAGTGCCCCAGCGAGGCACCGGAGCCCTGACCACAAAACTGCAGCAGACATTACCTGAAGACCAAAGTCTGAAATGTCAGCAGCCCTTGCTCCCTCACGTAACCCAGGCAAACTCATGGGACTTCAGGACAGAGAGGGAAACTGCAAGCAGCGAGCTTGGAAAACAACGCCTGGGAAGATCCACGGGGGATGCACTTTACCTGCCAGAGCTGAACCTAACCTCCTGCATCGTCATCTTTAAAAAGCCAGCACTTGGAAAAACAAAGACTTTTCCCGCTGAGGAAGAGCGCAGGGAAAGCTCACGTGAACATTAGCTACCCCACAACTCTGAACTCGCTTTTAAGACTTCAGGAAATACTTGCTCTTGTACCCAAGACAAAAAACCCTCTTACTGCTGTCCACCTAATCGCATTTCCACTTAGGCATGCACACCCCAGCTCCTGATAAAGTATTCGCGGGTTGCCCTTGGCCTTGATGGGACAAAGCACTGCAGAACTGGAACTGGTAGGTGTGAGTTCCAGCCGTAGGGAAGTGGGAACCCACATTGATGGCTGTGGCTGGGGCAGCAAGGCTCCCTTAAATCAGCTTGTGGAGCGGGGCCGGAGGCACAACTCTGCAAAGTTTTACGCCGAAAACCATGTCTGTGGGCAATTTGCACCTGCCTTTTACTCTGCAAGGCTCATATTTGTTCTTTTTCAGTTTCCTGAATCTCAGGCAGAAATCATCCAGGTGGAAGCTGGGCATTTTTCTGTTTGCTACACGGAAAACGTAACACAATGCAACTCAGGGTCACAGCAGAACAGGTAACATGAGGAGTGGCACTACCTGGGCCCATAGAGGACACTTCTGATGTTTTTTTTCAGAAAACTTAAAAGGCAAGAAGATTCACCTGCTCTCATCCAGTCTGCATATTTGCCTGGGCTTTCGCTTTAAATCAAAGAGTTTGGACTTGCTGGTTGAATATACATATGCATACATTATATGGCAAATAGGATTCTTTCTCGGATTTTAGCTGGTTTTATAGTATGAAATGAGGATTAAACATAGAGCTGTTAAGATCCACGCCCATCTCCCCTCCAAGCAACTCGGCCCACCCTCCCATTCCTCCAACATGACACCAAAGCAATTTATTCTCCACACGCTATTACAAACCTTGGGTTAGTCACTGGCTCTTGCCCTGCAGCCCCCGCATCTTGGGGGTCCCCACACCAGTCACTTTGCTCTTGCCCCTCAGTTTTATCCCATGGCTTGTCCGGAGGACCTCACAGAGCTCTGTCAGTACACTACCTGTTATTATAGTCCCTTCAGCTTTTCCTCAATTAAGACAGCCAATCATGCCTAATTGTTCCCAGTTCTGTGATGGTTTAGTGACATGAATAAATGTCCCCTCAGGACAACGCTGCAACCACTCAAATAATTCACTTGTGATCTAAATACAAAGGGCAGCTAGGTCCTCTGATATGAAAGGCTGCTACATACAACAGATAATTAGATTTATCTGGAAAAACGGCAGAAGATTTACTTTAGCAACACAGTTACATTTATAACTACGATATACCAAAAGCTCAGTGTTTTTTAACAGGGGCATGCGTGTCCCAGTGTCTCCTACACCCCCCACCAACCAGCTGGATGCAGTTGAAACTGTGAACATGCTCTGAAAATGGAATAGGATCAACTAGGTCCCCATTCCTTGGTATTAGTCACTCAGAAACATTCTTGCTTTCACAGATTTACTCGGAATTCGCCCCTGGTTCTCACAGCCCCCCCCTCAGCATACCAGGAGACCCACCCGAGCAGGGCTTCTCCACCGACAGAGGGGCAGCCCCGCTGCTCCTTTGGATTCTGCCCCAAAAGCCCACGTTTCTCACGCTCTGATAGCAACTTGACCGCAGGGGAAGCAACCCAAGCTGCAGCCGCTGTAGCAGCGCGGGCTGCCTTCCCAGAACAGGCTGGCGGGAGCACACTGGAGCAAAGACCCGGCTTAACGAAGCGCACCGCGCCTGGGGCAGCGGCGGCAGATGCGAGCGCGTCTCCTTCGGTCGCGTGCCCCGCTCGGCTGCCGAGCTCTGCGGGCAGCCGCGGCTCCGTGCTCAAATGCCCACAAAGCCCTTTCTCCACATCCCCCCTTTCCTCCGCTTCCCAGGCACGGCAAAGAGATCTGAGGGGCTTTACCCCTGTTCTCAGCCAAACCGGCCAGTTTCTCCAGGTTTGACCCTCATAGACTTATATACTCTGTTGATTTCTCGTGACGCAGGTACCACCTCGCTCCAGTCCTCCAGCCTTGATTCTCCTACACCCACTCATGCGCAATGTTCATAAAAAAATAAATCAATCCATTTCTCCCCTTGCAAACCAGTGCATGTGAGCTTGTGGGGGGGGGGTTGCGTGCAGTAACGACACCCAGAAGGTCCACAAGGAAAAAAAGCGTGATGGCTCTGCCTCGCTTCCCCCACCTCTTCTTCCTTCTCCCCCACCAACTGGTAGTCGGCAGGCGCAAACGGCTTTGTGAAGTTAAAAGTAATGAGAGGCAACTTCGGCTTTCATATACCGTGATCAATATTTACTGGAGTAATAAAAGAGTTCAGAAACTGCAGCGCTGGTGTGATAGAGAAGCTAGAGAGAGGAAAACGGCATTTAAAGTCTTCAGAGGGACATGACAACCAGCTAATGATTACTTAGGGACTATCAGATTTCTTTCTTCATTTATTTTGCCAGAGAGGTATAGTAGTTAAAACACAGAATAATAAGGCAGGAAGCTGGGCCTGGCCCTAGTCTGGGGAAGCAAGCGTGTTTGGGACAAATATCTCTTTTTCATACCCAGGTTTGGAAGGAGAGCGTTGCTTGTTAAGGTGAATAGGAGCACTTTTCCCTGTTCCCAGCTTCTCTGCTGACATGACATCCTGGGCAATGCCCTTCACCCTGTGGGGCTTCTGCAAGTGAACACTTTGTCATGTATTCTCCTGATCAAAGGGTCTTGCTGCTGGTAATTTGTCTGCTTTCTCAAGGTTTTTTTGAGTCAGTTCATCAGCTAGCAAGCCTCTGGTGTTGCCCTACAGTAGGGTAAACCTCTGGCTGGTTTGGACCCCCATCTCGGTCTGCAAACAACAGCACCTCAGCTGCACTCCATGGCCTCTCCAAAGCACTGCGAGGGGCCTCCAGGCAAAGATGTTTCCTGTAGTGCAATCTAGTCTTCAGCAGATAAAAATTCCAAACACCAGCACCACCACCACACCAGGCAGGTCAGCTCCTCAGCAAACAACCCCTTTTGTTACCTATTATCAGATAACAATGAATTCTCATGCTGCTTCTGAAAACAGAGGAATAGATTTTGGAGCGTAAATAACAAAACAGACAACATAGCTGAAGCTGCTAGATGAGGAGAGAACAGAGAGGCAGGAGAGGCAAAGGATTTGCACGGTCCCGTTCACAGAAAGCCCCTAGTTCCTCATCGCGCATCACAGTCCTTCTCATCAGAACACAGGATTAAGACTCGACATTTCCATGTTTGTGGGATAACCTCAAAGTTCCCACAACAGTTTAGCCATTCAAAAACAGACCAAATGCGTTAAGGATCTTTGCAAGGTCCTCTGACGTGCACATCATCTGCTTCCTCCTACATAAATTAGACTACTATTAATATTGCCCAGTGAAGACCATGAAACAGAACTGAGCCTCTAGCCACTTCCGACAGCTAAGGGTAGTTAACCCCTATACCTTCTAAATGACACGCACAACTTTTATGATGAAAATTAAATTCTTGGAACTCCTCTGGGAGCCAGGGCCTCACACAGATCACATTTTCACTCTCCTATCTGTTGGATCTCCAGCTGGGATCAGCCATTGCTGTGGGCAGAAGGGGAATCCTGGGAGAGAAGCTAGGCACAGAAAAATGGTATTTGGAAAGGGGAAAGTCAAGGGTGTTTAGAGGCCAATCGACTTATTACAAGAAAGAATAAAACTCTCTGCCTTCTTTCCGTAACCACCGTGGTCTGAGGAATAGGAAAAGATAAGAGATGTTGTCCCCAACTCCCATTCCTGCCATGGGCCAAGCTGAGCTCACAGTGGAGCAAAACTAACACCCAGCGTACTGGCCTAGGAGGTAGATGGGGAATGAAAATCAGGTGCTTGTCCTCCAGGGTACACCTTTTTGGAAGGGCACTCCAAAAAGAAAAACACTCAGACTAGGATGATTCAAGAAAAATGCTGCCACATGAGAAAGAACTGAGAGCCACTGGTGGGAAAGATAAGGTACTGAGAATGAAAAACAATCAGAGCAGAAGAAGAGACAAAGGCAAGAAAGTCTCTTGCCTTAATCCCCCGTTTCTCCCCTGTGTTCTCTGTCTTATTGCTAGAGATCAAATCCCAGCACAGTGGCAAAAAAAAATTGCTTAGATCTGCAGATGTAGAAGGGAGTGCACAGGCACCGGCTTCTCCAGTATCTTAAGAAATTTGGGCTGCACAGAAGTCCCCTGCAGTTACAACCCTCCCCCCGCAATAAACCCAAACACTCACTGTGTCCTCCCCCTTGCTGAAGAAATGAAGCCAAAGTATGTGGCTGCAGCTCCCCTTTCCCCACCAGGAGCTGCAGCTGCCCCAGGCTGGACACCCCTCTTTCCCCTCCCCCTCCCTCTATCATTACACTCTTATCATCATCTTTTTTCCTTTCCATGCATCCATCTCCTTTCACCTGATTTCCTGTTCTCCAAACTCCCTCCAGTATCTTTCTCTGCTCCTCACGGGGTCTGGGGTCTGTGTGCCTGGCCACTCTTGTGAGCAGAAAAGACCGTATAGAGTGGAGAAGTAACCGAGGTAAGATCGCTGCCTTTCCCAGATTAACCACTGGAATAGTGTGGAAAACTAGCAGTGATCAGGTTTGCTGCCAGCTGTGGGGCTTAGGACACGGGATGCAGGAGTTCCAGCTTGCGCACTGAGTCAGAGCAACTCTGAGTCAATTGCATTGATTTTTGTTTCAGTTTCCCCATCTGCAAAAAGAAGGGATTAACTCATCTTAGCTACACTAATGATAGGAGAGGAGACGGAAGAGAGTGGAGCGCAGACATCCACGGGAATGGACAAAAGGAGGGATAATGGGAATTAGAAGTCAGAAGTTGACTTGGGAGTGACAGGTAGACAGATCGGAGGAAGGCAAGATGCCTGGGCTAACTGAAGTCATTACAAAGACGCAATCTAAGCCAGCCGCAACACTTCTTGCCTGTTTTGTGCTGCTGCTCTGGCTAGTTCAGTCTCAACTTAGAAGCTAATTTCTGCACTGCGTCTGTTGCCACTCCCTTTTAAGCCCTGATTAACATCCCTTCTTGCAAAAGACTCAGTAGTGCCTTGTGAGCATCACCCACTCACAGATGGAGAGGGATGCTGACCCAACCGATTCGCAACTCCCGATCTTCCCAGAGCGCAGAGCTAACCTAACCTAACGCAGCAACTTCTCAGAGTTTGCGTCCCGAACTCTCCGACAAGGTCACTGCCCGCGTCCTCCCAGCTCCACCCTGCACAGCCCACTGGCAAGCTGCTCTCTCCTGTGCAAAAGCTGCCAGCAAGAGTCAGCGAGCAAAGGCGGCTGCGGGTTCCCAGGGGGCAAATGGTAATGCCATGCTGAAGATAGTAGGAGGGAGAACTTATATCCAAGTCAATTAGGATTAATGCAATGTGGGAAAGTATTAGTTCTGGAGCTGTAGGTTTCTCCATTAGAGATTGAAAGCAGATTGGGAAGGGGGGTGAGGAAAGGGAAGACAAGCTAGCAAAGGCAGTGCCTTGGCTCCCCAGCCCTTTTCCTTCTTTCTCTTTTTTTGGGAAGTGATGAGGTGTGGATCTAAGACATTACACTCTGGAGATTGGCAGTGGCTCCAAACCCCATTAAGGCAGCAGTTTTCTTGCTCTCCTTTCCATCTCTTCTTCTCAATGCCGTTACGCGCCGATGGTGGCTTGGCCTGTTATCAATGGAAAACTAAAGACATTCTCCAAAATGAAACATCACAGCTTCGAAACCTCTGAATTCAACTTCTTTGGGCTGAGGAGAGCTCATTTTTAATGCTAAGGATGACAAGAACGACAGTAAGGTTAAGTGCTGGTCCTGTGAGAAAGGCAAGCGAGCAGGTAGGAGGGGCAGGTAAACTAGGTACACTAAATTAAGCTGAGCAGTAGAGAAGCAACCAACAAGAGAGAGCGCGTGCTCGGGGATTAGAGATAACGTGGTTAGAAACAACATGGGCATTCCCTGAGCACACCCCACCAGACCCTCTCTTTGCCAAGTCAAAGGGACCAACCTGGGAGCAATTTTAGGGGAGGAACTGCACGAGGAAGGCACTGTCCCCTTCTGAGGGCACTTGCGAGACAGAAGCCACCTCCAAATCCTTTGCAGTGATCGTCTTCCCTCCTGTTGTAGATACCCAGCCTGTGAGCTCTCTAGGACCCGGCTCGCCCCTACTCTGCTGAGCACCTCTGCGGTGGGGATCCGCTCTCAGCTGCATCTCCACCACGTTATAACCAACTTCCAGGGGCTGCAAAGCAGAGGCAGAGGAACTGGGGGCCACAACCATGCCCTCAGCTTCTCTTCAAACAAGCCTAATCTGAATGGTAGAGCTGGGAGAAATATTTCTAAAGCTGAGAAGTTGAAGGGCTCTGCCTTTCCCTCCAGTGCTGACCCCTGAGGGTACACCAGCAGATCTATTTTCCCTCTTTCAGTGCCTGCTCAAATACCTGTACTAAGAGGTTCCAAAATCCATCGTGCCTTCCTGAGGCAATGTCCCTGCTAGGTCAGCGCATCATGGTGCTGCTGCACTGCAGGCCAGTACGAAATAGGCACAACGGACCGCTCAGCCTGCAGGAGAGAAGGACCTGTCAATATTATTTGCCTGTAAAGTGCCACACATGCCGGAGGTGCTTTATAAATAAGTCAATAAACAAACAGCATCAAATTACAAAGAGGAATGAATGATGAACCCTCTTTCATCTTTCTAAAGGAAATAAATAAGGGTCAGAAACATAAATTATACATATTTCAAAATCCACCAGGAAGCTGTGTTTTGACAATCTGGTGATGCAGAGGAGGTCTCAAAGCATCCCTCTCCCTCTGAATAACAGTGGGTGGTAGAGCACATTGAGGATGCTTGCAAATTAATAATTTTAAGAGTCCAGTTATATTTACAGTAGCTATGTTAATTGCTAAAGCAGCCAATTATGTACACATGCCCCTAATATGTTGGCAGACTCCTCCTTATTCCAGCTTTGAACTGCTGCAGTTGGCAATTCCTTCGGACCCTTATCTTGCACTGTTTAACTTTTAAGCATGACAGGTAGTCCTGCAGAAGGAAACGGGACAATTCAACCCCTTAAAACTAGGCAGATATGTGTTTCCCTGGACTGGGGCCTCAAAGTGAAGCAAAAACCCCAGAGCTCTGCATGGCTTTGTAAGCACTAGGAAACACTGGTATAACAGCAGCCCCATCTTCTGAAACAAGGGCTGCGTCCCCAAGCGAAACCAGGCATGTCAGGGGCTCTAAATCTTTAACAAACAGTGTTAGTTCAACTCAGCACTGAAGGGGGCAAGGCAGAGGATGGAAAGATGCAGTAGGTTTAGAAAATTCCCTGTCTTTTTTTGTTGCTATTATTATTTTAATGGAAAAAAAGCGTTGCGGTTTGAAATCCATTATTTCCCTGCAGTGTTTGCAACTCTAATATAGCAACCCCAGCTGTTACCTTATTGCTTATATAGAAACTACAGGTGTGCCTGAACATCAACAAAACAGGAAAAGGATGGAAAGCTAAATAGGGACAGGGAAAAGAGCAGGGATAAGCAGCCTGCACACGCAACGTTCCGGGACTTTGGACGTTTTGCAGCGCTCAGCTCTGGCAGCCAGCTGCCGCGGCCCTGCCCTGCCTTGCTGCCCTGGTGCTGGTGCGGCGTCTGCAAAAACCGGGGAATCCAGCCAAAGCTCCTCTCCCAGCCCCGGCTGCCTCGCCGGTGAAGCCACCCTCAGCTCCCACCTTTCTTTTTGGCACTAGCTCTGGGGTGGCAGGCATTGCCAGCAGAGTCTTCTCCGTGCTCGGTTTAGGAGCGGCTGTGCTGTTTCTTTTACGTCTTCTTCGGGGGTCTAGAGCCTGCTGTTAATTTTTTGCCCTAAAAGGCTTCCAAGGGCCCCAGCTCAAAAGAGCATCCTCGGGGAAGCAGTGCTTAACACTGTGAAAAACGCCGGGAAGCTCCTGTAAAGGACTGGTCTCTGGATTAAGACAAGACCTGCGCAGGAAGGGAACCGCTGCACGGCCAGCTATAAAGCTCCAACGTGACTGTCCTGAATTCCGTTCGAGGGAAATGAAAAGTGGAAGCGCTGCGCCCAGCTTTATGGTGCACACCCTGCAAAACACACGTTGTAAACCTTCCCGCCAAGAGCATTAACCAGGGAAAATACTGGAGATTTACGCAGTAGTTTGACTTTGTAAAATCTAAGATCCCAGCAGTAGATAAAGGAATCTCAAAACATAAGTGTATCACTTGGTGGTACTACACAAAATCACAGAGGCCACAGAGGCGTGAACGAATTCCGATTCCTAACAGCAGACCAGACAGTGTGCATTACACAAAAGAAAATAACACTGTCTCTTCTCATACTATTATTTATGTACATGTTTATGTAGTTAAATTGCAAAAGCTTTCCTTTAAGGAAAATGACACACTGAGGATGTTTACTCTGGTTTTGTTATTACTTTAAATGCATTTCTATTTGATTTCATTATTCAATATATATTTTCTTTTTCCAGTTACACTTGGGAGACAGGTACAACGTACACACATTCGTACTTTACTGTTGTGACAACCAGCATCAGAGTTGTTGAAATATCCATTTCAAAACCTGCCTTAGTGCAATCAATCAAATCCTCCGCTGCAATACAGGGAAAATAAACAAGGCTATCAGACTGCAACTCCTGGTCGGGTGGATGGAGTGCAGAGCGTGGAAGACTAAGGGGGAGGGAATAGAGAAAGAGGGATGCCAGAAAGAAAGATTATTTCAATGGCTCAAAGAGCTTAAAGAGTCTTAGAGGGGATTAAAGAATAAAACAATATATTAAAATTGCAAGGAAGCAAAACCAGAAACTCAACCATCTTGGTAGCCATAAGAACGCGTGGGCCATGTTGAATTAAAGCCTCGAGCGTTATACTTATGAGAAAATACAGAGACAGGGCAGGAAAACTGTGCTATATTGTTGCAAAGGCAAAGTCCTTCTGATCCTGAGAAGCTGGTATGCTCAGCCCCTCTACCTCTACCTCTATGCTATAAGATTGGCAAAAAAGTTGGTGCTCAGAGGCGGCCCCTCCTCTTGGGATGCACTTATTCCCAGCAAGGTTTCAAAACTCCGCAGAGATCGTCGTGCAGAGCGGTTGATTCCCACTCAGGTAGGAGACGTGCTCCAAAACTTTTGCTTTCAAGCTCTCGATTTTCCCAGTAAAACATTTCCAGGGAGCAACCTGTCCTGACTTTCAAAGGACCCTAGCTGAGAGGGTGTGCGTTTGTGTGAGTGTGCATGCAACATCTGCACGAGTGGGAGGAATCCTGTTCTGCATATGCTGGCACCAACTGTATTCTTTAAGTGTGTATATGGTTCCTGGTTAGCCAGAAACAGAGCCCACATCCCTCTAAGCAAGTCTCAGCGAGAGCATATGTTCAGGAGCACACTGACAATTAAATGAGAATTTTATGTCATCTCAGTACAACAGAAGCAACTGAAAACTATTCGCCTGGTTCAAGAAACGAAAAACTAGCACCACCAAAACTACATAAAACTCTGAATCACTGAAATTTTGACAAAACTTCCCATTACAGTAGCACTGTGCATGTGTATTTTATATATATGCTTCTTTACTTCAAGCATGAAAAATGTCAGCCCAGAGGGAACTGTCTGAGAAAGTTACAAGCAGGCATTGAGCTTGGTATTCGTTTGCTTACCGGGATCAGATTTTTATTATTTTTTCTAATATTTTTTGATGGAAGTGTTGCAGCTTTTTGCTTTCATTTAGAAAGAAAATGTGAAGCAGACACATTTGACATACCAGTGCTTGCTTGAGTTTTCAAGGGAGACTGAAGCAATACCTAAAGAGACAAATCGTCCTGTTCCACCCACTCCTTCCTTACCACCCCAACTCCTTCACCAACTCCTTTCCTGCTTTCATGCCTAAAGCTTATTACCTGTGCTGCTTATGAGAGCTGCTGGGATTTCTTTTCCCTCCCTTCCATCCCAGACCTCCTTGGCTACAGCTTGCAGCTCTTGACGTCACTGTGAACAACCCCACCAGATCGTGACTGTCCTTAAGAAATTGCCACAAAAAGAACGAGGCTATAATGACTAGCTGGAGAAGGGTGTTGAGTAGGCAGAACATGGGGTTTGGAACCCCTTTGAGATAAAGGGGATCATGCAGCTCTTTCACAACAGAAGGACCAACAGCAGAAAGCTAGGTGGGACCATCGTAGACCAAGCTACAGCATTCCTACTAGACCCTGGCAATACAAATGCAGCCTGAAAGCAAAGTACTTTACCATGGCATTTAGAAATCTGCTTAAAAAGGAACATGCCTGACTGTATATGTATTTCACACAAAATTCTGCAATTCTATAACCTTCTAAACACATTTTCTATATTGCAAAAATCAGATCAAGCACAGGAGATAATAAATACTTGAAAAGTATCGGATTCCACCTTACCCACCCCCACCCCACCCCCCTTCTCTACTTCCTTCTCTTTTTCTCTTTTTCCAAGTGAGCTGGCTGCTAGACTCTTGCCCTGGCATTCTCACCCAGAAGGGATCCAGACAGCTGGGTGAACTAGTAGTTCCAAACGCTCGCTTAAGGGGATATAGTAATGAAACTTCAATCTTCTTCTTGCTGTGCCCTACAGCCCCCATACATTTGTATAAAAAACAGGTTTACAAAGCGGAAGACAGGAGTCCATCAATACCACTAAACCAGCTGTTATTTCTCCAGTGAGTGCCAGAAGAGGGTAGAGAGAAGGGTGGGTGAGAAAGAAGGGACGACTTGTTTTGCAACTGAAACACAACTCCTCTGTCTAATGCCTGCATGATGCTGTTTGCTTCCTTTTTTCATGTTTCTCCTTCCTTCCCTCCCTCTCATTTTTCTCTTCGTGGGTGTCAAATGCAGATCAGGGTTTTATCCTGCTTTGCAACAGTGCAAGACACACACACGTGTAGTCCTATTTTGTAGAGGACAACATGTCCTCTCCGATTCATACAAGAGATGGTTCTCCAAGACCCCTTGGTCCCCAGTCTGATGCCCTGGCTTGAAGCTCCGCTTTGGGATTATCTCCTGTCTCCTTAAATTCCCTCTGCAGAGCATTTAGCAAAGTCGTAGACGCAGCCTACTTGTGAGGGGGATGCTGGCTGAGGTGGAATTCAGTCTGAGATTGAATCTCCCACGGGTAGGTGGTGCGTGGTCTAACTTCCCCCTGCAGTTAATGGAGACTCAGTCCTTACAGGCAGTGAAGTCAAAAGGTTAATTCAGCTGATCAGGAGATGTCTGCTCTCGGATGAGTTGAATTAAGTTCCTAGCCTCAATTGACTGCGCTGAATCTCTATCAGCTATAATGGGTGTTTAGACACCAACTCACATCTAGATACCTACAGGAAGACCCCTAAATTTAGATATTTTGATCTGGAGATGAACCTCATTCTAGGAGTCGAGGGAATCTCTGCGTCTTTTCCAGCTTCATTGTGACCATAAATAAGAGATTTTTATCCCTATGCCTCAAATCCTCGCTTTTTGTGAAACAGGACTAAGAGCTTTTATGTATTGCACGCACCGAGAAATACGTAACGCCACAGAAGAACTCGGCAACAGTTGTGTTCTGGTAACGGTGGGCTATCGCAGCAGGCGGGATATAGCACACCTGGAAGGGGATAGCTGCCAAACCGTGACCCTGGGCAAAACAATTCTCCTCCTTGCAAGGACACACTCACAGTGGACAAATGGAATCTGGTACAAATGCCGTTCCCAGCACGATCCTAGCTAGCTGCAAAGTGCAAGAAGGATTATGGAGTTAGGATAGGCCTGTGCTCAAGCTCAAGCCCTGCCGAGAGGCAGAGTTTACCAGTTTAGATACAGTGCCTTGCTATCACAGCACCATCTGGTTTCCAAGACCGAGCGAGCCTCCCTGCGTGATAGCATCTTTGTGTCGTGTTGGTCTACCGTACGACACAGCCATACCTGTAAAATGCTGGTTGAGAAGGCTCGCGTGTTTTGGAGCTCCTCCCTCAGTGTTTGCTTGAGGCTTTGATGGTCTTGTATTCCCAGCTTTTTCAGCAAAACGGAGCTGGTTAAAGCAGGCTGTGGATCGTGCTTAGACAATATCCTGGAAATTTTTGTTATACTGAAAAAAACCTACTCCTTCAGATGTGGAAACGCAGGGGACAGGCTTTCTAGCCCTCCTACCCGAGAGCCCAGATAAAACAGTGAAGCTCAAAGGCACATTAAAATGAAATAAAAACATAGAACACTTACCTCTTTTCCTCTCCAAAGTACTTCACAAGCTTTTATTAAATTAAGTCTCATCACACCCCTGGGACATAGGTGCAGTAAATACCTTCATAAGAGGTGAGTGAGTAAGACACAGAAAACTCTCCACAAATACTCCTCTGACTGACTGTATGAATTGATTCATTTCAGTTGCACCCTTGTGCTGTCATTTCCCACCGAGTTTCAAGCAATCAAATTTTACTGCCACAAAGGGTTTGCAGGAAACGAACTGCAAAGTGGTACACAAGAGAATTCGCTTATGAGAGGCACGTGAGCGGAGCACGGCAAAGAACAGGAACGGCAGCTCTGTAAGGCTGGGCCCCTCCGTGTTTGGGGTAATAATCCAAATGTTAAGCTATGCATCGTCAGCCCGAGCCCGACTTACGCATTTTTCATCTATTTATTTTTATTAAGCAGCTAAACGGAAGGGGGAACCTCGAGCAAGTAGGTCCGCTTTCAGGTTGTAAGCCAGTTTGCTTTGCTTTCCACCACACAAGTAATCCCCTTCTGTGTGCCTGCTGACCAGCATCTCGAGGACACACAGAATAACGGGGGACTTGACAGCCGCAGATCAGACAAAAAGATGCTGGCAACTCCCGAATCAGTGCTTGCTGTTTGGTGTCTAAGAAAATTAATTTCCTGGCAGGAACAGTCAGAGACAGAAAGAGATACCTTAGCACCTAATTTTAATTGAGAATATCTTAATGTGAAAACGTATAAAGCAATAATGTACCCACCTAAAAAGCCAGTTGGAAGAAAAACATTCCTCCAAGGCAGCAAAATATTACAGGTCTTTAAAAACTGGCGGGAGGGGGGCGAACACACGCACAACACCAAAAGCAATCAAAATCTCCAAAGCCAAAACTCCACCACAAACAACAGGAGCAGCACTAACTTGTACCTGGGGCAAGTCACGATCCAGCCAGAGGTCCCTCTTCTGTAAGTCTGGGAAACTCAGAAAGAACATCTTAGAAGGAAACGTACAGCCCAAGAATTGTTTGCAGAAACAATTCAGTTTTGAATCATTTGACTAAAATAATTTGCAAGTAGCAAATACATTTGGAAAATCCAAAATCCTCTTGGAGTTGTTTTGCAAACAGAAGCAGCTACAGTTAATTGTACAACCCAAATAATTTTGTTAGCTCTAATTATCAACTGTATTTTACAGACAAGAAAACTGAGGCAGAGAGAAGCTAAAGGCAGTATCCCCTTGAACACCTGAGTAATTTTTCAAAGTTTTGTTTTAGATCTGAGACATTTTTTGTCTTTCCACTTCTCATGCTCTACAGCTCCCCAGGTCCCTTACTGGGTATGACTTCACAGGTATGAGCACATCAAAGTCCCTGTTAACTTGGAAGACCTCATACTCTGAGCTGGGTCAAAGGAAGCAAGTTCTCAAAATCATCTGGTAATTTTCAAGAGAAAAAAAAATGATTAAAGTTCCCATTTGAAATTTATATTCATGGCTGCAAAGTTGTCCTCTTTCTGCTGCTTGTGATGAAATAATAATTTTTAAAGGACGGTAAAGAAAAAAGCAAAGACAGTTAATTAATTTATCTTTCCCCCCACCCCCAAATGATTTTTGGTTTTGGTCAAAACTATTTTCAATGAAATTTGGAGACTGACTCATCAGACGTGGTCCACAGAAAATACTGATATTTAAACTGAAAAAAAAATCAAACACCTAGAAGTATGCAATCACACTCCAACTTCCATAATCTACTACATCAGCCCTATATACAAGATGACTTCCATTCTTCACTTCCAAACAAAATATTTTGGAAGCGGGGAAGCCTTTATTTTGCTGCAATCAGAAATCTGAATAAAAGATTTTCACCACAGGGAAGAGGGGAAAAAGAAAAGTCATTTCCCCTTTCTTTGAAATTCTCTTTGGGAAAACAAAACAAACCGAAACCCCAGAAGTTCATCAACAGTGACAAGAACAAAACCATCTTTTGGCCAACTCCAGACAATATAGCTTTTGTATAGATGCAGCCATCAGCAAATTCGGAGGGTGTTACCCCTGGGAGTTTGGATCAGGCAAGTTATTTTTTTTTTTTTTTTTTTCCCCCCAGCCTCAGGGCACTGGGTTATTATTTTAACAAACCTGTTTCCACTGTCACGTCTCCTTTTTTGCTAGAAAAGATTAAAGAGCTTCAAAGGGCACAGGAAAAAGGTGCAAACCTTAAGAACATTGCAAGGTTACAGGGCGCTGTCTGCTAATAATGCATGTTGGTTTGGTAACAAGCTGAAGCAGAGAGCAGCGGGGGCACTGCTTCATGGCTGCAGCTTTTTCAAAAGGGGCTGTTAAAAGTGTTTCAGGAGGAGAGACATGTGAGTGAAATCTTTAAATGTGTCAACAGGGAGGCCAGACACTGAACTTCTGCCCACTCCAGAGCTGACACCATCCCTCAAAGCAGAGGAGATTGACCTTTGCAGTTGAGAATCACTGAGTGGCAGCAGGGGGGGGGTCCTGTATTTGCTTCCAAGACGTTTTTTGCCTTTCTCTTGTGACAGAGAAACAGGGAGTAGTCATTTGAAGACATGGTTTGATGGAAAAAAAGTATTCTTCTTCCCTGGAAACTGGGCTGGAGAAAGAGGGTGGCAGGTCATTTATTAACGAAGTTGTCGAATCAGTCTGTAATGAAGTCAAAAAGTGCTCGCAAGAGGACAAGCACAGTTCATTCCCCTCTCCTTCTGCTTTATAAGGAGTGCAAGATCTGCTTAGCCTGCTTGAGTGCAAAGCAATAGGTTCTGGCAAGGCCTGCAGCAAGTATTGGACACCCACCGTATTGCGTACCTCCCTCCGGCCACATTAACCCTGAGCACCGTGTCCTGCTCCATTTCCCCAATTGCTCTCTGCCACCCAGGTACGGAAAATCACAACAATACGGCCTCTTCCCCTTTGCTCTGACCAGTTTTCCCAGGTGAAAACATAAACCGACTGGTGAAGGCAAAAAAGAGCAGTACTCACACTGCAGCGACATGACCTACTGGAGGGGAATTGAGGAAAGCCAGGAAGCTTCAAACAACGGGGCTAAGTTTGGGATCACCCTGTACGGCTCCCCAGCGAGCCCAAACATCAAGACACTGCCTTTCCTAGAAAGCGAGCACCAGATTCTCTCTCTTGCTAACGTCCTCCTAAAGCAGATTCCTCCTTTTGTGCCCGATGGGCAGGAGAAACCTCTCACTGCCAACGCCTGGACCAGCACCACACGATCGCGCGCTGCGCTCCAAGCGCGAGTACCCCAGACGGAGCTACGTGCTCTTCGAAGATAAAGTGGGGCCTCAGTTGCTTTGCTGGATCTGAATGTTAAAAGTGGGAAGAAAGACACCCCCCCCCAACTCATGCCCTCAGCACATGCCAGAAGAGAGGGAGAAGCCTGCACAGATGGAGGAAAATACGAAATTAGAGCAATTCTCGACTGTCGCTGCATGACTTTAGACAGGTTGCATTGCCTATTTGCATTTTGTCCTTCCTTCCTTTCTCTTCCCCTCTAAGTACACAACCATATCCGCTTCTGTAAAATTCAGATTATAACACCGATGTCATAATGATTGTGCAAGGACTAATTTCACTGATGTTTGCTTAGTGTACAGCAATCCTCGGGCGGAAAAACACTACTTAAGATGCTGAAGCTAAGCACTATGCTATGGTCACAGGGAATAACACCACCGCTATGGAAGGGAGCAGAGGAATCCATGCCAAGCTCTCGGCAAATACGTGCTAAAGAGGAGCCTGTGCTAGCCCTCAAAGCCTGAGCCAAGAGCAGAGCAGAAGGCTGGCTAACGAGGAGATCGAGCTGGTAATGGCTTAGATAAAACACCTATAGATGAACCAAGTGGCACAGGAGTCTAGGTCTGTTCAGTAAAACTGGTAGGGAAATGCTTTGGTTTTTTCATGCTGTATTTAAAATTTCAAAATCTTCCCTAAAGCATCATGCTGAAAAAAAAGCAACCTCCACCAAAACTCATACTTATTTGGGCCAGTTTAAGTATTCCATCTTCATGGAGGAAAACAAAGCTAAGTTTTTGAGTGAGAATAAAGTACTTTCTACCACAAATGTATAATCAAGCAACTAAGACTCCCCCCCTCTATTATGAAAATATCACAATTTTCCACTCTGTTCCAATGTAAATTTTGTCAACATCAACTTGACTTCAAAAGGCATTGATTTTGCTGCTACAATGTCTCCCAACAGGAAAATTTTCTATTGATATTTTCTAATCATCACCTCTAGTTTAGAACTGCGGGATTGAATTTTTACCACCGTAAGACTGTTCTCCCTGTCTCTGAAGACGATACATTCCCTTCTCCATATTCAGAGTATGCTGAGAGCGCCTTAGCATGAAGTCTAAATCCAGAACATTCTGTGTGCTGCTAACCTTAGAAAAAGACAGAGCTTGTGTACCTTTTTGCTGGCAACAGGTACATACTGCATGATGTCCTCTGAACGATTTGGTCAGTATCTCACAAATCCTGCCCCAAATATCCCCCCTTCTCACAGCACTATCCAGCTCGCTCTGCGCCTGGCAAGCTGCTCCCATCCATCCCTCCCTCCATCCAACACAGAGAAGGCAGTTTACCATCAGTGTTGTTTCAAGATATGATTTTTTTTTTTAGGTGATTTACATAGGAAAAAAGCTATACAAATGAGAACCCCATGATTATTCCAATTTTTTGTATTACTACATATTAATCACTCTCCTCTCCAGAGATGCCATTGCTGATTTGAGAGACTTGCTTTTCTTTTCTTTAAAGGTATCTCCAGACCATCTTAAAGAGCTGAGCAGGCTTGGAGAGATAAGAAGGAAACTACACCTCTACAGATGCTTAAATGCTCGAGTCTGAGCGTGTAGAGATGCTCACCAACTAAGTCCCACAAAGGACCAAGAGGTTCAGTTCCATTCAGCGTGTATGTATTTACCCTTATTCACAGCATTAGAACTACTGTCCTTCCAAAAGAGATATAATGAGGAAAGCTTTCTGTGACAGAGGGCTCTGGCGCATTCATCCAGCAGTTTGGCAGAACAATGCAGAGACACAGTCTGCAGCTAAAGAAAACAGAGCCGTCACTTAAAAGGTCTAACGTTAATAGCTGTTCTGCAAACCCCATCACAATGAAGCAAAGGGAGAATAATGAGGAAAAAGGAAATAGGACAGCGTGAGGGTCAGGGAACTGGCTGAGATATCGAAACAATAGCTACAGTACTAGAAGATAGTCACGGGACTGGTAATTTGGGGCATTCCCTAGCAGCCAAAAACGACATTGCAACGCGGACGTCAGGGAACGGCCGTGCAAATCTCCCCAATAGCCGCCCAAGTTGCTGAACTTCTCACCGCCCACCTTCGCTCGGTCATTCCTGCAGCAAAACCCCGTGGGGTACTCCTCGCTACGCTGCGGCCACAGCCATCGCCTTACCCGTGGAAACGCGGTCTCAAGAGTGGCAGCCCGCGAATGAGGCCGCAGGGCCGCTCTCCCCCAGCCCCAAGTCAAAGAGGAAGACCGCGGGTACATCAACGGAGTTGGTAATAAATGCAGGTGCATGTAAGGAGGCTTACCAGCCCTGGTTTTAATCTAGCCGAGATGCCACGTTTACTCTAGAGCAAGTGCTGCTCTGCTCTCCGTGTTGCTGCTTACCCATACTAACACCGTGCTAATTAACCCCAGCCCTGCTGAAGGCACAGCCAGCCCCGAAGCGGGGAGAGGAAAGGAAACAGAACGAAGGATTAGCGATGCCACTGGGCGAAGGGAAAAGCAGCTTGCGGTAGCCAGGCTAAAATGAAAGGAAAGGCTGAACGTGTTTCAGGCTAGTGAAGTGGAAGAGCTGAAGTCGCTCGCGTCAGGTATGACTTAGATACGTTATGCATAATGTGGTGGAAAGATCCTTCCCTACGGTCCCCAATTGGATTTGACAAGAAAGCCAGTAAAATGCTGGGACTGAGCCATTTGGGACATCAGGTTAGATTCTGGCAGCTGGTAGATGATGCCTAGCGTGTTCAGAAAAACTGTTAACTTTCTATTAAGTTTGGTGCTGTTAAAGACTACGCTTTCCCCAAATGCCCAGGATAAGGTCCTGGTTTTCCCACTTAGCTATATTTTTCAAGTATTTATCAAATACGATTAGCTACTCCCCCCCCCCAGCCTAATTTATTCTCCTCCTTTTTTCTTTTTTGACACTCCCAGCCCTGCACATGCCCAGCCACTGCTGGGATCGCTCCAACCCAATCCATTTCTACAGGCAGAGGCCCAATAAAGCCTCTGCAGAAATGCTTAAGTGTATTGCCGGTAAATCAATGCATCCCCTCAGCTGACAGTTTCCGCAGAGAATAAGCAGGTAGTAATAGCAAATATTTCTTCAAACTTCCCAGACTGATAGCGGGCTCCCGCGAGCGATGCCCCACGGAGACGACGGCCTTTTTCCCCCCCTCACCCCCATCTTCTTTCAGCACGACGTTACGCTGCGATCAGGATGAGACCCGAATGCATTAGCCAGAGTCCCTGCGGGGCTGCTACCTCGCACCCAGGTAAATCAACCGCTGCGAGTGTTTCCAGCATTACAGGGCAGCAGCCAACTTGAAAAGGACTATCACAAACTAATGTTTACATTATGAACCCCATGTTCCCACCTTCTGAAGGCTCCCTACCTTCTCCCTGTTTGTAAGCAACTAGAATTTGGGTTTCTTTGAACTGAGCTAACAGAACTCATGCATAGTCGTACTGGCAGCAGAATATATAACAAATACCATCAGCAACAACAGGAGAACAAGCAAAGGAAACAATTGAATTAACGGCTGATATTTTTTGCATCCCTGTAATCTTCCTCACTCCTTCCCCACAGAGGCCTCTGAAGAGAGCTGCCAGAGCCCTGACTGGAAGGGAGAAGTTACACGGATGAGGAGCCACTTCGGAATGACACAAACCTGTTTTATCTGTCAATCAAGATGGGGGATGAACAGTTGTTTAGCAACAGTGTCACTGAAATTATATTGCTTTCCTTTTGAAGTACATAAATATTTGATTCTCTCTTCCTCAACTTTCTGCTTCTTCCCTTATTCTAAAACAGAATCTCACAGATTTTAAAATAGATCCATAGGGTTTTTTTTTTCTCCTCAGTCACATTCAGATCAGTTTGAAAAATATCTGAGTGTCTCTGTGTGTAAGAAAACTGGCATATATCCTGCCTATAGCCGATCAGAAGGAAAAAACCATGAAGACAGAGGGTAATATCTTGCTACTGGAATATGGCAGGTTTCCGTCCCCACGTTCGGCTGTCGAGTTTTTCCTTTAAAACCTGACGAGACCAATTTTGGGGAAGGACCTGCAAGGCCCAGGCTCTCACCGCCTGCCATATGCCAAAAGCCCCGTGCGATGCTGACGGTAGCCGTGAGCCTGCCCTAGCTGACCCGCAGCTGGGTCCCCCGGGCTTGAGCGTCATGCCTGGGTCTGCACTTTGGAACTACAAGGGCTATTCACAGCAAGAGCTCTGCCCCTCCAGAGCTCCCAGGGCTGGGACCAGGATGCCAGGGGGGTTAGCAAGCCAAAAAAAAAAAAAAAAACAAAAAAATCACAGCTACGTAAACCATATTAACTGAGTCCGCTGCAGGTGGACCTTTGGAACAGGAGGACAGACAAGTCCCTGACAATGTGTCCCAACCGGAGCACAAAGCAGCGTTTTGTTTTAAAATCTTGTCCTAGTTACATATGGAAAACAGTGCTGGATACGCTTGTCTTATCTAGATTAGGGCAAGAGATCAACTATTTACACAGCGTTTTACATCTCAGAGGCTGGCTAAATACAGAATAACTCTCTTCTGTGTCCATTCTACACAGCAGAGAGTAGCTTATTGCTCTGAATCAGAACAGCTGCTGCCTTAGCTCAAGTGCTAGAGACAAATTCTTTTGCTACTGAGAGTTGTAACTTGTGTCCCCAAACTGGTGAGGGGGAATGCATCACTATTGAGGTTATTTTTGTACGAGAGCGCAAATCCTGACTACTGCCTGTGCCGTGTCCTCAGGGATATCGTAACTTTCTCAGGAGGTTTTGCTTATGGAAAACATCTGTGTAAAGGATTTATAAACATTAACTCAGGATTGTGAGGGCTTCTGAAAAAATGGATGCTAGATGGTATCCATGGTCACACTAACAATGAAGCAGGGTTTGTCGCTCAGAGTTTGCCCTCAAGGGTACACAACTATTCAATGCTTTAGAGAAAAAAAAAAAAAACAACCAAACGCAAGCACAGTCTTAACCAAAACGGGTAAACCTGAGGATTTCTGCTTTGTAGAAATCTATACTTGAGGAATTTTGCAGAAATTTCCTGCTGAGGAATTTGGGAAATTTGCTGCCGAGTGAGAAGGATATGGGATGATGAATGTACAGCAGGGCTGCTTCAGGCTCCACTATAGGTTTAGCGCTGCTACAGCATCGCCTTCACCCCATCTCTAGCTATACGGTCTTGCCCGCTCCCTTCTCAAACCCTCTCCCGGGCAAGAACAGGAATTCGTTAGCCCTCACTTACATCAGTTAAAACTATTGTGGAGCAGCATCCTTGGAGATCATGGTGCTTGGAAAAACGCACTTCTGAGCAGCTTGCCCCGCGAGACGGTTTCTGGCAGCCCCTGTACAGTGGAGGATCGTAAATTTGCTGAAACCAGTAAGTTTCTGCAAAGTGTTTCGATTTCAACAAACTGGTATTTGCTAATGAGAACCTGTTTCAGTGGAAAACTCCCAGCTGCTCTTCTCTCTGGCAGGAAATAGGGGAAAAGAGAAGAAAAACCCCACTAATGCTCTCGTATACAAAAAGATGTTTCCAGCTAAGGAAGAAAAAAAAAAAAACCAACCAAATATTTGTTCTTTTAGCAGTGGAGACTTGGAGCAGAGAGGAACAAGGTAATTTCACATGTTCCTGTGAACAAGCTGCTGCAAATAGCTTCCCTAGATAATAAGTAGAAACGAGTGAGAAGAAATGGATAGGGGAAGATCTATAATAGTGCAAAGAAATGTGTGATCAGCTAGGGAATTCCTCTTAGGAGCCTTGTAGAGAATATCGTATTTGCCAGACCAGATCAGACCACCGGGCCAATCAAGAGCAATTTAAGCATTAAGTGTAACAGCTTGATAAATCTAGGTCAATGCACCTACACACAGGTACAAGTTTAATACCACTTCATTAGCAGGACTGCAGCACCTAACGTGGAGCCTATCTACGGGTCCTGGAAGAGAGAAACTATCGGCGTTTATGGGATTGCACAATTAAATCAATGACTTTCTCTTGACAAGTGACCAGAAATTGGTCCCACTTTACAATTTCCAGTCTGCAGCAGCAGACGGTGCTGACATTCCAAGTGTAAGCGGAAAACAGTACGGCAACGCACCTCCGGCCAGCGTGTGACGCCCTGCGGGAGGGGGCTGGAGAGGGAACTCTGCCTTTTTGAGCCCTTCCACTCAATCAGCCTTCACCAGAAATGTATTATCTTAGCACGCAGCAGACCTGCAATTGTTATTAAATGTTCTCAAAAACCAGTGCTGACCTGTTCAAATCCATCTTGGCACCTCGTGGCTCTGCCGCAACCCAACACAAAAGGGGATTTTATCTCTGCGCTTACTTCAGGTTACTACACAAGGACTTCGCTTCTAGGGCTTACTCAACGAGCAAAGAAATCCCAGGATTTTTAGCTGTGCTTGTAGGATCGTGTCTCCACAGGGAGGCTGAGGAAGGCAGCAAGATTCTTGACTGCCCTGGCCAGCAGCTGGGAGAGAGAGATCGACAGAGAGGGGCTCCGCTCTCCTGAGACTATGGAGAGATAAAAAGGCTCTTTGTTATTAAAAAGTAAAATTGGCAATACTAGATCAACAGCATTAGATCCCCAGTTCCTTCCCCCACAAGTGGGAATGTTACAGTTTTCTTCTGCTCCTTCCCTGGCCACCACCCATGACTCCGAAACTGGTCCAGGCTTCCCACCGTAGTAGTCCCAGGGCCACTTAGCTGTTCCAGTAAAGAGCCTTCTCCGTATCACCATCATCGGTGGCCGAGTACAGCTTAGAGTTATTCCTACCAGCTGCGAGCCAGCTTGCTCAGGTGCTTCTATACTACACAGCAACCTCTCCCAGGACCGCAGTACAGTCATACATCAGACCAGGACTAACAGCAGCCTGCTGGATGCTTCCAGCACAGAAAGTTGCGTGCCACCTTCCAGATGAACCATCGCACTCACGCAATTGCAGTACACTTATATTTTGGCAGCCACCCAAGGCATACGGAGAAGAATAAGAAATACAGGCACGCAAAAGGCATAACGTGCTGTCGGAGCCTAGCAAGGCCAGGGCAAAGTCTACCTGCAGTCAAGATCCGAGCCAAATTTGCCTCTTCAGTGGCCCTGTTGTAGATCTACCCGTTCTTTCCTCAGAAACAACTTTCAAGGGCTGCTCACACAAACCCAGACTTAATACGTGCAAAGAGCTCCGTATGCATGTAATATGTCTTTTCGAAATGAAAAGTGGTCCAAGAGATCTAATCAGCTGAAAGGCAATTCTTTACTGAGGCTGCCAGAGGCAGATGAACTCTGCAGGGCTCGCTGGCTCCCGAAATGCCCATCTAATCTACCCAACCTGCATTGCTGAAGTGTCATCAGACCAGGCCACCTAAAATCCTGGCTAGCAGCCCTTCCACTTATTCCCCGAGTTTTTGTGACCTGAGCATTATTATCCAAAATGCTTCATTCACTTCAGTTAGCTCTTATGGCCCCTTGAAGATGGCTTTGTCTATACAATTGCCCCTTTTTGGACAATATCTGTCTATAGAATACGAGGTTCAAAAGCATCCATGTGCTTTGCTCTAACATACATGATGACATTCTGGAAATTCTTCCTGAATTACTCTGAAATGGGAACAGTGGATAAAGGAGGAGAATACTTCCTACTTTTCCTATAATAATAATGGCAGGACGAAACCCAGGGAAATACTAGAGAAAGATGGCCTTGGTAATAATAAGACCAACAATTTGCAGGCTAAAATTGTCATCTTGCACACACTTCTTCCAGGAAGCAGAACTAGAGGATTTTGCAGAGTGAATGTGACACACAAGCAGGGGAAAAGAGCATGGAAGAAGCTGCAAAAGGGATGACAGTAGAAGCAGAAACACAAGTGAGGATGGAGTCCAAGCACAAACACTCTTGTTCTCAACTCTCTTCCCCCAGACAGAATATCCCCCCAGTGCCCTCGTCGGCCAAGTTTCTTACATAGGTGGATATTCTGGAGTCAGCAGCAGGAAGGCTTTCACGGGCACATAAACATGTCTGCGCATGCATGGGCTGTGAGGGCGACACGCTAAGAAGCGGCCAGAGGCTTTGAGTCTGGGCAAGAGCAGTAAGAGCAGGACAGGGTGGCGAGCATGGGGCTAGCATGAGCTCGGGTAGCACAGGGGTCCTTTGAGCAGGATGGGGAGACAGAAAATGGAGTGAAGGTAGTGCTGGACGTGGGGAGAAGGTTGTGGCTTTTTTCAGCTTGGCTTTGCCCCCATCCTTATCCTTTTCCCCTTTTTCTTATTGTTTTTTCTGCTTTCTCTCCTCCAAATCCGTGGTAAAAAGTACCGCACCCCCCCCCCCACGCGCCCCCCCCTTAATTCAAAGCCCACCCTCACCATCATGCCGTACCGATCCCTGACAAGCCCTGAAAGGCACAGCTCCATCGGCTCTCACGCGGGTGTCACCTAATGAAGACATCTCTACGTACGGGCACATTGGAGCTCGCCATCTGGCTGCGCCTTTCGGACGGCTCTGCTCCCCACAGATCAGCGGGCACGGAGACCGCCGCGGCCAACCAATTCTTCTTCCAGCTCCTGCTCCAGCGTTCACGGGCGCAGACGCCCTCAGCAACGCGGCCAGCGGCCGAGGCCACGGGCTGAGCAGCGTGCCGTCCAAAACGAAGCCGTCAGCCCGACCCGCGTCCCCCTGTCCCTCCGCACCCCGTTCCCAGGGCTGGCAGCGCCGCAACGCTCCCCAGCTTCTTGTTTCCTAAAGGTCCAGATCCCGTTCATGCACCCCAGCAGGACTAGGGGGGTGATGAGCCTTTCTGACACCCCTCCCATTCTTCCCTTGCCTGGGTATTGCCAGCTTCAGCCTTTCTATCGGTCTCAGCCACATTATTCCCTTTTCTCGTCTGCCTCTGACACACCTTCTCGTCAGCACCAGGCACAATTTTTCTGGCCACTGGTCAAAATGATAAATGGAAAATATTTCTTTCCAGGAAGACTCAAGACCTATCATTTCATTTTTGCTTGCTTGCTTGTTTTTTTTTTTTTAGAAAAACAATCTTTTCAGATTGGCTGAAAAAATTTATTTGACCTATATGAAAAAACTGCCTTTTCTTTCCAAAATTCCTCTTTTTCTTTTTAGAAGTTTTCCAAAACAAAACTGTCACTGCAAAATAAGAAATTAAAATAGTTCATCTTCTCCAAATAATTTCTCCATTTTTCCCCTCTCCAAAAATGAGCATGACGCACAAAGAGCATAAAACCCTCCCCAATCTGTGTGTTTTGGAAGGCAAAATAGCACTCCCACTGACATTTTTCCGCCTTCCTACTTTTTTTTTTCCCTACGATCCTCTGCCCTTTCCTAAATGCCGTCAGAGTTGCCAGGCCAAGCTCTCAGAGAGCTGCCCGCGCATCGAAAAGTTCACTGAACTGCCGTGGCACATTTCGCTCCCTAAATATAGTCTGTAGCCACGGGACACCTAAGAAGATTGTATTTTCTTTGAAGTACATGAATATTTTATACCCTCCCTCCCTTCCTCCTCGCCTTAATTATTCTCTTATTTTGAAACACCAGCTTGCATACAGTATTTAAATAAAGCTGTTTTCAGAGCCACAAGCAGCTTGAAACAGTCAAGCCTCTCAAAATATATTGCAAGTGCTGTACATCCTCCTGTTCAGCACATAAGCGGCAGAGAGCAAGGCACAACCTGGGGAATCCATACAGGACAGGGGGTGGCAGGGGCAACTTTTCCCTTCCGAAAGCTTGGCTTCCCTCACCAGATACATCCGTGCCCGTGAAATAAGACTCAGGGTCTCAGCCTGTTCCCCAGCCATCCCGTGCAAATCCCTAAGGGGTCTGGCACAGCAAACTTTGCTCAGGAAAGGGTCTGAAAATGCAGGGGATGCGGCGGCTTAGAACTGAAGCAGGCAGTGAAGGGGAAATATCAGAAGTCACAATTTGGAAAAAGCAATAGCTGCTGCAGGGCAAGAGAGAGAATGAAAACACATACAGAATTTTCTATACGTAGAGCTATAGATAATTATATGCATATATACACATATAAAAGGGTTCAGAGGGTACGGGTGACTCAGCAGCTCTACAGACACGCACGGCCACATCGCACAAACCTTTGCCGAGCTCCTCCAGCTGCAAGGAATCGGCCTTGCCAGATTTCAACACGCCTGTTTTATGGGACGTCTTTGAGAGGACATCCAGGGTCCCGTTTGCTTTGAGTCGTGACGTTTTGACACCAAAACTTCAGGGTGATCCAAAGAATCACACTGGACACCCGTACGCGTAGAGACCCAAGCGGCTCCCGCCGCGGGCCGGGAGGTGGGATGGTGTAGGCCTCGAGCAAATGGCTGCGCCGCTGCGAGGTGACGCGCGGGGCTGGCGCTGGGTCGCTTTCGGGCAGCTTCATGCCAGAGAAATTGTATATATATTTACTGGGGGAACGGTCGTTAAGGGGGATAGCCACACTTGCGCCAGGTGAGGGTGCTGCAGACCTGGCAGCTGCTTCAGCGATGCCTCCTGGATTATTTGGAGGCGCTTCCCTGAACAGCTGAGAGAAAAGCAAACGAAGCGTGCCTCCGCACAGGTCAAGGGAGGCCGCGCGCCATCAATGTTTGTGCAGGTGGATGAATAGCTGTGCCCACAGATGCTCACGAGCAGGGCAAGGAGTAAACACGCATATTTGAAAACTCATCCATCTCTATTACAAAAATGAGTCATCTCATCCTAATACCAACTTTTAACTTTGCGGAGGCTTAAACCGAGACACAGCAGGTAGCTGGGAGGTTGAAAAAAGGGCTGTCTGCAAAGCTCAGGGCCAAATGTCCCGAGGTTTGATTGAAGCTTCCCAACTGAGGTGGAGTAATCCCCAAGGCACTCCGCTGGGAACGTGCACATGACCAGTAACAGGGGCATATGACGACTTCCCAAATGCGCCTGGGGGAGAAAGTCATGCTCCTCAGCTCTTGCCGGATAGTGCATCTCTGAATCAGCCCGTCATTATCATTTGCGGTAGATTTTGTGCTCTTATTACCTTGTAAAATCTCCCTGTGCTGTCCGCATCCCTTGCCTATAAAACCTCAAAGGTGAAAGCTGCTGTGAGGAGGAAACTTTAACCTAATGGAGAGATGCTTATGGAGAGCTGGAAAAGTTACTGGTGTCTCTCTGTGCTCGAATATATTTCCTTTTTTGCAATGAAGATTTCTAACACCATATTCATAGGCCAATGCTGCTCAGTAATTCTGGGTGAGAAGAGGTGGAATTTTAACCGGGTCCTGCGCAAGGGCCAGGGGACCACATTTTTAAATGAACTGAAGGAGATAGCCAAGTGCAAACCTTTCAAAAGCAAGAAGAAAGAGACCCTTAAACAAGTTCCATATGCAGAAAAACCCATCCTACAAACAGCTTTACATCGCAAGGACACACCGCACTCCAGTTGGCCCGTGAGGCACAGGGGTTAGAAGTTTCATGCTTTTTCGACTTTGTACAGCCAAGGTGACCCTCTCCTCCCTCCCACGCATTAACCAAGAGACAGGACTAACACGATACGTGTGCCAGCAGCTACAGAAAGCAGAGCAAAGACTACAGCACGATGAGTACTCTGACAGAAGCACGGAGCGGAATATTTATTTGCTGCCTGTCAATGTCTAGCCTGGACGGGATGCTGCATCTCCATAGCTGTTATGAACTGCTTATTAGACATTAACAGGATGGGACTTTGTTCTGATCGGGTCATCTGAGTTGATAGGAAGAGAGGCAGCAAGCAGCAGTGGAGAAATGCGAAGCGAAAGGGAAGGAACGAGTCAGCTGCTGCAGCGGTTACAGTCAGTAATGGGTTGGCTGGCTAGCGTACCTCACTACTGCTTTCTAGTAAGTGGAATTAGGAGCAGAGCCATGTGTCAGGGGCTCCATACCGTCAGCTGTTAGCAAAGAGATTGATTTAACACAAGTGTCAATGGCAGAAGCTTTGGCAAAAGGAAAAATTCCCCTCCTAGCTGCCAGGCAACCACAGCATAAAAGAGAGTGGTACCAGTGACCAACCAGTCAGCGTGGCTAGCGACTCCTTGGCAAGACCCGCGCTGAAACGCAGCTTTATTAAACATAACAGGCTTAACACCATGGAAGATTCTGAAACTGTCGTGTAGATGATGCACATGGAAAAAGATTCCGAAATAACCCACTACCGTTGAGGAGATGAAGTGGAACATCCCAGCCGTACTGTAACCCTGCCCAGGAGCAAAGCACGGCTCCGAATAACCAGTGCAGCCCTGTTTGCTTCACCCTAGTGCTGGGGCAGGAGGAAACTTGGGAGGGGGCAGCTCCCCATCCCAGGAAACAGTCTGTGGGAGAAAAAAGAGATCGTCTCTCTGATAGTCCAGAATGAGGATAGCAAAGAGAAAACCTTCAGAGAAAATTGCAGTGTTTCTTCCCAAAATGAGCCTGGCCTCTGAAATCAGCACACAATACATGAGACTGAACACTTGCAGGCTTGGGCCTGTTATTGACGTAATCTTGGGTAGAAAACAAAAACCAAATCATGAACTTGTTTACCTTCAGAAATAGATTACTGTTATTCTCCAACTTAGTTGACTGGAATTACTTAAAGCGGTTCAGCCACAAAAGTCTTCTCTGAAAAGTGTAAAAGCTGTAAAATACCTTTTCTCAGAGTTTGTTCCCCTCTGCATCCATCCCTATTCAGCAGAGTGATTAACACGACCGTTTGCTACATTTTAGCAAAGCTAAAAGACACCCTGTCCATTTTTTAACTAAGATCTTTTTGCTTTGTCTTCCCTTGTGGGTACGTATGATTTACAAAGAAGCCAGCCTGCCTTCCAGGTCCCAAGATGGACTATTGCTCTGGAAGTGAAGGGGAAAGGAAAGCCCCCCAAAACCCCTATCTTCTGGATATGCAAAGTGACAGGAACTTTCCCAGAGTCAGTAAGGAACAAGCAACCAGTCCAAAGGGGCTCTGCTTACTCAGCCTCTATACAAAAATGAATTATATTTTAAAAATCTGCAACTACATTTTCTTTCTGGGAAGCCTCCTAGCTACCCTTGGGAAATGAAGCTGGAGAGGTAAAGACCGGGACTGGAATTATATATAGGGAGCATAGCCAGAAACAACAATGGGGACAGAAGGAACAATTTTCCCAGACTGGGTCACTTTTTTTTTTTTTTTTACCAGGAGTATGTTTCCTCAGATTTCCTCAGCTCAAAGCACCAGCCTAATTCACACTGAGAAAGCGTAGAGCAGAAGGCAACTATAAGAAACTGAAGCGTGGTTGCGGAGGTAGGTGTTAAAACACATACAGCCACATGCCAAACTCACATTTGTGATCTTGCCAGACTTGTGTGGCACAAAACTCCCACAGAAGAAAGAAGAAGGAAAAAAAAAAAAAAAAATCAAGACAGACAGACCAGGCTCCTTGTGTCACACGCTTCATTCAGCATTTTAACGAGAAGGCTCAGGGGTAACATTTCAGGCTTCTTTGCCTCTCGGTGAAGAGGGTCAGGATTTTTTTTTCACCGGGGGTGAGCTGGGAGGGAGCGTGGGGCACACACAGACACGCGTGTGCTTCTGTACAGCATCTCATGGAAAGGGAGCAGTAGCCAGCTTATCCTTCTGCCTGTTGTCAAACAGATAATTGCTCTAAAACAGCTGGGCCAGACAATAGCAACTTTAACGGCCTAGCTTAAATGCAGTCGTGACAGAAATCATAATATTTTTTAATCTTCCTTTCTCTAGCCTTCCTGGAAATTAATTTTTAATGACTGCAGTTGGCTTTCAGTTTTGCTCTCGTTTTTAATTCAGATAACTTCTTGAGTCATGCAACTTCCCTCTCCCACTCCCAACACTCCCCGTAAACAAAAGGCTTCCATTTTTCAAATGCAAAACTAACACCAGATGCTAACAGAACCAATGGGACAGTCTTGCCACCTTGTTCTGGGACTGATCAAAGATCCCACGTGCCCAACAGGTAAGGACTGGGGACAGGGTTGGATCCATCCTTAAGGTACTTAAAATTTTCCCTTGCCACCAAGACCCAAGCAGCACATATCCCCATCACCCTCCCCACACGGCCCATCTTCAAATGTTTTGATCCAAAGCAGTAAAATGAGATAACGGCAATCTTTGACGCTCGAGGTCAGCCGAGTGTTCCCACACGGTATCACACCTGCATAGTCATTTTCTGTTGCTGCACATTTAAACAAGGTAGGAAACATCACTGTATTTTCTCCAGAGTTTCAAAAATGCATAACTTAATTGCTGTTCTTTCACAAAGAACCATTTTAGGAAGTTCCCACGTAAGTGTTCGGAAACATTTATCGTTGAAATTTCTATGCGTTAAAATAATTACTAGCTTTCATAGAAGAACTAAATTTACAACAAAGCTCCCCCTCCTCTGCCCTGCAGCACCGCACGATCTCCCAGCCGGGGGTTCCCCTCATGCACGTCATTCTGGATTCTTATCACAGACAGACATGGCCATCGCTGTCCCCTGGTCTAAGTTTGTTCATTTTTTTCAACCCTCAGTTTTGTTTGCATCTATGACTTCACACCTCAGAATCCTCTGCTTCACTTCAGACAACAGAAATTAGGCTTTATAGCATTTTTATTATTTTCATTGCCCCGTACATGGCTAAATTTGGCTCTTGGGTCCAACGCCTCCATTTTTTGTTACAGATTTCACATTGAGGAAAGCAAAATTCATCCCTTCTCAACGAAATTTTCACAAACCGTGCATTGCCCGGTGCTATATGTTCAGCAATATTAACTACTGCAGCTGTTTACATTCAAAAGGTTTCCCTCAGCCCCAGGAAGGACAAAATTTATTTTTATACACTAGAAGAATTTAAATTTCCAGAAAATGCTATAGTTGCCTCAGAATATGACTCCAGCTGGAGGTCATGATCCTCGAGCAGGAGGAACATATCCATCATGCATCAATCAACTATGTCACTTGGCACTTATGCAAGGCAATATTTAAATGAGCCCCTCAGAAACTGAACTCCTTATTGCTAAACACCTAAATGGTTGGCCTTATAGATTCAGTCCAAATGCTTGATTGGCAGTTGCTGGCTACAGGGCTGAAGGATCCTACCCTCGCACATCCATCCAGAGCTCAGCATCCCACCGCGCAAGCGGGACTTCGCAACTCCATCCTCAGCGTGAATTTGCTCGGAGGGGGGATGCCTGGGGGAGAGGCAAGCAGCAGGGGTGAACTTAAAAACACGACCGCACTGTAAAATGAGATGGGCTGGAGCCTGGGGTGCTGAGTACCATCCTGTGCTTCTGGGGATAATTCAGGTTCTGAGATGCGGGCAAGTGAAATGTATAATTCAACAATGAAGGAATAAAAAAAAGCAGGGAATTGAGTTTCCAAAAGGTAACCTGGGTTGTTATTATTGAGTTCGTCTATCTAATACCTAAAAATAGTTACCTATTACAAAGCCTCTGACTTCAGTGATTTAGGTCAGGTATAGCACGGGTTGAGGGCCATATCCATGTACCATGTTGCTGGATTGGGGTTAAGGCAAAACAATATGACCTGAAAACAGGTAGCATTAGCAAAACACTGCCTGCTAAAAATCTCATTCCAAAACTCACATCATCTGAACCGTCACTTTGTCAGGAATAACAGAAAGAGAAATTTTTAATAAAACCAAACCAAACAACCCATTATCAGCCTAATGCTACAAACTAATCAACACAAATTACGGTTTAATAAAAACCTCTCTTCCACCATGTCATGAAAGACAAAAAAAAGCCAGGTCCAGTGAACTTTAGAAAAGGAGCAGGGCTGCTAGTGGTTGCTCTTCAATGAAGGGAGGCCTCTTTTTGGCACTGAAATGTCTTCAGATGTTCTGCATCCAGGACTTGGATGTTGGCATTTCTTTTTAGAGGACCTCAGGGTAGAAGTTTTACTAGTCCTGCAGCGTGGAGAATCCAGATATAATTTATTTTTCCTTTTGTGTTAGCACCCAGGAGACTTCTAGTGAGAGCTCCTTGTTGCACTTTGCCTACACATAGTCAGGTACAGGCGGTCTGAAACCAGAGTAGCTTAGATGGGCAAAGCTGCCAGGAAGGGGAAAACAAACAAAACGTAACTCCCCACTTCATAGGCAGGAAAACAGGGCATGAAAAGATTCACTGCTATATACAAGATCACCCTGGAAATGGGGGGCAGAGCTCACAACTACACGGTCGCAGAGCCTGTGCTGGGATGCCCGTCTATGGCACTGAATCCATAGGATGCTAAATAGGGAAAGAGCCCAAGGAAGGAGAAAGCTTCATGAAGGAAGCTCTTTTGAAGAGGCGTAACTATTCGATTCGCAGAAACGCATGACACGTTGGGCAAGCTATTGCCATCAACAGAAATGCAGGCATGAAAGCTAAGGGGGCCGAGAGGTGATTAAATCAGGAGGCAGCTGATTTGGAAAAAAGGCAACTTTCCCTCCTGCTGTGATGGAGAACCTGTGGGATCCACGTCTGCGGGAGGCTGTTAGCTCAGATACCGCGGCTGCATAATTTTGGGAGAAATAACAACACTAAAAACTACGCTGAACAAACGTGAAGGGGAATTCAGCGCATCGGGGCCTGGAAAGGGAAGGAAAGAAACACTTTCCCCATTCTTGTGTGGTGTTGTACAATTAGGCATATGCACATGTTCTCCTTTGAAGCACGCAGGAGGGGCTGCAGCGTGTGCTGCTGCGGGGCTGCGCGATGCAGGGAGGGACAGATGGGCCAAATGGACCTGATCCGAAAAGGGAAATTCTACGTTCCCCTCATCAGGAGGGTAAATGAGAAAGGAGGAAAAGGAAGGGGAAGAGCTGGAGGAGGAAGATAAGGAGAGAACAAAGGGAAGGGAAAGAGAGAGGAGGGAAAAGATTTTAAAAAGACAGAATGCAGAACTAGGATAAACAGAGGGAAAAGAGAGAGCCCTACAGGATTTGATTGGGAAAAAAAAAAAAAAAGCCGCAATGTTTTTCTTCTCTCGGCAGCAACGCTGCAGACCACATCTCTGTATCCAAATGACAGAAAAGCAAATGGCAGGTCATGCAGCAAATGCCTGCGCCTGCGAGGGGGCACTGCCTGCCCCCTTCCCCACCCCAAACACGCAGGATCACGGCTCTCCGCCACCGCTTACCCCAGCAGGCAAGGCAGGGACTATCGGTTGGTGCCACCAAGGTGGCTTCGCGTCAGTCAGCGCTGCACCTCCTGCACCCCAGGGGCTCCGGCCCATCCATTAGAGTCGGCAGCACGGCTCCCGCTGCTCCCGGGCACCCCGTGACTGATGGGGACCGCGGCACGAGGGGGGTGACGGCGAGGAAAAAGGGGAAAAAAATAAAAATAATTGAAGAGGAAGCTGATGGTTTCATAAGGCAGTACCCACAGGATTCGTGGGGTGGATCCAAATCACTGCACGCAGGCAGTGAGCAAAGCAAGGAAAGGAGCAAGAGATTAAAGCAGCCCAGCTACACACAAGTGAGCTGCTTGCACGGTCAAATGAAACACGGCAGAATTAAGAGCAGCTCATGCCAGCCCTGGAACAGTTCACAGGCTTACGCCGGCAGGGAAAGCAGGGGCTAAGTTAGCCACGGTTCTGTCCTATGCTGCTCATAAAAGCAAAGCTTGATTCCCCATGTTTTACAGAAAACCTGGTTTCGAAATATGGCAGTGGGACCCACCTCACTCACCCTCAAGGAGATGCAGGAATGCCCTTAAACAGCACAGGAGAAGGACTGAAGAGGAAGATCATCCTCCAACAGAAAGCACAGGGAGAATTCAGCTTTGCGCCGTGAAAATTCAATTGCCTCGTTTAGACCCTGGAAAGCCTGGTGGCTTAACACAACCTGTATTTACTGAAAGCATCACAGGAACCAAAATTTATGGTTTGAAATGGGTCCGTATGGGAAAATGCTCCCAACATCTATGAAATCCTTTTGCTACGCAGGAATATCATTACAGGACTAGCTAAAAAGAAGTGCAACCTGCTGTATCACCACTCCTTTGCGATTCTGGCTTTTCTTACAATTTTGCCTCTGCTGAGGCCCCACTGCACTTGCACGGTGAAAAAAACAGGATCACACAACAGAGAGAGATGCTCGCAAGCATCTCCCACAGCCAGCCCTTTCCTTAAAGTCATTTCTGTTTAAAGATAGCATATCTCTTTACAGTTCTGCAGCTCTCTCCCTAGCAGGCCTTTCATACACATGAAAAGAAATATCTGATCAAATATATTCCTCTATCATGGCTATGGAAATATTAGCAAGATTTAATTAATATATAATCATATCAGCAGAAAAGAGTTAATTGAAATATTGAATAACTACAACTTTAACAGGATTGGAACATAATGCTTCAGACGTACTAAGCAGATGATTTATCCACCATGCTATACAAATTTTAGTTAACAGTTGGGCAAAGACTTTAGCGCTATTATTTTTAGCAATAGAAGGGTATTCCCTAGGTTGTACCGAGGCCTGTGTGCTGAAAAGCATTGTGAAAAATCAGCTTATTGTGCGTTTTCTTCTCCTATTAGAATAAAAGGAGAAAAATGTGTCTGACTACGTTAATTGGGATCTTGTGGTAATGCAGCAGTATGTGCACAGAGAGACAAACGAAATTTCCGTGCAAATTCACTGACCTTAGCCAAGATATATCCAGGGAAGAAAACTGCTAAATGAATTAAATTCTGTGACATGAAGCATGTATTACATTCCCAGGCGTCATATTAATTGTGCATGGTACCAGCAGGACAGTTGTAAGACAGGTATAATATGCCTACAATCGCTGTTGAGGTTAACTACATAGCAAAGAGAGGTTAGCAACGAGACAGGCCTGAACTACAAGCCACCATCTTCTATCTTCAGGTTTTGTAGCAACTCGTTTACAGAGCTGGATTCTGCATATAGCATTTCCTTCCTGCAGCCACGGGCCAAAGTCTCAGATGTCAATACAAATCGAGAAAGTTGCAAGAAAGTTGACTCTGACTAAAATTATCCAGATGTGGAAAATCTCCAGTCAACCGAATCAGCAACTTTGCCGAGACGCACTTATGTTAAATCACAGACTAGGCTGGCAGAGGCTGGTGTTTATCACCAGCTTGCAAGTAGAAAATGAACTGATGAATCTCAGATGAGATCCCAAGGAGTGGGATTCGTGTTACAAAATCAGCCACTCAGTAAGGCAGCACTCGGTACCGAACTCGTGTTTCCTGCAGTTTTCCCTAGACGCCGCTTTCAATTAATTCCCTCGGGACCTTGCATTAGTCACATAGTTACGTGGTGTCTCTCTCCCCTTCTGTGAAATGGGAAAAATAACATTTCCTTTCCACTAGGGACATACGCAGATAATCATCTCAACAGTTGTGATTAGACACAGTGATAATAGGGGCAAAAGTACTAAAGAGACCGAGGAAGACTGAACTACTCTCTGCAAAAGGAGAAAATTGATCTAGCTAAAGTAAGCGATGTGCCTGGCTTGGTACCCAGGAGTGAATTTCAAGCCCCTATAAAAACAAGGATGAGAAACTCTGCTGCAGAGAGACATATATGCAGAATTCACGTCCAACACTTGTCATGTCTTCCATTCAAGTTTGTTTGGATGTGAACATTTACTTTGAATTTACCATTGGTACGTGCAGGTACACAGAAAGACAGAATAAAGGTGTCTAGCTACACTCATCCCAGATGCTCTTTTTTCTACTTGCTTTCGCAGCCAATTCTCTTGGATCACGGGCTCTCAATTAGAAGAATGAGTGAAAGTCCTGTTAAAATAAGGATTAACTTTTGTTCAGAAGTTTAGGTCAAATCGAACCCAGGACCTTCGGTATTAAGCAAAAAAGGTTTCAAAGGACTCTTACTTATTTGGTATCTGCTACTAGAATCTTTCTACCTCAGGTGTGGAAAATATACAAGAGTGTATCCCACTACACTCATTAAATATGTTCAACTCATCTTTTTTTCTGGCTCAAAAGATTTGGTTGCAAAGTCTAAAGAAGTTGCTGTATTTTACATGCCGATTCAAACCAGCCCCCCATGTTCTTGAAGGATTTCCAGGAGGGCGAAGTGGGTAGGAGTATAGCATCACCCAACCACGCACAAGTCCTGGAATAAGGCAGAGCCATAGGATACCAGGATTGTTCCACATTTCTGAAGCTTCAGCTGTTCTCTTTTGTCCTGAACAGACAGGCCAAAGCAAGCAAAAGACCAGACGGGTCTTTGCAGCTTTTCCCGGTACGCTTACAAAAACACAGCACGCCAAGGCTCCTGCCAGGGAAATCTCTGCCATGTCCAAATGTCAGCTCATGAAACGGTGCTTTGCTTCCCCAGTGCACCTTCTGGGCCAGCGGCGTTCCTGACCCCAAATCCCTCGCTACGTACGCAGGTAGGGCTGCAAGATGGTGCCTTCAAAGTGATGGTATGGCCCAGTGCTCAAAGAGACTACCCGCATGTAAGGAAGGGAGGCAGCACCTCAGATGGAAGATAATTCAATTTTAAATGTAAGATGGTCGAGAAAAAAGAGCAGAAAGATTCCCATGTAGCTTAAGACACTAAAGAGATGTAGCAGACCACTGGAGTTAGCAGAATCCCAGTAAAGGTGCAGACACGGGAGCAAGGAGTTCAGAGCTAATCCACAGCCCAGTTCTCCCAGCTGGAAACACTGGGGAAAGCCACACCAGAGCACTGAGGGTGCAAAGAGCTGATCCCTTTCTTCAGCAGGAAACAGTGTTATAGTATGAGAAGAGGTGTATTATTAAATACTAGATAATAATTTAATAACAACTACTTATGATTTACCTAATTACTTATCTCTGTTCCATAATGTATGATCTTACTATTTATTAATAGACAGACTTTAATGGAAGTGAATGGTCAGTGACTCCCTTGGGCTATTGTTAAAGGCTGCTTTCATTTTTATCTGTGAAGACCATTCATAAATAAACCATCAAACCACCTACTGGGATGTGAAAAAAAAATCTCTGTTACAGATCCAAGTTTCCCCAACCGATCCCGCATGCTGTCACCGGCAACAGGAACGGAGAGCGGATCAGACTTCAGCCCTGGGCAAGAATCACTCCAGACCCAAATCTGTTTGGGTTTTTTTTTGTTTTTTTTTTTTTTTTGCTAAATGGATTCAGAGTAGCCCCAGCCTTCGAGGGCACAGCAGGAAGACTTTGCACCAGCCTGCTCTGCTTATGCAGTCACAATCAGGAAAACAGCTACCAGATTTCACAGCTTTAATAACGAAGCTGAAAGCTAAAACCATTAATTTCACAACTGCAAGCAACACTGGAGCTTCTGCCAGCGTTCCTGCGTTAGCCAGGTCTCCCTACCTCTGCCATGCCAGCATTAATAGATTAATTACTCCCAGTAATACTTTGTGCCACTCATGACGGTTTCCAAGGAGCAAACCAAAACAATCTTTTTCCCAAGTCATGCAAAATGCAGCAATTTAGCAGAAAAGGAACAACAAATCCCAAGGTGAACACTACAGGACATCTGTATTCAGAATATATATATATATATATATGTATTCAGATCACTGTAAAAAAGCATAATAAGGTAAGCCATACCTTACTTTCTTGCCCTCAAACCCTGGAGGACCATTAAGCCTAAGCCTAGCAGTATTTACATTTGGCAAGTTAGCATTGGAAAGCCTTCCAGGAGCGGGCAGGCTAGGGATCCGTGGAGGTGAGAGGCAGCCAACATTCCTGCTTCATTGAATGCGATCCCGAGAAGCTGTTGTGCTCCCAGCTTTTTTTGTCCCCTCTTCTCTCATGTGTTGAGCCCTCCTGCCAGGAAGGTCCTAAGAATGAGGTCTTGCAGGGTCCGAAACCACCAGTTGCACCTGGCATTAAAATGCCTTTAAACACTACCCCTCCCCTCAAATTACGGAGCTTCTGCCTAGTGCTCCACCCGTAAATCACACACACACACAGGAGTTGCTGGGCAAGCTGGCTTTGACTACAGAGCACAGATGCAGGCTGGGAACAGAAGGCACAGGACCGGGCTCTCTGTGGGGCGATAACCCAGTTTGAACGATACTTCATCTCCCACTTTAGCACAGCTCAATCACACCAGCCGTATCGGAGAACCACAGCACTGCAGCAGTGTCTGTGAACTGGTCCTGGCTTTAGGATACCAAACATCAGGTTCCTCTAAACTCTCAAGATTCATACTAGTAAAGGCATCAATGGGCCCAGTGAGTCCCTACAATCTCTTCCCTGTCCTCATCTCCCATCCCAAGGAGAAAAACCTCCCTGCCCCTGCTCCCCTGGCAATAACTCCACAAAGGAAAAAGCCCCTGGGACTGAAATGTCGCAGATTCTGAGGACGTGATTAATTATTTAAATCGACAAAATTACATTCCACTGGTGACATTCAATGCTGTGTCTACTCTGCCTCTCGCTCTCCCCTTCCCTCCCTGCCAGCCCCCGGCAGCTCTTCCCTCCATGGACATGTGCCAGCCAGGGATCTGTTCCTTCCACTCTGCTCTCTGCTAAATGTTTTTTATTCTCAACCACCTGCCCCAGGCCCTCTCATCAATTATTAATCAAGTGATCCATGAATATGCAAATCAACACACGCACTCGTTTTATTAAATTAAATAAAAAAGGAGAGAGACATGGCATGTACAGCAGCAGAATAGATGATGGGGTGGACCGCTCCAGGGAAGCTGGGATAGGTGCTTTCTAACAGAGAAGGAAGGAGTAGGATGAGACGGAACATGCACTGGATACAACTAGCAAGAGGATTACTTCTAGAGCCGGGCACACGTTTATTTTAAAGTGATGTTCTGCAGTAACGTGGGAGTCGGAAGATGAGTGCATGCACACATGGGGGGCTTTATCCTGCAGTAAGTGAACAGGTGGAGACCCCAGGTCTTTTCCAATAATCCCCGTCAGTAGGGGCACTGTGGAGCAGGGCAGGCATTTATGAGATTGGGGTGGTCCAGCTGGCCATGCACAAGGCATTTCCATCTGGCCCCCAGCATCCACCTCAGCAAAAACGCAGCTGTGCCGCATCCGTGTGACCAGATAAGGGTAAGCCAAGGACACGGCCTCTATACGGATCTTCTGAGTGGGAACCACTGCTGCCGCCTGTCTGGCTTGCGTAGGAGAGGAATGCGGGAAGGTGTCCTTGAAAATTATGTCTTCTCCCAGCTGCTAACATACCGACCCATTCTGTGCTAGGTGCTGAAAAGAACTATCCCTCCATCGAGTTTTCTGCTTGCACAGCATCCTGCACACCACCTGCACCCCCTCCCACACCTTTAAGCACTACCTGCTCTTTCTGGATCTCCAAGTCAACAGCTTTCCCTGGTGGAAAAGGTATGAGCCACCAGGAGACTGGCCCGTCATTTCCATCAGCTACCATGTTGTCCAAGTGCTGATGCCAGATCTGAGCAAGCTAAAACCAAAGGCCTCAAATCAGAAATTTCCCTTCCAAGACAGAGGATGGGTGTTGCCACCTCCACGCTAAGGCCCCTCTATGCCTATGGGATTTGCTGGAGAAGACACTCAAAGGAAGGGGAAGACAACCATCTGGTCTGCTTTCCCAGGCACTGGTGTGGCAAGCAGAGCTGAATAGCGTCGGGATGACACTCCTTCCCAGTTCCTAACACTTGTGCACAAGCATCCCCATGGATGTAGCCGAGGCTATCCTCACCCCATACAGACACTATACTCCCTTCCACCTAAATAATTTGGCTTTTTCCCTTTCTGCTGGCTTCACTGAGCTCCATGCCACTGGCTGACTGATGTCAGGTATTGACCTTCATGAGGGTTTGAGGGAGTTTAGTGCTGGCAGGTAGAAGGGGATCCCTTCCTTACCCAGGAAAAATGTAGAACATGGGCAATGGCAGGGCATGAGCTTTCTCCGCTAATGGAAAGAGACTGTTACATACCCGAGATCAGTCGGTTATTCCTACTTGTCCTAAGCATTCCTACCAGGTGCTGATGTTGGCTGGACGCATCTCTCCTCATTCAGCAAATCATCAAGAAAGCACTGATGGCACAGCGATCCCATTCTTTCAAGGCAGACAGCTTAGGACCTCCAAACCACATTCTGTTTCTGAGACCATCACACCCAGCTCTTCTAGCGGGGCTTCAGAGAGACACTGCAGCCGTCGGATCAGAGACTCCCGTGCAGCTCCACCTCGCCACAGGGCTGTGAGGTTTGGGAGGTGAGTTTTCTACCTCCTGGCCATGCAGTGATTTTGAAACGCGATTTGTACAAGCAGGGAAGTCTGTTACCTCCAGTACAGCCCTGCAGCCACACACACATTTTATGGGATTGCTGAACAGAGACCAGGAGGGAAGGGGATCGCATCAGCAGCTGGAAATTATGTGCTCACATGATTCCTTGGCCACTGCTGTGCTTATGGGGGTACCAGAGGCGGATGGGAGGAACAGCTTTTTCACCCCCTGATCCAAGACTGTTGCTTCATATTGTAGAGTAATTCTGGTTATACCCTCCTCCTCCATAAACCAGCTAACAATCCTGCTGGCAAAAACTCAGGGCTCAAAAAGTATAAGGACAAGGCTTAGGGGTACTAATTTCTTAGTCATAGCTGCACTACATACACAGATGTGAAAAGATGCTGCGAGACCAGAGTCATAATATCCAAGCTGGTGCAAATGGTGAGCCACCACCATAGAGTCAGGGACCGGAGCTGCTCTACAGCTACCCCTCGAGACCTATCCTGCACTCCAAGTCCTGGCGTTCAATCCCTACAGATGACTCCAGTATCACACTTTTCAGTATTTCAGAGTAATGCCTGCACCTGAAGGGAAATGCACAGGCACCAAGGTGGTAGGACTGTGCCAGTGACATGTGCCCAACATGGACCCGTAGGGCTCAGCACCCACAAATGTCTTGCAGAGTTAGGTGGCTTTAATCCTTCAGGGCACCTCACACCCCAACCTGTGTGCAGCATGCTCCTTTGATGCATTCAGGGAGCAAGAATGCTCCTGCTTCTTAACTTCTGAATGGGAGAGAAAAGAAAAGAAAAAAAAAAATTCCCCTAATCTCACCAGCTAAATGTTAATTTGGAATGAGATATTTTTTTTTCTTGTTGTTTTCTAAATTGCTCTTAACTGTGTGCCAGCACACAGGTAAATTGTTCTTGGCTGAGAAAATGGTCTCTCTCTCTTCTCAGAGATTAACATAGAGGATAGTGAATGCAGCAGCAAACAAGAAAACCATGCTCCTTTTACAAATCATTCAATAGTTTCCTGACTTCTTTTCTATATATTTTTCAGCTGTAAATGAGTTTCTACTGCTCACTCTAGCTGAAGGCCTTGCTTGCCATTGTTACTCCACATTTTCTTTTTAAACAAGGAGGGGTAAGGGAAGAATAGTAATTTGCTGCCATGGTGACTCCAAGTGAAATTAAACTACTGTACTTCCCTCCTGCCCCTCCAAAAGCTTCCCCCCAACTGCCTTCAAGAACTCTACTCATTTGGTATAGGAATGCCCATGTTTCTCTGGCTCAAAGGGTGCCTGGCTCCTCAGATGACAGGCTGTCCTTTTCTATAGTAGGGAAGGATTCAGGATACCTCTCTCGGTTCTCTGTCCAGAAGAAAAGCTCGAAGCAGCCTACAAAAAGGTTTAATTGGCCCCTCCAAAACTGGCAGAAGCAATGCCAGAAATGTAACCAGGGAGAATGAACCTGTAAGTCATTACAGTTTTGTCCATCTGCAGTTAATAACACTGGCAGCATAGGTCAGAGGATGTATATGTGGTCCAGATACTTGCACATTCTTCTGCTACAAAGCAATGCCAAGAAAAAAAAAAAAAAATCCTTAGGTACTACCTGTAGTCAAAGACTACAAACCCTGCTTCTTCCCGCCCCCCCCCCAAATGTCACAAACCACCAACATCTCTCTCTCACATCATGTAACTATTTTCCTAAACCCGTTTCATATATTCCTCTTGCTGAACAAGCCTTTCCCAGAAGTCTGCAGTCTAGGTCTTGGTTTCAGCTTTGAGTGGTGGTACCAGTTCACGCGTAGTTGGGTTGTTCCAGCTATCTAACAAGCCTATTGCATTTTTCCCAAGTCTTCCCTTTGCATAAAAACCATGAGATGGATTAGTAAAAAAAAAAAGAAAGAGAAGGGGAAAAGGTTTTGCCCTCTTAGTTGCACAGATTTTTGTATTCTCTTTTCACAAAGAAAAGAGAAAGGCTTATCAACTCTTTATCAACTATTGCTCCTCTGTCCTCTTGAAGCACTTTTCTCCCTTTCTACTTAAAGCTCTTGCTCAACTACTCAGCATACATTCTCCATGCTCCCTTCTTTCCTAGTCTTATGAATATTTCCATGTTATGGTGCCAGTAGGAGAAAGGAAATCCTAAATGTAATGCTGTAGAAACAGAGCCCTAATACACCAAGTTAGATTCCTGGAATGGCTTCCCTTTATCTCAAAAAATTGCTGGTAAGACCTTGTGCCAGCAGAGAATTTAACACTCACTGGCATTTTGAAGATTATTCCTCATGCTGTAAGCAATAGGAACACGGTTCTTTCTTCTGGAATTAACACAACCTGTCATGTTCTCTTAAATATACAAAGGCTTCACCTGCAGTGGAGAGTAGTCTACCGATATAATTAATAACCATGCAATAGATGAAAATATCTATTTGTTTGATTCATGGATCTTGAGTGAATATGAGAAATGTGAGACTTACGCCTGCCTTCTTTGCGTTAGAAGTTTAATTTACTGCCTCTGTAGAGAAATAGCACTTGTTTCTCTCTCCCTCTCCAAGACTCTTGCAGCTTCTTATGGAGGAGGTGCACACAGTCCCACGGTCCCTTATGGAGACTGATTCAAGTCAGCAGTGACTTGAAAGCATGGGTGCTTCTCCAGATGCCCAACTTGAAAACAAACCAAAAGCCTCATCCCTGGAAAGCACAGTGAGAACTGCTGAAAACAAACACTGCTTTCTCAGCTTTCAAGTGTGGGGCTCTAAAAATGGGGGCATCAGTAACAACCAGCCTCTCCCCAACCTTTAGTTGTTTGATTTTATTTTATTTTTTTTACCCCCCCTATAGGAAGCATCACTAATGCATAGTCTAAAACAACAAAATTGCATTTTATAATAAGTAACTAAACTGTCACTTGCACATAAAAGCCTCTAACAGCTCAAAACAAGACACTTGTGACCAACGCACGCTCTAACTAGAGTAGGTACCTCAGCACAAAGCACGACTGTGGGGAAACCCTTTTATGTTGACACCTCGTTATTGCACTGTAACAACCCACATTTCCCCCTCGAGCAAGCTAAAAAAGGGGAAAGAAGTTAATTCAGGAAACCTAGTCACAGATAGCCAATTTTAAAATTCGGCTAGCAGGATGGGAAAAGAGAGGTCAGTAAGATCACCATCATTTGAGGCACTTAGGACAGATGAGGGAAGGGTGTCTGGACTGGGTGGGAATGGTCTGCTGGAACGGGTCCTGAGGACATGCTCTCAAATGGGTAGCAGAGCTTCTGGCTTTCTGCAGCACCTATCCTTCACATCATACCAGCACATCTGGGATCTCAGCTGGAATCTCCGTATACCTTCAGGAGCAGACTCCAGAGGCAGAGCCTTCAAAGTAACCCAAGAACACATCCCAAGTGCTAGATGTACTCACACGTGCCTTTTCCATCTCTAATTTCTAGGACATGAAGAACCCAAATTGGATTTTCATGTCCACAGAACAGGCGCTATGCAAAAGCCTTTCCAAGAAAGGAGTTAGTTTAGGCGCAACTTTCCAAAAGATGCCTTTTCCCTTTTTATTATTTTCACTTCCTTCAGTCCTGAAAGTAATTAACTTTCAATGGCAGCTAATTATAAGCAAAGAGAAATCAGAGGCTGTGTGGCTGTCTGTTTGGTGCAAGCTCGGCAAAGTGTTTTTTAATTGGAAACCCTCTTTGCCATGTGCATTTCAATCCATTTTGCACTGTATTTATCGTTCCAGATTCATATTATATCCATGACCTTTCATCTAATGACAGAAGCTCATGCAGAGAAAAAATGATTATTTTAACAAACAGACATTAGAGCTATGAAAGAGAGAAAAGAAAAAACAGGCAAGAGGAGAAAGCAGGAATGGCATGAAGCAAGAATAAAGCACCCCCCAAATGCTAGATGCTGATCTCTCCCTCCTTTTCCTCTGGTATTTGACCTCTGCAGGAGCCCTCCAACCCACAGCTACTGCTACATCATCACTTGGCTGATGCCAGATACTAATGAATAGCAGTCACTGACAGCCTTACAAAAACAAGCTTCCTATTCCCATGGTCACCCACTGGGAAGAGACACTCAGAGGTGCATCCTGAACACAGCTCTTTTGTGCAGCCAGAAGCACGTTAGGAGCCGTGGGCCAAGTCTTTGGAGATTCTGTAGTTTGCTGTGACTGCAAGCCAGAGTTTAGTACGTCCTCCGAGGCAAGCGCAGGTGAGACTTTAGAGACACGAAGCTGAGAATCATCGCAGACAACGCACAACTTGCACTGTGAAGCATGAGTTGGAGATAACTGGGAAAATGCATCCTAATTCCATGCGTGTAATGGTGTCATCCCAAATACACGCAAGTTCACCTTATGGTACTTCAGCTGAGCGGAAGATGTAGAAACTTGTCAACAAAATCCTATTTATTCCTCACTCTTTGGTCAAAGCATCAGCCCCAGGCTGAACCCTCAGCTGCACTCCCTGACACTGCCTGTGTTTTCTTAGCAAGACCTCACCGTTTGTAGTTGCCAAAAAAAAAAAAAAAGTGGCATCACGTGGCAATGAAACAGCTCAGAGACCTTAGGACCCTGTGGCAGTGGAACAACATCTCTGTGCAAACAGCAGCGGCAGCACTTTCCGCGCTGGGGTGGTTGGTGGGTTGCGTGGGATCCAATCTGAACTGGCATTTCCCACTGTTAACGAGCAGTTCTTGCCAACTGCCCACCTGGCTTCTGCAAGAAACAGCTTAGCAGGCACTAGATGTTTGGCAAAAGACTCTCTAGATTAATTGCAGTAAATTTATATGATACACTGAGCACCAACTGCCTAATCTACATTTACCAGCAGCGGGAAAGGACCAGTAGTGAAGGGCCAGGGATATCCAGCAACTCCTCCCAGAAATACTCAGTGTAACTGGAATAGTTAAGGGTGGAGGTAAGAATGCGTCATTAGCTAAATTAGCCGGCATGCATCCCAGTAACTTCCATAAGGAAAACTCTTTGAGGGATAATTTATCCAGCAGAGCAGCATTTTGCTTACTACCTAACACCATGCTATTTCTGCTCAGGAGTGTATCACTCCACATGGACTTTCAGAAAGAACAGATTTTAATTTTTTTTGTGAGCCCCTGTGCTGAAATTAATTTTTCTGCTTCTGAAGTCACTCCTCTATAGGTTCACACAAATTCTGTGGAAAAGAGCGTAAAAAGCAAGTAGGAGACCAAAGCAGAATGGAAGGATACCAGTGCTACATTTGAATGCCAGTGGTATCTGTAAACCTAAACAGCAGCTTAAAACAAAAATGAGTGAAATAATCTGTTATAAGGCAATAGCCAAGGGTATTACAGGAGCCATTCGTTGATCTTGATGGTCAGGAAATGGTTTCCTTGAGCCTTGGGAATAGAACCGAATATGCACAACTCAATGATATTTTCAGAAGTGCAGCGGTGCCCAAGACACATGAAATTCAGTGAAACTCATACCCTAACTCAGGCCTTGCATAACACCTGTATAGGAAACTTCATTCAAAAGTACAAAATGGGCCAGAGCACCAATTCTGAAGATTCATGAGCTCTTTAAAGGCACAGGCAGGTACCACGCTTTGCATATTTTTTGGAATCCATCTTCACATCAGATGCCAACATATGGTCGTAAAGTGACTGACGGGCTCTGGACAGGCATCTACAGAACCCCCCAAACAAAACTCACCCCTGAAAGGTTGACCGAGAACTGCTTTATGGGGGAGATTTCCAGAAGCGCAAATGGCCCTTAGGCACACTGCTTCCACCAACTCGCAATCCCTAAAATACTAAGCAGGTAATTTAGAAGCCAAAGAGAAAAAAAAAAATATTTGCAGAGCAATCACTTATAACTATACATCCACTCCCAGTGCCTCTTTGTGATTCATTAATAAAGAAAACTCACAGACTAGCAGCTGTGTTCAAGAAACATTGCAGCAAAGTCCATCTGAGCACCGGCACTAAATATGCCATCAGATGTCACTGTGCAGATTTGGGAGCCCTTATATTGCTAGGTTGACATCCATCTGGCCACTTTAGCACTGTTGGAGCAGCACAGGGTTGCAATTTTTATAGCCCTGTTCTCCCACGTAAACTCGATACATCAGGCTGTTTGAGGTGAAGATTTGTTCGGCTGCATCATGGCTGCCCAGTAGCTTGTCAAGACAGCGTTGCATCAGCTCAGCGGACCTCTTGGAGACCCTTCCCTCCGTTCCCTGTGTGAACACACAGGGGAAAAAAGGAGAAAAAGGTAGCAAGAGATGAAGGGGTATGTGATTACGGACTACAAATTCATCAGATGGGTAAGCACCAGGGAGGAAAAAGAGCTCTTAGTTTAAAGAGATCGTGTTGGCATAACATATGGATGTTAACTGGCCATGAATACACTTAGACTGGGAATTAAAAAGAGGCTTTTAAACCTTCAGAGCAGTGAGATTAGCCAGGGCCCTCCAACTTCGGCATCAGGGGAAAGCCATCCCAATCATGTTGCAAATTTATGAAAGGAATATTACACGAGAGCAAAACCTGGACCAGATAATCCAGAGGTTTCCACGTATCCTACGCTGTAGCAAGAACCATCCCACAATACTTTGCTATGCGGCAAAGTCACCCCATACCAGTTGCCTGGAAGGTTTTTTCCTTGATCAGTGGACTATGTACAAGTACTAACAAACCACAGTACCCTGTACATCAGAGCAACCGAAACTGTTTTTATAAGACCGTTCAATAGGTCCAGAATGAACAAGTTTCTAAATGCATAGGGTATGTTTTCAAAAGTAGCTTTCAAAAAACAAGTCCCATTTTCAAAAAGAACTTAAATCCCCAAGTCCTTTGATTTTCAGGAAGACAAGCTCCTGAGCAGCTGAGGTGCTTTTGAGAGTTTTGTCCCTAGTCTTTAATGTCATTTTAGGCACTTTGATTTACTCTCCCTTTGCTGTCACACAACATAGTTTTGTCCTATGTCATATTGAAAACAGTGTCTCTAACCTTTTGATTCTAATGGAGCTTGAAATACTAGGATAGATGACAAACTTTGCTCAGTTTTGTTTACTCCCTTCTGTATGCATGAGGATCATGGACCATGTAACAATGCAGAAAGATACAGACTGAAAAAAAAAAAAAAAGAAAGATTTGCTGTTGACTCCAGCACCAGACCTAACCCAGACCTTATGAAAAACACACAACCACAACATATTTTTGTACAGGACCTGGATAACCCAAGTTCCATCCTACTCTCTTCAACCACTAAATGAAGTGCCTACCTGAGTAAAAGATGGATTTTTCAATTTTAATAAGGCTTTAAAAAAATTATTACAAGGCCATAATTATGTTGTCAGACCACACCTGGATTACAAACATCACTAACATGCCAGGTAACAACTCTGCTGTTAAGTTAGTGATCAGAATATCTGATCAGAAACTAAACACTTCAATTGATGCAAGTGAAATTGTTGGCAAGGGACAAAGTTTCCAGTAGAGTAGCTGACCATGAAAAGTAATCTGTTCATTCTACAAACTTAACTTTTTAAATTTAATCTGAGTACATCACAAACACTTCAGACATATTCCATTTGTACATTTTATCACATAAAGCAGACAATGAGAGACAACCTATGAGGTTTACTTGTAAAATGAAGAATTTTACTCAAAAAATAGCAAGCAATGCAGAAACTGCCCCACACTAGTTATTTTAGTCTGATCAAGGCTCAAAATACGGAGCAAAAGTTTCTTCTGAAGAAACAGCCTGCTTACCCATCTCAGGCCACGTATCTCAGCACTAGCTGAGATACCCGTGCTCTCCCTTCCATCAGCCATTTGGGGTCAACAGGCTGACCCAAACATGACGCATGTTTGCAGCCCACTCCAGACTGCCTTTTGGTCTTGCCATTTTACTCTGACTTACGGGACCTTCAGCAGAACTCAGTTGTCACAGTAGAGGACAGCTGCCATACGGAACGTATTAAGTTTCTGATGAACACAAAACATCCTTTGGAAACCCAACAATTCTGCTAAGATCCCGTCCCATACGAACACACCATCTTCCTTGCCACCCAACAAGAGTTTCTTAATGTTTACAAACTATAAATCCCACTACACTTATAACAAAAAGCACTGCCCTGCCAGGATCTTATTAACAAATGCCCCCCCCCCAACAAATAACCACTCCAACTCCAGAAAGTATATTGCTTGCTGTGTCATAAAAGAAGTAGCCGATACCATTTGGATTACAAGATGCTCTGATACATGAGCATAACTCGATGGACGCTAATCAGTTACAGTGAGATATTGGCATTTACCACAATTGCTCTCAACAGCATCAAGATGTTTAACAGTGACTAGAAGTCGGAACAAGCTCTGCACATCTAGTCATCTCTTTTTCCCCTCCCAACTTTAACACAGGCAGGCACACAACAATGGTAGTTTTGTTGCCGATCCAAGTTACTTGGTGATGTCATTGTAAAAAGCATTCAAATCAAATTACTTACCGTTACTTTAAAGACAATCGGGAGAGGATTAGAAAGCACAGACTTACCTACAAAGAAAAAAAGAAACAAAATTATGGAATGAGCAAACACAAAGACAGAAGGTCTTCAACAATTTGACTTCAGAGATATGACAAAAGTCTTGACAGAATACCAAGACCAGCACATCTAGCTCCTTGCAGTGACAGGCCCCTGAATCAGAAAGGCCCAACTTACCGGGTGACACTAAGAACAAGGGTTATTTTAGTCACACTTGCAGGTAGGCTCAAAACAAAAGTATAATCTCCTGCCCCAAGGAACTTTCATTCTCATTTAAGATGATAACACTTTAATGATGATACACTTTAACAGGGAGACCAGTTATCCTCAGAGTACTCTGCCCCCTGAGCTGGATGGTGAGGATGAAGAGCAGATTATACCCCCCTTAATCCAGGAAGAAACCGTTAGTGACCTACTATGCCATCTGGATGCTCACAAATCTATGGGACACCATGGGATCCGTCCATGAGTACTGAGGGAACTGGCGGAGATCCTTGCCAAGCCTTTCTCCATCATTTATCAGCGATCCTGGTCAACAGGGGAGGTCCCAGAGGACGGGGTGCTTGCCAATGTGACTCCCGTTTACAAGAAGGGTTGGAGGGAGGATGCAGGGAACTACGAGCCTGTCAGCTGACCTCGGTACCAGGGAAGATTATGGAACAGTTTGTCTTGGGAGCACTCACATGGCAAGTCCAGGACTAGCAGGGGATCGGGCCCAGTCAGCATGGGTTTATGAAAGGCAGGTCCTGCTTGACCAACCTGATCTCCTGCTATGACCAGGTGACCCGGCTACTGGATGAGGGGAAGGCAGTGGATGTAATCTACCTTGACTTCAGCAAGGCCTTTG
>JAVJGG010000031.1:4538297-4687838 GCA_035590195.1 Aviceda cuculoides | reverse complement strand
AGATAAGCATTATTGCAATTACATAACCCCTTCTGCTTGCTTCTGTCCATTTATCTTATCGTAAATGTAATGCAGTGGTCAGTCGTGGGGATGACTGAGTACAGGTTTGATAGAAGTGCTGCTGAACTCCTCCCATGCATTAGGAAGTCGAAATCCTGAGTACCAGGAGATCAAGGAAGATAATGTGATGTGATATTCTTTCTGCACGCCTGGCATCTCTGTCAGTGTTGCAATCATTTTGACCCATGTTTGTTACCATTTTCCAATGATTTATGAAAACTTTCATCATAAATCTACTAGACCTTACAAAGTGGAGACTGCAGGGATAATTTCTTCATCAGATTTCATTAGAATAGAGCAAAAGGATGTTCTGTTGCTGAACTGAAGGATCCGTCCTTGCTGCATCGCAGTGGGTGTATCAGTAGTCTCAGTTTAAATATTTTTAGTAAAAAAAAAAAAGTTGATTTGTATACATAACAAGCATATGGCTTAAGGCTTCTACTCAGCAGTTATTTGGATGTATTCATTAGTAAAAGTACCACGCAGGGATGTTTGACAAGAAAAACTTGTTCTCTGGAATAATGTTGGGGTTTATGAAGTTAATTAGTATTCCACGAGCAGCTCTTGAGTGAAGGCCGAAAGCTTTCTGATTTTAGCGGTCATTTGGGTCCCCAAATGTGGGTTGTCTGGGAGTGTGGGCTATCTGATGACAATTTTCAAGACATGATATCGTAAAGAAGTGGAGATAATGTGCATGAAAATAATAGTATTTGGCAATGTTTGTAGTAGTGCAAGTTCAGGGATGGAATACAAAAACTCTGTTATACCCTTACTCTGGCAGCACGTGTGCTGTGACCTACCACCATGCTTCCAGCCTCAATATTGCCTTTTAAAAAAATGTGATTATTTTCACAATGCCATAGAAGCATTTTGGCTCAGAAACTTGCTGCTGTATGGTGCACATGATTCTCCAATGCTTTCCTTGAGCAGCTCACCTGTTTCTCTTCAAATATTGGGTCTTTGTGATGTTTTTAACCATACTTTAAATGGTTTCACCTTGTAAAAGCCTTCAAAGCTTTTTGAGTAACCAAGAGGGGAAAATGCATAGTGGAAGTGCTCCTGTGCTGCCACACGGCAGGAGGATGCAAGGCACTAATGACCACTTAAGGTCTTTAGTAGTCCTCTGTTTCTATGACAGTGGAAGATGATGGAAATATAATTCACTGCACATGAGTTTGTACCAGCCAATATCTTTTTGTTAAGTCTCTTAATCTTTCTTTCTTAAAAAAGTTCTTCATTAAAGTTAATGTGTAGTATTGCTAGGGCTCTGATCTTTAGTAAGAAGATAATGGATTTGTGCCTGAAAATGTGCAGTTTGTGTATTTGAATGGAGAAGTAGCAGGCTTTTTGAATATTTTCAAAGGGCAAAAGGGAGGCATGCTCAGTATCTTGAAGTTCACCTTTTAAAAATACAGACACATGGCAGACAAGTAAATTTAAACCACTGCTTCTAGTGACTTCCTTTTCATACTGTGAGTGACTTAGTAAAATTGAAAGTCAATGAGGAAAGTCCCGAGTGCTCATCCAGATCTAAAAGCTCAGGAAATTACAAACAACTTTTCCCATCTTTGTCACTTAATTTTTTGTTTTGCATAATGTACAAATCCTTCGGTGTTTTGAGGGGAGTTTTTGGTTTGCTTGTATCAATTATCTTTGAGTAAGGTCCAGATATTTAGTCAGTACAGTTGGCACTTTCCATGATTAAGCCTCTGGATAGCATCAGTGTCTGGGTTTCATTTATGATTTGCTGAAATAGTCTTTATTTCTGAACCCCCAGGCAGAAACTATTTTTTGAGCATCTCTAATATCAAGAATACTTGCAACCCTTCTTTCATGACTTCTGTTTAGTTTATCGTATGAGAGTCACTTGTTGGTTCAAGAGGTTGATGTACTTGTTTTTCCAAAAGCGTATGTTAAAATGGTTGTGGGTGAAAATTATCCCTGGGGTCTACAGAGGAGTAACATAGTCAAGTGCTACCTCTTACTACTGCGATTTTCCTCTGAAGTCATAAATCTAGAAGGCATTGTTTCAGCCCTTCTCCACGGGAGAGCTGGCATGGGATGGTGCGTTGAGTGCTCTTGGAGCTGTCGGTGCCAAGGGCCATTTTTTAGCAGTTGAAAATAGCGGCTGGCACCGTACCAGGTGAAACGACACCCTTCGGATGTCACCGTTGATGTAGTTCTTGCGAACTCCCGTTAAATTTACAGCGGAGCAGGAGAGGGAAGCAGTAATTTCTGAAACACTCCACCACGTCTGTGACACCCGCGGCGTTGGGTCCTGCCTCGGAAGGCTCTTGGGTCCGTGTTTGGGGCTGCCTTGACCCTGAGTCGCCGTTTCAGGCTGTCGCGGCATCTCCCCGCCAAAGGATTTCGTCGGCCTGCACTGTGGCTCCCTTCCACTCTGCAGACCGGCAGTTGCAAATAGATATTATCAAATCTATTGGATACAGTCGGGGGTTTTTTTGTTGCTTCTGCTGTTTCTGAATGCCAGGATCTTGTGTTGAAAAGGAAAATTAATCTGAAACCTGATTAAATTAATCCGAAACCTGAAATCCTGAAAATCAGGGCATAAACCTGATGTTGATCTGGAAGTAGAGGCTGGACCACCTGACACAACCAGAAAACAGTTTTAATGCAATTATGATACAAATAATAATTGAAAACAAAGAGGTGGTGATTGAAACAAATGAAGGAAGAGAAGGGCCGGGAGCAGACAATGTTAAAAGAGGTCTTCAGTGCATTTTTCTGAACTGCAGAGGTTATTGCTGCTTTGAGGCTACTGACAAAGGTGGTATTTGTGATCCAAGACAACTGCCTTTGACTCTGTGCGGATATGAGTGTAGGATGTGTTCAGATAGTGATGCAGCTGGTGTTATTTAATAGCTCTCACCAGCCCATCCATCACTTTTGAAACCAGCTTTCTTCCGCACTGATTGATATGTTGTCATTATGTCAATAAGGCAGCTTGAAAGATGGCTCAAAACATTGAAAATACCTAATTATTGTTCTTTATGGAAAAGGAAATTTTTAACATGGATGTAGCACTAAGTGGTTTGAATACATTTATTTTCTGCAGGCTTTTCAGAAGCAGATACAGGTAAGGATGTATGTCGTGGTGGCAAAGGTCATGCCCCGAGGACGAGATGGTAACCACAGTCCTTTTTGGTGCTGCCCTTGGCAATGCAAATGCCTTCTTATGGTCCGAGGGCTTCATTACAGTTCCATCAATTAAAGGCTGGGAAAATGCACAAGTCTCAATGTTAAGGAAGAACCTTATCAGTGCTGTAGTGATAGCTAGGTAAAGGTTTAATCACTTTTCTCCCCTCCTGTTTTTCAGCTGATTATGTGTTGCTGTGAAGGCCTCCCAGCTGTGACTGTCAAATGCCACACTAATGTACAGATTTGCTCGTCTTTTTGCAGCTGGCAGGAGAGGGGACTGAAATGAATGGATCTGTTGATTCACACACACTGTGAGAAGGCAACAATTAATAGGCTTTGTAATTCAATGACTGGTACATATTGTGTTCTTGAAGGTAAATTGGCTTAGGAAACAAGCAGCGTTCCAGATCGAATGCACAGGTGGATACTCCTTGCTTGGCTTTGCCGGTGCGGCTGCTGCAGAGAGGGAGCGCAAATTAGAAAGCCAAGTATTGGGAAGGTGGAGCACCGAGAGCGTGGGACGGGGAGCTCCTGCTTTGGCTGGTGCAGCTCTTGTGACAGAGGGATGAGAAGCCTTGAGGTCCATTGCTTGCGTGTCCTTACTGTGGTGTCAGCATAACGGGGTTTTTTTGGTTGCTCTAGTCTCAGGGATTTCAGGGAAAGGAGGCAGGCATTGTCATGTGAAATTACATCACCTAAACCCAAACTTTTTGGTCTGCCTAATAGTTGGACAAGAAGTTGAACAAGTGAAGCTGATGGTTTCCTTTACAGGCTGTTGTGTTAACTCCTTGATTTGTAGTGTGAAGTTTCGGTGCTCCTGTCGCAGGCTCTTAAATTCTATTCTCCAGGGACATAATCAGTTGTGATAAACCAAGGAGACCTAGAAGTTGCTATGTCCATGGGAAAAATAGACAGCAAGTTAACACAGAGTGTTTATTTCTGCAAAAGGCTTGCACTTGGAGCCTGTATGAAACATCCCCTAGAGATGGATGATCGTGTGTCTACTTCTTTTTTCTGGAAGATAATGTAATAGTAGAGCAGACTAAAATAAATTGGATGACATCCATGGCGGTGGTGGTTTTTTGTTTTGTTTTGTTTTTTTAAAAAGAGAAGAAAAAACACAACTCGGTTTCTTTTGAAGTTGAAAAATGAACAGTATTCTCTTTTGCAATTCCATCATTGTCTAGTAGAATATTGGCAGCTTTGCACAGCGGGGTGAAATGTGTGTCAATCTCCTATACACAGTGCGTTTTTAGGATTTGGATTTTTGTTTGCATGTTCACTGCACTCAGGTGCCAAGCGCTTCAGGTAATGGTAAGTATCCCATCAGCATCTCTTTCCAGACATAATCTATGGTGATTCCGTTGCCTATTTAGAATGACAGCATTGCATTGCATTAAAAAAAAACCCAACCCAAACTCCAGTAAGAATGTGCTGTCGGCTCCTGCCGGCTGGGATAAATGCCTTCAGGCCTCTGCTGGCAGGCTCTGCTTCCGCTCATGGTCGCTGAACATTTGTTCTTCCCATTTGCAATCCGGTCTAGTGAGGCCGGCTTATTCACATTTCTATTATCCAGCTGTCTGGCTTTTTTAATAGAGCATGGCTTTGCTGCTTTGGCTTCCAGCTCTCACTTGCCTTATTTGGTAAAGCACTGCTCTTCAGCTCTTCCTGGAAGGGGCTGTTTTACTAGTTTAGGGACTATTTTCCACTTTCATTTTTGATCTCTAAAGCTATAGATTGTGTTTCAGCAGCGGTGCTGGCATAGCTTAACTCTGCAGTGCGGTCAAAGTGGAATATTTTGCTTTTTAGAAGTGCTTTAAGTGTTTTATTCTCTGCTGTAGCACACTGGTACGCTGCTGCAGACAAATTGAGCAGAGACAATATATGGCAGCACTTGTGTTTACAGCATATATATACCTTGTCAGCAAAATCTACTTTTTAAAATGACAACCGGAGTGTGATCCTCGGTGCTAAGACTACATTATGGAGGACTTGGCCAAATTTTAATTAGCTGCATGATTTGCTGGTGTGTTCTGTGCTCTGTTCCTGAGAAGGGGAGTGGCGTACAGCGACGGAGGGAACTTGGACAGATTGAATAGCATCCTTTGATAGGTTTCAGCAAGAGCGTCTCTGGTCCCCTGCCAAAAGGATGGTGACTGTTTAAAGTAGAGAGAGGGAGAGGGCCTCAGTAAGTGAGGTGAAAGACTCAAGCCAAGGCTAGGAATAGCAGGCAAGGAATAAAGCTTTCAGACTCGGAAAACAGATGCGGACACTGGTGTTTTACCCTGTTTGCCTGGGAGTGCAGCACAGTTCAGCAGCATGACTCTGCTCTATTCAACTCCAGGGTGGTGGTTCCTATAATTAAGGCAGGTCTGGGGTTTTTTTGCATTTATCTTTGCTTTGCCAAGCTCTTCAAATAGTGCTGCTCAAGTCCCATCTACAGCCAATTTACGGGAAGTCTGAATGCCTGTGTGGCGGCACATGCCTTATGGATGCCGTCTACTACTGTAGCACTGGGTGTCTGCTGCCGTGCTGGTGGTAACTGCGTTTTTGACAGCTGGCTGTCCTCTGCAGGCTCCACAGAGAAGATGATGACTTGTGAATTCACTCATAATTACCCTGAAAACTGAAGAAACAATCTGAAAAAAGGTGTTGCAGTTCAGTGGGGGCATATGTCAAAGACCGCACTTCGCTGACTGCATCTGGGGAGGAGGAGGATGGGCACACACAGCGGTGTGGTAGGAAAAGGTCTGGGGATTGCAGGAATCACAGATTGAATAGGAGTCGATGCTGTGCTCTTACAAAAGGTGCAATTGCTGCCTTGGAATATATAAAAAGAAACATTGCCAAAAGACATAGTGATTATTTTTTCTAATTCTACTTCCTGGCAGAGCCTCAAGTGAAGTATTTTGTTTAGTACTGTACCTCATGCTTCCAGAAAGATATGAGCCAACTAGAGAAAATCTAGAGGAGGGTAATGGTCAGGAACAAGACCGATTAGTCTTGCATCTTGGTAGTTGTGGGGCAGAGGAGCCTGCAAATACTGCCGAGAGAGGAGGGAGAAGTTCTGTTCTGCATGCCCATGTGGAGAGGGAAAGAAGTTATGGGCTTCGATTGTAGAAATAAATGGGTTAGAGAAATAGTGGAGTGCTGGAATAGATGACTTCAGGAGATATGTCAGGAATGGAGTAGGCATAGTTAATTCTGCCTTTGGGAGGGAGGGATGAGCCAAGTAAGTTTTCTAGGGTCTGCCAGTCCTGTGAGTTTGTGGTATTGGCAATTCTGCAGAAGGCAGTGGGGCCAGAAACTGGGAAGAAAGGAAGAAGCAAACAAGCATTTCGGGCAACGGATCCCAAGCACTTCATTAGCATAAGAAAAATTAAAGCACTGAATTCATTTTTATTAGTTCTTCAGTTCCTCCAACCTAGATTTCAATATTATTATCAAATATTTATCTAAATTCCCTATATCTTATTTATTGGTGATGTGGGTTTTCTTTAAGCCAAATGCATTTAAAAGCTGCAAATCAAGTTACTTTATTGAACAGCTGAAAAATTTGCCTTTTGTTTTGTGTGATGCTGTGGTGACTTGTTTCTTACAACATGCACGCAAAGCTTTCTTAAATAGAAATTACTTTTATTATGCTGTTCAGTCACATAGGCTCTGTTTAATAGCACAACTGTATTCTTTCCGTACTGCTCCACATTTGTGCTTTCAGAGGGTGTTTGAAATTTGATCTTTCTTGTTCTTCCTGTGCTTGGACTGTCTGAGCTGTTCCCCGCCGCCTGCCCCCACTCTCTGATCCATTTTGAGCAAGAACTTTATTCTGGAAAAGCAGGAACAAGTGAAGAAGCAAACATGAAAATGAAATCCAAGGGGCAGGCAGTCGAAAAAAAGATGAAATATGGCCAGCAGATGTCTATACTTTGGTTCACTGCTAGTGTAAAGTGCTACCGATGTAGACTGAAAAGACCAAATTTTGAGGAAGAATGTCCCATGGTTCGTGTTCTGAGACTTCTGGTTTAGGGCCTTGCAGGGAGATTTATCATGGAAACTATTAAAAGGGAGATAGCAGATGGCTCCCCGAGATAAGAACACAGCTCTCAAGGCTAGGACAAAGGCTAAAGCCACAAAAGTTTACTTCAAAAGGTTTCTGCACCTCTTATGCGCATTAGTTTGCTGAATTCCCCTTGTATAAAGTACTAATGCTTCTCCTTGTAGTGTGTAAAACTGAATTTCCAGTACTTGTGAGAGAGAGAAGAGCTTGGCCTTTGGACTTGCCTCTTGGCAAGGTTTGCATTTTAGTCTGGGATTTCTTCTCGTGCTGGACCAGAGATGGAGATGAGCTAAGGCAGTAAAAACGTTCACTGAAACGAATAGCTTTCTTGAGATCCTGGGTTAGCTCAAATTAATGTGTGCAGTTGTGAACTCTTCTCTTGGATTTTTTTTTTCTTTTCCTTTTCCCTCTCCTCAACATTAAGAGTTTTTTTTTCTGTCTTGTATTTGTTACTAGCCAGGAGCTACTGCAGTGCTTTGACTTTTTCTGAAGGTTCATGAGATTATGCTTAGCTTAATTCAAGTAGCTTCTCTTGGTCAAAATTATCCTTCGTGTCCATAAATTAGACCTGTTCCTTAATGCTTTCAAGGATACCTGGAATGTTCACTCTGTCCTTAACAGTTTTCTTTGAGACAACTCTGCATGTTGTTGTCTTTATATATGTCTTGTAGCCCTTCGTATCACCCATCCAGGGACATGTTATCCGTCGCCGTGCCACTCCTCAGTGACAAGGAGGTCTGCCAGTTCTCTTGCATTTTTTAATCTGACCCCCTAGATGTCAAATGGGACATGTTTTAGTTAAACGAGTCAGTGTTTTTTCCTTTCTACTTGTGTTGCTGTTCCTTGTGGCTTTGTGTTTTCACGAAGCACCTTTGCTCAGCATTGTTCGTACCAGAGACTGAAAAACGCATCTGGTCTTTCCTGCAAATGTTTCCTTTTGGAACTGCCTGTATATCCAGTGTCTAAATATTTCTCTCTTTTCGAGTAGCAGTTTTCTTTTTGAAGGAGACCAAAGAGGTTACGTGTAGAAATAAAACAAACACTGGTGCATTCTGAACTCTTTGGTACCTAAGATGTTTACTTAAAGGTGCGTTTCTCACGTCAGTCATTTGGTAGTTTTCTGGGGCACTTTGCTACCATTCTGGTCTTGAGGGCTTTGGATGGTGTTTGCTTGGAGGGTTGTGAGTTGTCTGTGCTTTGGTTCTGAATTTACCATGAGACATGGCAACGTGTCCAGAGCCTCACAAGATAAATTTCCCTGCAGGTGAGCTATGTGTTTGGTCTTCCTTGTTAGAATAAAGTTATCTTGCTCAGTTTTTGTTGAAGGACAGACTTACCGCACAGTAAACTTTAGTGCATCTAAAATGCCGTGTTTCTTATTGTAAAGTTACTAATGATGTTGTGTGGAATCATATGCTAATTTATGTCTTCAAAAAGCCATTGCTTTTTAATTAATGTTGCATTACTGAGTACTGTTGATGTTCAGTGTCCAGCTCTCATGTCTATAAATTTTTACTCCAAAATCACCGTTTCAGTCTCCTCCCTTTGTTTGGTTTGATACATCAGCTCTAAGTTAATAACAATTACGTTATTTCCAATGTTGTTACAGCTTGAAAAAATGAAGTAGCGATTTCCATTGGTAGAACTATGTTTAAATGATACAATGGCAAGAGGGTGGTTACCCTCATGTCTTGCAGATATGAATTGAGGATCGTTATTTTAACCAAAAAAAAAATATATATATATATTTAGATCATAAATCACGCAGGCTCTCCATTTAAATGGTGGCTGCAAGGATGATTTTCCTCTTTTATTCTGCTTTAAGAAGAAAAGCATCGAAAGCCCTTGAAACAGGTAAGATGCAACAGCATGCAGAAGGGAGGTAGCAGATTTCACAGCTGCAGAAACCTCTAATATATTTTGTCATGTAATTAGTTCAGCATTTGAATCCCGAATGATTGGGTTGCTTTGCAGTGACATGTGCAATAGCGACAAGATCTTTGGGCTCGGAATACGGATGCCCTTCTCACCTGCACTTAAATTTTCCCCACTCGCGGCATGGCAGAACTGTTGGCAATGTGAGATTTGACTTCAGTCATCTTCTTCCACTGCCCTAAACGTGGACAGTTCAGGTTTGTTTTCTTGCTTGTTTTGCTGGAGCTGCGGATGGACTGGGCTCTGCTGGGACAGCGGGTCAAGCATTTAGCGCATCCTGACAAAATACTTGTTTTGAAATGGTTTGCTGTGCTCCCAGCAAAGCTCGTTCACTGCAAATTGAAAATGAAGGGATGTCTTCTCATCACAAAGACAGTAATTTCAGTAGGATCAAGTTCTTTTTTTCTCTCTTTTTATGGAAATGGAGGAATGATTAATAATCAACACATTTCTATAGCCGCTTTTGTTCTATATTCTTTGAACCTCTTAGGCTGTCATCTGTTAATTTTAAATCTCGGAAGGAACAAGTATAGAAATAGATGATGTAGTAATCTAAGGTCTTCTGAGGAGGTGAAACTCGCCTGTGATTGAGTATATGCATTTTCTATTCTGTATGCCTCCTGCGTGAAAATATTTCGCTTAAACACACAAGAGGTCTTTTCTGTCTTTAAACAAATAATATCTTCATCCTGTGGAGTGTTATCATCCTTGTGTGGGTATTAAAGCTGTGCAACTTTCATAAATACAAAGTTGAGAAGTTCTATTTGCAGTATTTCCATCATTGCCAGCTATGTTACTTCTTCATCTTCTTTGCTGCTATTTTTTATATTTAAAATAAAAACTAAAAAATACTATCCTTATATTTATTCTCAACTGTGAGCAGACTTTGGCCTTGGGGAAATATCAGGTATCTAAGTATAGAAAAGTCTGAAGAGAAACTGCTAAATTTCAACAGGGAATTGCTAATTTTCTTTTAATTTTAGTATTGCTGCGCAAAAGGGAGTTTGGGTTTTTTTCCCAAGTAACGAAGAAACAGCTGTGTTGGTGTTAAATATTCAGTGGGTTTTGTAAGTGACTTATTTAAATATCTTCATCTTTATAGATTTCCCTCATCTGAAAGTACTCTGAAGTATGTCTTTTGAGAGAGAGGGAATAATTTTTCTTGACTCTTACCTTTTTCCAGTTGGCATTTCGTAAAGTCTGGGTCCATGTTTAAAAAACGAATTAACAACACTCCTTTTTGTTGCCAACGAAGTACTTGATGCCTGCTTTCTCTAACTGCAGAAAAGTTGGTGAAGACTTTCTACTAAATGCTTAAAATAGCCAGGGGAGATTTGGAAAAAATGATGAGTGGTGTATTACGCAACCAGCCTCGCTGAAGCTAAAAGTACTTCCAGATCATTTAGAAACGAGCACGCTAGAGAATGGCAGAGGGAGAAGCATTGTGAGCTGCAACTCAGAACTGATCTGAGCTGATCTCTGAAAGTAGCGAAGGCGGAAAGTTTTAATAGTGGCCGGTGTCCAGCTGTCACCCAGCAAAGTCACCACCAAGAGCTTTGGATGTGGGCAGTGTCAGGTTAGCAGCTTTCTGAGCTGTCTTCATATCCTGAGGGTAGAACTGACGTGACATGACATCACTTAACTCCTCAAGCCGTGGGGAAACCCTCTGAAGGGAAGACTGGAATTGCATAGGTGTGTTCGAGTTATGTATTTCTAGGCAGCTTGGTGTGAAAGAAGGTGACTGTATCTTGGGTGGGCTCTGAAATACTCCGCTTGCTTCTCCAAATCATTCCAGCCTCTCTGAAGTTAGTGGGTATTTGCAATTTTGGACAAGTCTTGCATTATATTTTATAATACTCTTACTAACATACTACCTAAATGCTAATTAAATTCCCATGTAACAGAGTCCACTTTAAAAAAAGAAAGGAAAAAAAAAAAATCAGTCTGGTTAGGTTTTTCATTTTGCTATGAAAGCCAAAATTGTGCATACCCGGTTGAATCGAGCCCGACAGGTAGAAGGGGACGGGGTCAGCCAGCAAGCCGGCTGTCATGGGGCAGCACCAGAGGGAGCTTGCCGAGCTTATGGCATGTGGAACCATGATGGTCAGTTTTTTAATTGGGTCCTGCCTATGTGAGCCCAGATGCTGTTACCCCTTTAGAGGGACTGGCCATATGATAATTTTCGCTTGCCTAGCAGCATGCTTGCCTCCACACGATGCAGTTCCTGATCACTGCGGGATGGAGGTGGAAGCGCTGCAGAGGCTCAAGGTTGGCTGAAAGTTTCCATTAGGGGATGCTTTTCCAGCCCGATGTTCGTAAGTTTTGCTGTTTTGGCTGATATTTTTTTTTTCCAGGTACTTTTCCCGGATGTGTTTTTAAAGAAAGGTCTGCATTCCTAAAAACTGACTGGCAAAATACTCTGTTGATGGTTAAGGAAAGAAGCCTAGCCCTTTCTTTGAAAAGTTCTGGTTCCTTATGCTTTGGGAGTGTAAGGTGCCTTGGATCATGAAGTTGGGAAACTTTGGGAAATGAGGATTATCTGGGCAAAACATAATCCCTCCTCAAGTATTAGGTGCAGACCTGTACATTGCTGTCATGAGGGGAAAAGAGAGGGGATGGATTAATCAGTTGTTGCGGGCTGAATAAAATAAATTAATTGGGATGGAAGTAGAGAATCTGACTGATTGGGCTTGGACTGGCAGGAAAGGTTGCAAGTGTGGAGACTCTGACTGGGGGGGAAAGGAGTAAGGTCTACTACAAGAGAAGGGAGTGGAAAAAGGAGCAGAGAAAATGAAAAGCATGGGAAAAAAGGAGTTGCAGTTGGAATAATGTAGCTGGCAAGTTTCTCTCTTCGTTGAACCCCAGAATTCTTCGGAACATGGATTTTTCTAGTGTTTCCAGTATCCTTGATTTTGACTATTCCTCTGTGACGCTGGTATATGCAGAGGATAACCAAACGTCACTGACAATATTTTTGTGAGCTGCAGGTGGCAGAAGCCCACGTGGGGATCTAAAAGTCCAAAGAGAGCATTAATGTATCACATGGTGCAATTATGGTCTTACTCAGTCCACTTTATTAGATGCAAAGCAATTGCTGACGAAAGAACAGGATTTAGCTTGGAAGCATTGAAATGCACATTTAATACATGTCCATATAATACTCATTCATCACCCATGTGCATGATGGGCTAGTATACAATTACTCAATTACTTCTTCCTGCAGGACCTTTGTTTGGTGTTCAGGCTCAATGTGTCATCATTTCATCAGCAGTTACGTAGTATTTTATTTTTATACTTACTCAGTGTGCGATTCTGCTATTTTTCACTGTGTATCATGAAGATCTGAAAAGAAAATGCATTCCTTTGTGGTTAATATTCAACAAACAGTGTATAATAAGATGTAACTACTTTGCAGTAATAGCTTTATTTATCGCCTTTCCTGTGTGGCTAAAACTGCTTGAATCCATGATCAGAGCAGAGAGCTGATATTTTCAGCTGCTTTGGCTTCATTTTGCATCAGTTAGAAATAGACCTAACTTCCATAAGTATAGTGTCTGACAAGTAGTTGGTTTATCTTACACAGTCATCGCTACTGTGGGTTGCAGATTGCTGACCGTGATGGTACTCAGCTAGTACATTCTTGCATGTTGATTTATGTAAACATATAAACTTATGGAATCTGGAGGTCTAATAGTCTTCTGGCCATAAAGTTCATGTAGTTTGACCCATGGTGAAATACATTTGGTACTAACCAGGCGGTCGCATTAAGGTGAATAAGGCTAAGTTTAACTTCTCAACCACTTAAGAAATAGATTTCATAGAAAAAATACTAGAAAAAAAAAAGTTGGGTACTTTTCATTGTTTGTTTTAGATCTGTAGCTTTGTAACTAGGAATAAAACCTAAGAAAAACACGTTATGTTTTCCCTTCTTGCGTTGGACAGGGTCAAACACTTGTAGACCTCTCCCCTGTGCTACAGGCAAGAGAGGGGGTTGCAGTTAACAATTTAGAAGTTAAGCTTAACTTGAAAACTTTCTTGACTGAAAAGGATGGAAAAAAGCACACTTGCACTGTGACTAAATCTAGCACACAATTAATTCTTCTAAGCAGTTCTGTGTGTTAATTGCTGTCATTGTGCGAACTGATGGTTTAAGCAAAAATAGAAAATTTTATAACTGGTGTGTTGCTTACAATACATAGTCTTAGCTTAAAGTGCCAGCCTGCAGCGGCTTTTTGAATCTATTCTGTGCTGTCAGTCTCTCTGTGAATCATCTTTATGTAAATGAAAAATACGTTGAAGAGAGCAAACCTGGAAAGTGTGGTTTGCACTTACTTTGTTTTCCACTTCTGTTTGTTCAGAAGCTATACGTTGGTAGTGTCAAAGCGGAGGTGAGTATTTCTGGATAGATGCAATTAAATCTCCCTTCACATACCCTCAGCTCTTTCTCCCCTTCCCCAGTATGTGTCACTCCATTAGAGCTCCCCAGTGCCATACTCAGCTCCTGCTGTGTCTGTTGCTGGTATACTGGGCCACCAGCTAAGCAGGCTGCAGGAATTGCTGTGCTGGTTTGGGACAAGTTGATCAGCCCATTTGGCAGTCGGTGGCTCGCTGCGAGATGAAATGACAATCTGCCACTGGTGCTTCACCCCGTTAGAATGGGATTTAGTTCTGAAGACCTTTCCCCTTCTGGGAAGGGTGTTTGATGCTGCTTGGTGTGCTTTAAGGGTGCTTTGAGGATGGATTAGACAGGCAGAGCGACATCGGATAGGTCTTTTCTTGAAGAAAGGCATGAGAGGAGTGAAGGTGTCCGTCTCAAATGGCATCCCGAGGTAAAATTGCCAAGGTCTGTCTCTAGTGGGGCTCAGCCCCTTCAGCAACTTCAGCCTCCGGCAGAGCTGAAATGACTTGTCGTCAGTGTGGGGTTTTTCCCCTTTTGGCTGACGTGTCCAATGTGTTTATTAGCAAGGTAGCCCACAGGGAGCTGAGCTTTTCAGACAGCAAAGATAAAGCCCCCAGGTAGGTCTTTCCTCACCTTGCTGCTTCCCAGGTTGCAGTGCTTGCCTATAAGGATACACCAGGAGCCTTGAGAAACACCATGTGAATTAAAAGCCTGAAGTCTTACAGCCACGCAGTTGCCAAAGAGGCACTGAGAACAGCCTTCTGGCTTTCTTGGCACTTTGTTTAAACTTCTAAGCTGCTACTTTAGGCACTGTCTTTGAATAGCTTGCTTTATTTTTTTTTGCGTGTTCAGTTGCTTAGCAACAGAGAAGAGGAAAAATAGTAAACGCAGCTAATTCGGTTTTATTACTGATAAGTTAGCATCTCTTTAATATAAAAATGTATTTTTAATAAGACTGATGAGCTGTAATTCCTGGCTTTTGCCAGGCAGAATATTAAACAAACAGTGTTGATGGACGGGGTGAAGAACCTGACACCCCTGAGGGGTTTACTGTTACCTGGAACTGTGCTTTGAATGTCTGTGCCTGTGCGTGCTATTGTTTGGGGGTATTTTATGCTGCTGCTACTTTATTAGTTGAGTTTCTCCACTTCTGTGCCTCATTTTCCCTGGCAATAGAAGGGATTTGGTGTAAAACTAAATAAACACCAACAAAAAAAACAAACCAAAAACCCTCAACCTAACATTAATTGTGTGAAGTAGCGTACCTGCTAAAGTAGAAAAACAAAAAGTTGTAAGTGTGTAAAATGGATCCGTTTGCCTGGGAAAGCACTGAAATGTGTTACCATTTTAGTATGGGAGTGTGTTTGACTGGGACAAGTTATAAATTTTCTGGTCTTGCATCAGATGTTTGGCAGCAACAGTTAATTTTTATCATTCATGGGGCAACATTCCTGTTGCTCAAAAAAGCATTTGTCTGATCAAGAGCTTTTTGGAATTTGTTTATAAACCTTTCCTTGCTGCTAGAATATTTGGACAATGTTAGCAGCGAAAATCCAGATAATTATGAATGGTTGAAGCAATCTCTCTGTTTATTTAATCTGTTTTTATAGATTGCCTGTTCAAACTATGTCCCATGAACCGGTACTCTGCTCAAAAGCAGTTCTGGAAGGCAGCAAAGCCAGGAGCTAACAGCACAACAGATGCCGTGCTACTCAATAAACTGCACGTAAGTGTTCATGTATAGGCTTCTTTTAATCATCAACACTCTCATCCATACTGCTTTAAGTAAGTATTTACAATCAACTTGACACAGTTAACCCAGAGACACCAAGAAGTTGTATAGAAATCAGTATACAAGACTCCTTCTGAGACATTCACTGACACCTAACTCTTTAAACATCCTCTGATTTATGACAACGTGCTCCTCAAGGTCTGTGCGTCCTAATACCGGTATGTATGATACCGGGTTTGAGCCATGGGAGCCATTTAAGCTTTTGTTGTTAACCTGTGCTAACCTGTAGTAGTGCTCTACATGGGTATTTTGGTTGCTAACTGCATAAAAATGGGACCCTTCGAACAGCTACGCAGAGTAGAGGATTCTCAGGCATTGCGTCTCGACATGGGAAGTCACAGGCATTAGCTGTGCTGGTAGATGCCGTCTGAGCTACCCGTCTGATAAATAAATCTATTGGGATTCCTCAAACAAATATTGCTGTTAATACATGTAAAGGTTGATGGATAACTATGAGTAATTATAAGGCCAAACAGCTTCTCCTTCCTTATTAGTGTGCAGTATTTAGTATATTCTGGGTAAAATGTTGACATTCAGCAGTTGAAAACCCAGTAAGGCAATTGATTGCTGTTTTTAGACTTCCTATACAAAAAAAAGCCAGCTAACTTAAATACCATCTGTTGACTGTAGAGTTAAATAAACTCCATGTTTATGTTAAAATTACATAGCTAGAGTACTTCATGTCAGAATTACAATTCTAAATATTTTTAGTTTCTTTAAGCCTATATTAAGCTCATTGTAGACTGAAATACAAAATGGCCCTGTAGGAGAGTGTCATTTGCTGATTGCCATATGGCTGCCTTGCTCCTGCATTTCACAAAGGCTGAGTGTTGGACTCGTTTTGCTTCTCAAAACATAATTTTATAACCTAGAAGTATTAAATTGCAAGGAGAAAGCTATTTTGGTACTGGCTGTAGCACAGAGGTCCCTCACTTGTGCTGCATTTCTCCGGCCCCTTTAATGATGATAAGCAAAGTAGACCATGCCAGCAAGCTTTAAGTAATTGGGGATTCTGGGTTTGTTTTTTCTGATGTAGAAGGGAGCTCTCCATTTTATTCCCGCAGGTTATGTGTGTGAGTTCATGGATTTTAAGAGAAAGTATGGTCTAAATACTGCCTGGTGTAGAAGAAAAATACTTCGTAATTGTTCTGGATTACAATGTCTTTAAAGTTGCCTTCTCTTTCCTCAGTTCATGCCAGTTCAGGTGTTTGGAACCTGTTCCTGTTCATCTGACACTTTACCGTTTTGTGCTGGGGTCCCTATGGAAATACAGGATTAGATTTTTCCAGTATTTAGCCCCAGCCGAGTGATATTTGTACAGAAATGTACCACCATGCATGAAGGTCTTGCTTGATTTGGTGAAAGGATTTGAGTACTTTACAATTTTATTGGAGATTATTTAATATGCATCACTTTGACATAAAGGCTAATCCTTTATGTGGCGTGTGCCAAATAAGGTCTTTGGTGACCTAGGGCTGATGCATGGCTTAAAAATAATTTGGTCCCATGTACATCACTCATATATTCAAACTTCTTTTTCTGCCAATCACATGGGTACATGTCATCTTTTCCATTTGTTGGCACGTGGAATACACTAAGAAACTGTGTGTTTTGCATGATACGTATTGGAGGGGGGGTGGGGGGAGCTATGCCCTGAAACATGTGCATACAATTATTTGATCTGCCCATGATTAGATTTCTTTGTCAGTGCATATAATTTTGAACAAAATTGGCAATGCAAGATGTATTCATCATCACTTGCCTTTTTTGGCTTCTATTTGTCTGCTGGTGGAATTTATTGTCTTCTGTGGAGCGCTCAATGCTGAGGTCAGGTTATTTTAAGTTAATGCCATTTAAGGGATTTAAAATCTGGGACACTTGTCTCTCTTTGGTATCAAGAATCAGTGCTGTTTGAGAAGCTGACATCTAGTGGCCAGAGAAAATGGTTCTTTCTTCTTGAATGATTGTCAGTTCTGGTGTGTGCTTTTGAAATGCATCCAAGGTCTTAATCATATTTTCACAGAATACACTATTTTCTTTGCTTATAATAAATGTGGCAACCAATCCAGTGCAGGCAGAGAAGTCCTGTCTTCTGTGATTGCAGTTGATAGTTGAGAGGGCCCCAGTGTCTTGAAGAAATCCTTTCTTGACAGAATACTTTGAAATGAAGCAAAAAAAGTTGTATTTCAATAATAAAGAGGAAGTTATGCTGCATTGTATTTCTGAATATATATTTTAATTTGAATGAGCAGCTGTATTCCAGGTTCTCCTGGAGCAAGAGCCAGCTAGCACACCTAGCACAACTTCTAAAAATAGCACATTTTGTGTAACCTGAAGATGATGAAATTTTATAACAGTATGCAGATAGCTCTTGCTTTGCAGTAGCTAGGCTTTGTCCTGTGTTACTAGTACTTCACTACAGTTAGGAACTGTGGGCAGTTTTCTCCTCCTCCAAGAGAAAACTGGACCTACCGTAGTCCTTGAGATCTGAGAACCAAACCATAAACCTTGATACGACCCCAAGTTGGGAGGCAGGGTGGATCTGCTGGAGGGCAGGGAGGCTCTGCAGAGGGATCTGGCCAGGCTGGATCGATGGGCCGAGGCCAATTGTACGAGGTTCAACAAGGCCAAGTGCCGGGTCCTGCATTTCGGTCACAACAACCCCAGGCAGCGCTACAGGCCTGGGGAAGAGCGGCTGGAAAGCTGCCCGGCAGAGAAGGACCTGGAGGTGCTGGTCGACAGCCGGCTGGAGATGAGCCAGCAGTGTGCCCAGGTGGGCAAGAAGGCCAACGGCATCCTGGCCTGTATCAGAAATGGTGTGGCCAGCAGGAGCAGGGAGGGGATTGTTCCCCTGTACTGGGCACTGGTGAGGCCGCACCTCGAGTGCTGGGTTCAGTTTTGGGTCCCTCACTACAGGAAAGACATTAGCTTAGATATTAGGAAACATTTCTTTACTGAGAAAGTTGTCACACATTGGAATAAGCTGCCCAGGGAAGTGGCTGAGTCACAATTCCTGGAGGTATTAAAAAAGCGCATAGATGGGGTACTCCATAACATGGTTTAGTGGGCATGGAGGATGGTTGGACTCAATCTTGAAGGCCTTTTCCAACCTAAATGATTCTATGATTTTAAGATAAGCACATCAGAAGATGATCACCTGGGGAGCAGGAAAATAATACTACACTCATATTTGGCTGTGAGAGCATCAGACAAGTCTTAAGGATTATGTGGAATACTTGTGTTAGCTGTCTTAAGGGAGCAATTAAAAAATAAATACAATAAATTAGTTCTGAATTGGCTCTAAAATGTGAAGGGGGCTTATTTCCCAGGGTTATTTTGCATGCAGTCAAAATAGGAGTTTTGCAAGATTCTTCTCTTTATCATTATTAACCATGCAGTTCTTTGTGGTACATAAGAACTGCTGTTATAGGCCAGGGATCTATGGTGCTAGGTCACTGTATGAATTGAAAACCAAGACTGCTTTGTTCAAAGGAGTTTCAGGGTGCTTCCGTTAAATTTCTCATGAGTCTTCATCAGAAAATGGTGAAACTCGATGGTGAAACTACAAGCATCACCAAGCACAGCTGAAAATCTCATACTCATTGGGGTCCCCCACTCAGGCCTTCTCCTGTTCTGCCACCATAACCCACTTTTTAATTTTCATGCAGTGAATTTGACTCCCTCCCCAGCCCCATCCTCCCATTCAGTGGATTGCTACTGCTGTCCTTCAGCCCTGCCCCTGTGTGCCAGACAGAGCTGGGCTGAGGACAGGTATCAGCTGCTGCACAGCAAGCCTACAAACACTAACGCTGCTCCATAAGGATGAGTATTTGGCACATTCTCATTGCTTCACTGATATTTCTGAGCAGAATGTAGAAAATAAAAGCTCATATGACAGAGCACAATGAAGCATTCTTAAAATAAATGTATTTATTTTGTTTCAAAAAATTTTCAGGGAGGGAGGGCTGATCCAAAATCCATTGATGTCAATAGCCCAGAGCAGAAAGGAGCGACAGATTAGAGTGAAGAGATTATTCAGAAAGGGAACATCACTTTTGTGGGATATAGACCCACACCAGCAAGCTTTGATCCTTGCTTGCATATAACTTTGACCCATCTCACAGACATCTGAGCAAGCTGTTAACACAAGGACTTCTGGCTACATGAGTCCCTATTCATTTGCACAGGAGGTACTGCAACACATTGTCCCAGCCCAGCTGTTTTGCCCACAGTTCAAACTATGCAGATGTGATCACCACCAGTGGGGTCAACAAGGTGGTTGTTCCCAAATAATGTTCACCCAGGACTCTTACAGAATTTCTGGTTTCTTTGTTAGTCATCAATACAACTTCATTTTATAGCATGCCTTCTACACAGCCAGCACCACGCACCTCAACAGGATGAAACTCATTTAATGGAGGGAAAACCAAGTGTCTCAGTCAGAAGGAGCAAGATCAGGTGGTTCATTTCAAAGAGAGAGGCTTAGGATGACTTTTCTTTTCTCCAATAAATTGCATGCAAGATTGAAGAAAGTTGTATGCAAAGACAGAAAAGATTCAGGTGGTTGTTCAGAGATGGAAAAGCAGATAACACTAAAGTATTTGTGAACACCCTGAACCCAGTCATATCTCAATGCACACATTCTTTTCTGAAATGGCCTTGCAGGTATTTTGAACAGTCCTCAGTGCATACCAGACTCATTGAATACTTGTAAATAAATATTCACAGGCAATTTGCGAACAGGCTAAAGGACGAAATTTCTTGTAGTGAGCTTAGACTCACCGATACAGGAAGAGGAATAATGTCACATGGCATCAATGATCCATCAAATGGCATGGAAAATTAGGAGTCAATCCTCAGAAAAGGACATGCTCAAATAAGCCAGAGGCTAAAATTCAGTCACACAAACTATTTATCTAAACTGAGAATAATGAACAAATTAGTAAAAAAAAAATGAGTCTGCTCCCAGATAACTTACTGAACAGAGGGGTGAGGATACATTTTGATAACACATTGCCGCCTGCCAACAGTTCACCCTGCCCTAACACTTACAAATAGAGTGGACCGAAAATAACTGGGAGCAGCTGATAGGAGAAAAAAAAAGAAAAAAGAAAGAGAGAGAGAATGATGAGCGGTAGAGAATAAAAAATGAATGGTGATGGAAAAAACACCAGTTCCCCTCACTTTGCAGGAAAAGGGAATAAGGGGGACAAAGCCTTCCTCTGCTTGCATCAGGTCGCAGCAGATTTGGCCCCCATTGCGCAAAACTTAAGAGCACAACCACCTATGAAGAGTGACACTGGGTATAATGAACAAAAATCCCAAAGCACAACTTTTACCACTTTGCCCTCCTTATCACCAGAAGATGCCAAACCTTCTCCCCGACCCCCTCCTTGCTCCCGCTAAACTCTTCTGCCTCCCAGACAGCTTTGCTCATCTGTCACTCAAGACACTTGGTCCAGCTTCTGTCTTAAGGACACTCAACAATAGGGAAATAGAAGAGCAGCTTAGCCAGCTCTGCAAGTAAGATTATTCCAAAGGTTAATTACTGAACGAAACAGAAATAGGAAATGGAGGGGGCAACGGGAAAAGGGGTGGAGGAGGAAGGGAGGGAGCAAATGACTTTCAGTTGCTAAATCGAGCTTTCCAAATCCTTAAAGTCCTTTACAATTTAGGCTGAACAAGGAGGGGACAGGAGGGGGATGGGCAGTGTTGTTCACTTGCATGTTTGTTAAAACCTCAATTACGTTCCTCTCCTAATCCCGTGTCATTAGGAGCAAAACGGTACATCGAGAGGCCATTTAGATATGAATGCCTGCAACCTCACCATCCGACCTGCTGACTTCTCCTTTCTTCCTTCTGCTCTCTCTCTTTTTGTTGCTGGAGCCAATTATATTTAGAGATGTGATTTTTTTTTTTTTCCTGGCTAGGCACTCAGCCTCCAGCACCAGGTGTCCCAAAATGGCCTGGCTGGAGACCCTTATGGCCATTATTATTATTATTTTGGTGTAAAGGTCATTATTACTATAATAGCTGGGAATGAATCTGTCTATTCAGAGCTTTTTAAAAGAAAAACAAAAACTCCCAAACAAAACAAAGGAGTATTTTCTAGGGTGCCTCCAATCCCTGTTCTCATTGGAGAAGGAGGAGTCCAGCTGCTGACTTCAATGGGAGAGAAGGATTGAACCCAACTGGAGAATTTTACAATACTAAAACAAAAGCCTCAGAAAGCAACCACGTGAATTCAAATGTAAAGCTAATACCTCTTTGCTCCCTTTGGTGGAAGGAAACAAAACTAAAAGGAGAAACTGTCTGTATAATCCTCCCTTCATCCTTAGCCTTATATCACACCCAAGCCTGGCCCTGAGCACAATTCAGCCGCTACGGAAAACGTCGCGTCAGGAGCACCCAAAGCCGTACGGAAAAGCGCACCATGGAGACCAGAGTGCAGCGGCACAGTCGCTTTGTCACCTCCTCGGGACTCTTCCTTACCCCAAATCCACACCTGCATCAGTAGTTCACCAGGGACGGCTGCATTTCAATGACGTGAAACAATCCATACATCATTTATATGGCTCATTGTGCTTTCTCTGTTAAGAAATCAATACAGGTATCTCTTCTCATTATACTATAAGGCATGATGAGTGCAGTCACTATCTTAAAGTCACTTGCCAGTACATGGCATAATGAGCCCAGCTTTTTGTCCTCTGGATACTGTTGTATAAAGGCATTATGAGAGTTCACGGGCAATCAAGTTAGTATTTTATTTAGATAAGGAGCATCAAGGCGAAGGAGATCAATAAACCTTTTCTCAGCTTTTCCCCAGCACTAGCTTTACAGGCTGTTTTTGATACCATTGGGGGGAAAAAAAATAATAATCAGAACATGTTTGGAGACTCCACAACTTTCTAGAGAGGCATAATGTTATACAGCTTCTGAAAATGAAAAATCTACCTTATTGCTTATTAAAATTTAGGCAAATAATGAGGTGAAGGGGATAATAAATAACCTTGAGGGAGAAACACTTGGCAATAGTAAGTTCCAAACTGTCATGGCCAAAAGAGTCTTGACTTTGGGAATTTAGCTTAATTTGATTTATTGCCAATTAACATAAACTTTTATTTACCGATTCAGGCATTAGAAAATAGAGATGACAAACAATTAAACAAACGCTTAGGTAAACCTCTTTCCTCCCAGTTCCCCAGGCTCCACTGCAGTCCAACGCATCTTCCCCCAACCCACAGCAGCCAGTCTCCCCTTCCCTTGTTTTGGACACACATTACACTCGCTCCCTGCAAGCCCCTCGGGTGAGGCGACGGGCAGCTCGGGAGATTGGGTTGGTACATGATGTCTTCTTGCTGCTCCTTCTTATTTCTTACCGTTTTCTTTCTCTGCTCCTTCCTTTTGGCTTGTTCCCCTCTTCCCCAGCCCAGGTCCTCCACATGCTGCAGTCCCTTCGGGGTATCCCTGCTCCAGTGTGGGTCACCCATGGGCTGCAACACCTCCCCACACACAGTGCCCCCCCTCCAAGAACCATTTTCAGCCCCATTCCTGACAATGTCCCCTTCCACGTGCCTCCTCCTGTATCTGCTTTTGTGTCCCCTCTCATGCAGCCTCCCATCTCCTCCTGTCTCTTTGTTTTCTGCTCTCATCTCCCCACATCCCCCACAGGGAAGCTGGGACACCTCTGACTGGCCACTTTTCAATCAAGTGAAAACTTCCATCAAGGATTATATGCTGCAGTTGGCAGAAAGCTTGCCCTCCAGCTCCCCAGGCTGTTACTGTCTATCTGCAGAGCTATCCACTTTTACAGGAGTCACTCCAGCACCTTGCATCAGCACAAAATGCCATTTTAGAGGGAGCAAAACTAAAGAGGTATGCTGCGTTGGGAGTCACCATCAGGCGCAGCTTAACCAGATCTTTTCCACACCACCTTCCAACCAAGGTTCTCCAGCCACTGGAGCTGTTTCATGCCGAGAAGGTGGAAAAGGTATTTTTGCAGACTAGCTGATGCTCAATCTTTCCTCCTTGCTTATCCTCCCCCTCCCTACCAAATACTCAGGCTGCAAGTGAGGCAGCGGATGGCCACATCCCTCAGCACAGCTTCCCCGAGTCAGAGTCCACCTCCACAAACTGCAGCTCTTTTAATAGCATTGTCGATGAGAGATTGCATATCCAGTTAAGTGCTGTTCAGATGCACCCACAGACGTTCACTGCTTCAGAAACACATCTCTTCCTAATAATATAGTTGGCTACATTATCTTATTTGACACTAAAAACTTGAGATGACTGATGGTAGTTTAAATTCTGAATAGACAAAAATTATAGAGCAGCTTTATAATCTTTTGCATTAGTGCCCTGGGGAAATGGCTGAAGTCTTTATCACATTCAAAGGACAGCATGACTGATGCTAAACCTCTACCCTCCCAGCCAGACCAGCCTTCCATGAAGGTCTCAGGCAGCCTGGTTGGGAGCCTACCTACAAGAGCGGCTCTCAGGGCCTGCCATTTGATCATTAGGTGCCAGGCTTTTCATCTTCCCTAAGTACCGCTTTGCAGTGTTTCTAACTTACTTGCAACTAAGTCAGGATTCAAGGAACAAAGAGAGAGGAAGGATGATGAAGGGAAAAGAACAGAGTGAGAGACTTTTCCTTTACCTGGAGTATACATTGCTATCCCACTGAGAAGTAACGTAGTGTTTACTTCCTGGACACACAAATACTACAAATGGGTTGAGAAACTATATCCTAACAGGTGTGGAAAAGCGGTTCAGGAACCTGCCCCAAAAGAAAGAATAAATACACTGGCAGCCGTAAGGGGTAGGTTCAGGGAGGACTGGGCTTTTATAACATCCCTGGAAAGAGCAACATTCATTACTTTGAGAATCATAGTGCTTATTTCAGTACCAAAATAAAAGGAGTACGAACTTGCACTCAACTTTCTCCCCAATCTCTTTTCCCAATTTGAAAAAGCAGTCCAAAACAGAGCTCTTCCTATTAAGAAAAAAAGATGTGCAGAGCAAAAGGAGCCTCTCAGGAGAAACGGACGGGACGACGGAGGCTCAAAACCTCTCAAGCGGCTCGTATCACTTCAATAAAAGCACTGATGACCACATGGAGTCCACATGAGTGTAGGGGACTGGAACGGAGAGATGGACACCAAACTGGAAACCTCCTTAAGTCTGTTGCCAGAGGAGAGCGTTCCCACTGTCCTTCCCCTCAACTCATGGTCTCTTATCAGAAACCACCATTTGCCTCAACCCCCAAGCCCCCAAATTCTTATGGTTATAAACATCTCCACAGAAGATAACTCTCCTTTTCCTCCCTGAGGACTTGTAACACAACAGTTAGTGAGGAAAGAACACTAAATGGAAAGCAGGTCTCTCTAATGCAATGCTCCCTTCTATTTCCACCCTTCAATGAATATTGCTGTTGTATCAAGTCCTTGTCTTGTCCTCCGCCGCTTGTCTATCAAGCTTGCTTCTATTAATCCACACAGAAATCTCTTCAGGCTGGGTTTCTATCAACAAGAAGAGGAGACAAGTGCTCCAGTCTTTTTTGAGCATTGCAAGCCTTCTTCCTAGGTCCAAGCCCATCCCAGGACAGAGGTATCAAGAAAACTCCACGTAGTAGATGCTAACCTTCATGCTAAGCTCACTGAGATAGCAACTTAGGCACAAGTTTTACAACCATTCATTTGAGTCTGTCCAGTTAAAGTTCAGTGTCCCAGTTTTCACCAGACAAAGAGCTGCTCAGCATTTCGGGGCGAGTAGGTACTTTTTGCACCGTGTTTTCACAGTACTGCTGCATCCCTACCCCAGGGTATACTACAAGTCAACAAACTGACTTGCACACCCATGAATTATAGACTTAGCAAAGTCCCTAGCAGAAGGAGTAGTACAGTGACGTTGAAATGCAAATGCAGGAGTCGGTTCTGTATCAGAACTGCTGGACTCTGGTACAAGCACCCACAGTTTCTCCAGCTCACAGACCAGTAGCTGACAGTGTCAGATGAGGTCACTACACATGGTCCGTCTGTCTCTGTCACGGGAGGGACTGCAGGCTGTTAATTTAGTCAGTCCCTTGAGAAAAAACACGCAACCTGAGGACTAAATACTAAAAAAAAGCTTCCTTACTACCTGCTAGTCAGTGGGCAGCATTCCACCGGGGAAGAGAAAACCATGGCCTCGCCGCTGCAGGAAATAATGTTCTTAAAGCAGCATCGCCAACAGCAAAGACAACACAAAATATACCACCTGCCTACATAGTTTTCAGCAAGCTTGACAGCGAGAGGAACATTTTTCCTCCCACATCCAGAGGAAAATATCATCTCCCTGTCTGTCTTTATCCGTCTTTTGTGTCTTGCCTTTTAATTAGCCTATAAATGCTTTGGAGGAGAGAGCCATCATTCTGATTCTGCATTCATGCGGGGCAGAGGGTCTTGGTTAATGGCAAGGCCACCTTAATGTTGCCGAGATAAGAGCCATCATCAGCCAGCCCCTGTTTAGCAGCTTCACCGTTCCTTCGTTTTGCCGGACCGCGGCTCCCTTGGCTTTGCAGGCGGGCTGTGTGGTTTCCACGTGCGTTCTCCACACGTGCTGGGACTTGAAGAGTGCCTCTCTACGCCGCAGCATCATTCCCCACCCCGACCGGCTGCCCCCCTGCCCCAGCACATACCTCTTCCCCCCCTCCCCTTCCCCTGCTATCTCAGCCCCGATTAGTTGCATGCTTGTGATTAAGTCCCTTTTAATAAATGACTCCTATTAAACTGGATTCCTCTGTCACTGGGAGAGACATAAAATTAAAAACTGTCTGTCTTTAATCATGCCAGGCTTCATCTCCGTCTCTCAGGCTCCATTTATCAATAATTAATATAAGGAAGACTGAAATCCATTTCAATTTCAAAGACCCAAATGTTACATTTTTTAATAAAAAAGAAAGAAAAGAAAGAAAGAAACCACCATCACTCCCAGAAACAGAGACAGCCAGACTCACACACGGGAAAAGAGAATCTGGCAGCGCTGCAGCAGGCTCCAAAAGGAGAGAGAGGCTTGGATGTGACAAGCAGCTCCTCGTGGGTTTGTAACTGGAGATTTTTCCTCTCCAGTACTCCCACATAGAGGAAGAACCCCAGCGGTCCCAAGGCCTACAGAGACCTGCACTGCAGCTCGTGGCCTTATTTCTCTTGGTTTTACCGAGTCCCCGGAGCTACGACAAGCCAGCACACTGTGCTACCCGGTCTGGTACCTTCTTCTAAAAAATTCAGATATCAGGTGCTCCAAGGGAAAAGTCACAACAGCGCTTCCCTACAAACACAGTGGCAGTACAAGGCAGGATTTACCGGGATGAACAAGGATGTGGGAAGGCAAGTCACCAGCCTGGTTCTCATTACATTGCTCTATAAAGGCCTAGAATTGACATTAAAATCCTTCTTCCTTTATTCAAATGGTGCGGCTGTTTACTCTGGCTTTTTATCACTACACCACACCCAGCCTCTCAGCCCATCCTATTTTTGTTGCATAGGAAGTACAAGAAAGTCCATCACAAAAACATTGACAAATGCCACCAAATTTTTTTTTTTTTTAATGCTTTCACCCCTGAGACAGGGGCTGGCTGCTTGGTGTGAGGTACTTGGAAAAGGAAAACTGTTGGGCATACCTACCCGTGAAGCGAAGGGCAGTCACAGTTTGGGTTGGTATCCCTGATTTTGGGTACTGTACGCAGCACACCTATGCGATCCACAGTCAGGGTGCCTCGAGCTCTGACTGTGGTCAGCTTTAGACCAGACAGGGTATGTCTCCGAGTATACCTACGCGATATGGTCCTCTGCCAGCAGCACCACTTGAGAGAAGCCCCCGTGACCATGGTGACGCTGTGCCTCGAGTCATACACCCTGCAAGGGCTGTCTAGCTCAACTCCAAACGCACTGAAGACGTCCACACGGCTTTCGGTCAGTTCAGAGTACGGGTAGGCAAGCTGACATCGTCAAGAAAAAACAGCACATGAAACTGTCACGCAGACATATCTGGCATGAGCTCAAGTCACATCACATGGACATACCACCTTAGCAGTCCGGACAGCTGTGCCAGCCCCAGACCTGTCAGCCATTACATAGGTAAATATAGAACTGAAAGTGAAATAGAACACAAAAAGCAGAAGTTGTCCTTTCAGGGGAATCTTGCACATGAAGCAAAAAAACCCATTCCAAACCCAGGTTACCGGTCAATACCCAAATGACACTGAGCAAATAAATACCCAACACCACGCTAGAAATAAAGGTGAACCTCCAGACTAGGTGTTACCCTGCATAGCTCCTAAGACAGGCAATTCCCAGCATCTTCACCAGCTGAATGCCTGGCCCATTATCTCCCAAGCCTCAGCAGTTACCTGGACTCCCCAGTATCGGTGGATCTCAGCCCAACCACTTCCCTGCTGCCCACCCGTAATTGCCACGGAACAGGGGAGTCGCACGCAACTAAACCCTGCCGCTAGAGGTAGCGACAATTAGGACATTACCCTCTGATTAATAACCCTATGCAGGGGAACACAATAAGCAGCCCGGTGTAACACCGTAACGCTATCAGTCATTACTCAGTAATTACTCTGCAACTACACAGGGACGCAAAGGCACACCACCCCCCGCCACAGTTAGTGGAGAAATATCATTCAATAGCCTTTAATTACTGCAGAACCACACGGTAGAAATGATGACCTGCCTGCCGGTATAAAGTGGTCCTATCACTCACTGCTCATTCCCTGGTAGTTACACTAAGGGAACACTTTGGTAACCCCACGGCAACTGTGGCGCGTTGCGGCTGTGGGAATTTTTATCCCAGCACACGGTGCATTTTCAGGATTGTTGGGGGGGGGCCGGTATGGAGGGATTACAAAGAAACATTTGTTGAACTACCGTTATCTTCCCAATAAGCTCCCTGTTCCATGCCACTGAATTGTGGCAACATCGTGGTAATGCTTTCACTGAAACTTAGACGTGAGGGGGATAATTGCACCTTTGCCCTGCAGATCTCGTGGTACTTATAATTATATCCTGTTACCAAGGAACACAGCAATTTCCAACCTATTACCCACAGGTATCATTTATTTCAGAGTTAAATTTATTACTTCAATGCCAGCCTCACTCACGGTTCTCCTTTATGCATTCAAGCTTCCCTAGTGACAAACATTGAAAATAGAGTGAACTGAAAAAGACGGGATATAGGGACAATAAATGGGAGCAGGAGATGCAGATGCCTTTCTGGCCCTTGCTCTAGCCTGTGCATTGCTTTTTGTTAAGCCTGGGGGGATTTTCTTAAGGGAGGAGGAGCATTAGTGCAAAAGGGGAGCAACCCTTCTGCAAACCTAGAGAGGCTGCAAAAATGAAGCTGCCCCCAGGGCCACCCGAGCCTGCGATGGGGCTGCAGTGCTGGCTCTCAGCCCACGCGGAGACAACGGTTGTCGCAGCTATCCACGATTTCCAGGCTGCTGTGCTTTGTAAACCTTCCCTCCAGGAGCCTCTGTGCCTTCTAACCACTTTTTCTGCAAGATCAGGGAAGGAACAGAGATGTGCTTTAGCATACAGCTGAACTCCGATGCAAAGGACTGCCCATTGGTCTGTAACTACATAGCATGTGATAGAAAAATAAAGCCTGTTTACTTCTGACTATTCAATTTCCAACAAGAGGGAAGTCACAGGAGGAAGGAAGAAATTGATATTTTCCCCAAGCTATATCAACATTTTAAAAGGAAACAAGCAGTCAAGAATATGGATCTTCACTGAACGCAGTGTGCCACATCACCAGCAGCAGAAACAAAAATATGTGTAGCCAGTTCTGCAGGTTTCCCCTTTCCCAGCTTGCAGAGATGCTCCTGATGCTTATCACCACCACTGAGCTCCTCACGAGTTTTGTAGCATTTCTGCACACAAACCAGTGTGGCCTCTGGACCATTGCAACCTATGACAGCTTTTAATAGCTCTTTAAAGGATATTCCAGCAATCGGGTACTGCACCTTCACCACTACTGACACTCACCTACTCCAAAGAGCTGAGAGGGGCAAGCCTGGTACTCTTTATCCGCCTTGGGAACACCTAGTTTGCCCAGAGGGGAAGGATTTAATAGAGGCTACTGAAATGTGCTGGTTCAGTCCTGTGTCAAAGGGCAGGACAAGGCCGAAAGCGAGGAGGACATGGCAGCAGGAGGCGGTCAGGACCAGGGGTCAGTCCTCCTCCAGGTTCCTGCAGCCAGAACATGGGTCCGATCAACGAGCATCCCATATTACACACAGTTTGGCTAATAACAACAGGTCTCCATTTTGGGGAGATCAAACAATACCAAACACTGAAAAGGCTAGAAAGAGTAGATCGAGGTATTACAGATGCGTGTCCCACTTCCTGCATTATCTTTGCCATGAGTAAGTCATCTCCTCGGAAAACGATAGGTGCTCCAGCTCCCGGAGAGGGGCTCGCTGCCGTTCAAACGCCTTGCGCTGTTACGGCAAGTCAAGCTCTAGGAGCAACACGAAAAGATAACGCTGGAACACGAAGAGAAGACCTGAAGTAAGTTGTTATGGAAACCAGATTCTCACAAGCTCACACCACCAAATGAGGTCTCTCCCCTTACGTCCGTTTGTCAAAAAGCCCGAGACGCACAGGAGTTGCTAATGACCACGGCTCTGTTGCCTTACCTTGCATTCACAGTAGGTTTTAATCAAAAGAAACAATGCCCACTTTAAGACGAACTACTTCATTGTCAGATTTTTAAAGTTTCAGAAAAATCAAAACAGCACCAAAGAGTGATGGCAAGACCACACATTAATATGCTCAAGCCCATGTTTAGCAGCACAGACATACAGGATGGGGAACAGCTACTTCACCTAAGCGATGTAGTGCCGTTTTACATGCCCTGGGTTATCCATCTGACTTCTGCTGGCCTTTCCGGCAGCGCATAGCTCTTCCATAGCTGACATTTACCACTATTGCTTCATATTACATTGAGTATACTGAAAAGGCAAATTCTTGTGTATGCTTATACCGCAACAAAAAGTCTGTATGGCAGCGTACTGACAACAGTAGTGGGTAAAGATAATTTTCCCCACAGAAACAAAGCAGGGAGCTGGCTATGGCAGACTGCTAAGCAGCAGTGGAGACAAACCACTGTCTTTCCCCATCACTGTTAAATCCTTGGTTACATCTGGGGAAGAAAAGGGTGGGATAGACCTGGCACTTACTTCCTGCTGGGATCCCCTGCTTCCTATCCTCCAGTGCTAGCAAGATCTGTGAGATTGTTTTTCCAGGGTTTTCCATGCAAGTTCTCATCCTTTAAATTCTGCCATAGGATGGAGAGAAGTTCACCTATGCCATCAAAACGCTTTAAGCTGACTGATGAGATACTGCAAGAATCTTGCGCTGGACATCAGTTCGGCCCTGACACTATCTTGTACCCAGACCTTCTTCCAGAAAGACTCCAACCCATCCACCCTGCATTTCAGGACCTGTCACTACCACGGTGCTCAGGATCAGCCACACTTCCAGACCTGAATCTTAGGACTCAGGCTTATGATTTGACCCAGCATCATCCTGACAACCTGCTCATTCCTCTGAGCAACTTGTTCTGATCTTCCTACTCCACAGCTTCCGACAGCAAGCTAAAGCAGGCGTAGGAAGGTGCACCCCTACACGGGAGGACATAAGAGTGCTCAGAAACATGCTTGGTGCCACCAAGAAACCAATGCCAGGAGGTAGAGTTTAGAACATGTTCTGTGCTGTCTTAACCTGTGTCTGAGGGCAGGAAGAAGAAACAAGCAGCACTGACAGGTCTCACGCCAGCTCCGTGGCCCCTACTTTGGCAGCACGCTGTCTGGCTTGCAGGGCAATAGCAGCAACACCTGCTACAGTTACGAATGCAAATGAGTTTCTCTGCTGGTTTTAGTCACTCACAACTTGCCAAAATTTCCATCTTCAGAGCTGAAATCTTCCAGGCTTGGCCAGTATCCAATGGCGATTATTTTTTGAAAGAACATGGCAGAAGTGACCTAACCACTACAGAGCGCTTAGAATGGCGTTCATCGCTATTACTCAAAAGTCCTGACAGACAGAATTAACCAGCTTTAAAGTCCACAAAGTTTAAGTCTGAGACTTAAAAAGCCAGAAGCATCTGCCAAGGGATTTCAAACGTGCACCTTTTAGCAAGTGTTCGTACACCGTTCAGTGCACAAGGGCTCCAAATTAGCACTAAACCTCAAGGATCCACCAAGATGGAGTTGAGGGAGGGAGGAAGGGTTAATGATCCTGTAACCAACTCCTATCTGGTAAAAATAGCGTGCAGGGCATTTTGCCAACTCACTGCTAAATTAAACCGCACAGGCAGGTAGCATAAGGACTTGTACTCACATTCGTTGAAGTTTCCATGAGTTTCAGCAATGGCTTTGAGACCTTTCCTCTGAAGGCATCGTTTCCTGAGCAGCTAAGCAGATTCAACAGGTCACCGAGCCCAGAGAAGGAAGACTTGCTCCCCACTTCTCACCCATGCCCTTAGCTGTGCAGCTCTGCCCCCTTCCTTGCACCAGCTCCAGCGCTTGCTGGACTCACCTTGCACCCAACCAATTTGGCTTACTAACCAACCTGGAAACCAGATGCTTTTATTTGCTGGGTTATGACTTGAAAGAACTTGGAGAGGGACCTACTGAGCACCAGAGCAAGTAGAAGGTAAGTGGCAGGAACATGCACCTGGAAGATGCACACTCTCAGGCTACTGGTGGTAGCAAGCTATTAGAGTGCTTTACCCATCTGCAGCATCTTCACTCCAAGTCTCTGCAAGCTGGAAATTTGTAAAGCACTCAAGCCCCTCTGCAGGGAAAAATCTGGTCTTAACATACAAGAACACAAATCCCTTTCTAGTAACCAGCATTAGAAAGACAGGTCTTTTCTTTGATGGGTCTAACTCACAGTATGTAAACATCTCCGCAACAAAAAGACGATATAGTGGCTCTACAGAAAAATGTGCCCAGGTAAGTATAATGCTGTGGCATTTAGAGTCTGCAGGTGAAGCTTCCAGGCTCCGAGATGTGAATACAGAGCCTCTTTACATTCAATCAGCACTCACTGTCATGAGTCTGACTTTTGTCAGTGGTATTCTTTTGGTATCTGGAAGAGGAGGGACAGAAAGAATTGCTTTAAGTCACAGGAAAAATAATCAGGTTTTCATCTGGGAAGACAGAAGAGGTGGGAAAGGGAAGTGTTCTGAAGGTTTTGCAAATTTCCCTTGCATGAGGTTGCTAGCTCTACACTCCAAAGCGAGCTATTTATTAATTGCAGACAGTGCATTGAAGAGGTTACAAGAAAGTACAGGATGGGTGGGCAATGACTAGTGGTTGACTCGCATTCTCTCTCAGTGAGTCCTGCAATTTCTTCTCTACAGTGCATAAGGTTGTATGGGTATAAAACACAAGAGAAAAATGTGACTTATCTGATGAAGAAGCTACAGCATAGATACTGTAAGCTGGACAGTCTTTGCTACTGAATCAAAACTTCAATTTTTTTTTTTTTTTTTTTGTGGTTACTCCCATTCTTCAGTGGTCAAACCATACTTGCAAACATAATGATGCCCATACACAAGGACCAAGTTAGCCATCTTTCCAAGGTAACTGACAGAAACGGGGAGAAGGGGGAAAGGTTGATAAATGCAATCTGTGCTGTTAACTCAACAGATACGAGGCTAGACAGTAGAAGGCAGGCCAGCCATGTTCTCAAGGACATTCCATGTACACTGTTGCAGTGACTGTCAGATGTGCATCTCCACTAGCTTACAGCCCCCAGCGGCATCTGCCTGAGCAGAGACACTATACTATAGCATTAAGCTGGGACCCCAGCACGCCCCGAGTCCGCGCCGCACAGCACCCCAAGATCAAGCAGAAAATACATGTTGCGCTTCACTGACCCGCTGCCGAGTGCTACACATTCCTTTTCTTCCTGCTACCGACTTACTGGGAAACAGTAGCATTACTCAGCACAGCGCAGGAGCCCTCCGAGATTTGTCATCTTGCTTTATATGACTGCTATAACACTCTTCAAAAGAACACATCAAGAAACCTAGTTCGGCTCTTGCAGAGGCTGTAAGTTTGGCAAATGGCGTTGAAGGCAGCCTACGACGTACAGCACGCGCGCCAGCAAACCTGCCTATTTGTTCGGCGCACGCGGGTACCTGGGGCCACGTAGAGCCTTTGCCGACTTCCACGGCTTTCCCACGCAGAGCAACTGGCAAGACCGTGACCTTGTTTTGCATAACGGCTTGATTCGGATAATCCCAAGAGCGCTTGCAGTCATTTAAATCAGTTGTAATATAAGGAATTTCAGACTGATTTTAATTCTAAAAAAAAGTTAGATGCGCAGAGTGAAGCGCAGTCAGAAAATGTCAATGCAACACCTCCCCTCATAGTCTTAACCACAGCCTCCTGTGCATATGCATTTTCATGCAGCTTTGTGACACTTTATGTGCCCCCCCCTTGCCCCCGTCCATAGGATGGCTGGGACTTGCTGAATGAGCAGCTATTCCATATTTCTTTTTCCTTCCATTATTCATTGTGTGGCCTTACATCTTATTTATCATACACTAAGCCCCTCATTGAACAAGGCAGAAATCCTGCAATCAGAACAGCCTGTGAGCATTTAAAGACTGTATTGTAATTCTGGTATTTCCTGACTTCTGTGCATTTCGTTTCACTGTTACTTTAATCCATGTCTTTTGTGTTGAATTTCATTGCCTCTTTAAAAAAGAAAAGTGGATAAACAAAGAAATTCCTTCTTGAGCAACACATTGACAGACAGCAATAGAGCATTTGTCTTTTATAAATGTGCAATTTAGAGCTGTGGAAATAATTGATTTCTTGGTTTGCGAACAAATCAAAATAAAAGTTATTTTGGGGTTGCCCTAAAAGGCATGCAAAAAAGTCTAGCCTAAGTTAAAAAGCAAAAATAATCAGATGAAGCCCCCAAACTCATTTGTTTGGATGAACTCAAGTGTTGCACTGGGAATAGATTGCTCTGTTGTTGGATTTCTAGCACTTTCAAAAATAAAGTTTTCATTCCTTTGATTTTTAAATAAACCCCCAAAGTTTTACTTTGATCATCTTTCTACTTCCTTGAAGTTAGCTCTTTCTCCACACCCACCCCCAAAGATCTCATCACAACTTCGACTTGAGCTTGCCATCATTTCGACTGACTTAAAGTTGTATTTTTGTAAAAAGCTGTTCAGAAACAGGGAGAAGGGAGGGCTGAGTTGCCCACCTCCTGCTTTAAAGCGATTGACTGGGCAGAATCCCCCACTGCTTCTGCTCTCACCTCTTTGTCATTATTTATAAACTAAGTGCACGAGCGTGGCTACACCTCAGAGTTAACGGCCGACGGGCCACGCGATGCCACGAATTACCGTGATTACGCAGTGGGGTAGGGCTGGGGGCAGACAGGCAGCAAACCCACGAGATTCAGCCCCGTTCTGACTACGCACGGTCGGCGGCTCTTTTGCAGGACCAGGGCCTGACGTACACCATTACTCGGCAAAACACGATATCGATATTTATGTTGCCATAACCCATTAGCCGCAGCCAAGGTCCTGTTGTGCGAGCCGCTCAGGGCACATCAGGGCTGAAAGGGGAATGGGAGCCCAGAGGGTGCCATCTGCCCAGAAGGACACAAATACTCATTAACAGGTCCAGGCTTCTCTGCCCAGGACCCGCTACCCAATTCTTTGAGCCACCTTAAGTGTGGAGGGAGATCCGACAAAAAAAAAAAAAAAATAGGAACACGCACCTTTGCTTTCTTGCATGCGACAAGTACACAGAACTCCCACTTCACATCTGCATGATTATTTTGGAGGTCTACTAAACTAACTGCTCAGAGAAAGTTGACTGCAGCTTCAGTCAGTGCCCGGGAATAGCCACGGATCTGCTGTTTACACTGGCATTGCCTCACCAAGATTTTCACAGGCACGTTTATTCCCAGTGGGCTAAGTCTCAGGCAAATTATAATTTCAGTGCACCTTAAGAAGTCAGGAACTAAATCCACTTGCAAAGCAGACAGCAAATGACAAGTTCTCAGAGCTGTAAATGCAGACATTATTGCCATTTTTAGATGCGTTGAGGGGAGTGTTTATCAGTTCCCCTCCGAGCCCCGTTCAGAAGCAGACAAGGATGCTCAGTTTTCCTCCTAAAAATTACCAGCACCTTAAAATAGCAATGCATAAATGCAATCAAGTTCTCTACGGTGCGTGGCAACGGGGAGCTGGATCCTGGAGAGAAGTCGACACCGACAGCGTTACTACTTCCGTGCCAAAGTTGACATGTGTGACAGCTCAGATTTTTCCCGCATCGTCTCCTGTCCCAGGAAGGTTTATTAGCCTGGGCAGAGAGCTGTGCGAGTGCCTGGGACCAGTTTGATCCCGGAGCCAGCCTCGCTGCATTCGGACGGCATCGGAGGTATTAAGCTCTGTCAAACCTAAGCTGATCTGTGTGGATCCCATGTGGTTCCCCTTGCACCTAAGCAACCTGTTTTATCTACAGGCTGTGTTGTCTGGGAATGAATTATTCAGCATTAATCGATTTCTCTTTTTTTGCCAAAGAGAAATATCTTTTATTTACAGTTTATCCGAAACACTGAATTTTCTTGCCAAGATGCTCCACCACAGATACCTGCAAGTGCTTTCGGTCAATGTCATTTCATGCCTGTTCCTCCCTTATTTTCTTAGAATAATTAAAAGAATGATATGTCAATAAAATGTCAAAATATTTTGAGGTAAAAATATTTCTTTTCTGAAAAAGCTGAAGCAGAAAATTTTGATTCTCTGATTCGAGGGAGTGGGGTTGGGGCTTAAATACTTCACAAATCACTTGGGTCAAACAGAATACTCATTTTTGCTGAATAAAGTACGCAACCAAAAATCTTATCCAGCTCCATTTGAAATTTAGCATTTAGAGTGAAAATACGTGTACAACTTCAGCTTTATGCATAGGTGCATGCTTCACCAACAATAAATTGAACAGAACAGGGCACAAAGACACTGTACTAAATTGCATACTGCAGCCTCCAATTTTGTACTTTCAGATATTTATGGGTAGCTGCAGAGTTGTGGGTACACTCATTTTTCACATGCAAATGGTCATTTGCACACCCAGATATGCCTGAAAAATTAAAGACTTGTTTGAGCACTGATGAAATACAAAACTCTATGTACTGAATAAAAGCATTAAGGCACCACAGCAAAGGGAAGGAATACAGAAACATTACGGGATAGGCAAGAAATATTTGAGAGAAGCTGAAAAGAGATGAAAATTTTCAAAAGCAGCCCTGTGGGTTTGGAAATTCTCCTTCGGTTAGGAACAGCCTCAGAAATAAAGATAAGAAAAACAGCATAACCCAGCTGAAAATCTGCCCTTGGCTTCTCGCATGATCTCTTAAGAAGACGACGAACCGATGTGGTTGATTGAATGAACACCCTTAAACGCATTATACCTTCATATTAATGAAACTATTGAAAAGAAAACACTTGGAGGAAACATTTCAGTGCATCAGCACACAAGCAGGCTGGTTTAAGGAAAGAGCAATGGTCTCCACTCACTGTCAGTGTAGCTACACCAGTTTGTATCTGCTGCTCTTACAGCCACAGATTCTGGCACTCTCCTCTCACACCCCACAGGTTATGAAGAATTGGGTGTCAGGCTCCATGAAACAAAGGCACTAGCACCCAAAAACCACCCAGGTAGTACAGTACCGCAACAGCCTTGCAGTTCTGTCAAGAAGTGAAAGACCAGCTGAAATTTGGGGCTTCTTCCCTCCCCACCTCCCTCTCCAGCTCATTGACACGTACTCCCTCAAAACGCTCACGCGCAACCTTAGTCCCTTCCACAGACGACACGACATCAAATTGAGAGAGCCGTGACTATTTGACATCCCAGCTGATAACAGAGCAGCACTTTTGAGCAACACTTTGAACAATAGGCAAGAAATGTGGCTTCCATAAATGGGCGAATTTACAGCTTGCTGTTCAAGAAATAAATAAAGCATTACCCACAAAGCATCATTTCTCTTTGAAGTATGTCACCTGTCACTAAAGGTTAAATAACTGTCAACCGCTCGTGTGAGGCTGGCGGGGGTAGGTTGTAGCTTTGCAACTTCTTACAGCTTTAATGGGGACTGCGCAGTTATAACCCTCCTGCTTTAAGGAACGCGACATCACTGACTGTCAGCGAGGGAAATGGATCACCTACCACACGCCTGTTACCAGCTCATCGTCTGTTATGATTTTATGGAGGAAACGGGTCAAAATAGAGTAGGCAGCAATCAGCATGAAATAATGGGCCAGCTGCTGTGACTGACAGGACGAGATGCAAGAGACACGGGCTTCAGATTTGGGAGCCAAGTCCTACAGGAAAAGCAAAGGTCTCCCTCTCTCTCCAAGACGTAGTCACACCATTAGTTTGTGCCTCTGTTCCCCATCCACGAGCCAGGGGTAACAGGCACCCATCGCTCTCACGCTCACAACACCCTATGGAACTAGGACAAAAGATTCATAGCTCAGACCGCCCGGTGAAGGGAAAAGGGCCAGGTGGACACAAGCACACAAAGAACACTAGGGAGACCACCAGCGAAGATTCAAATCCCATGCAGACTCTGTTCACAGGCCACGGAAGGAGATGGCATCTTCTCTTTTCCCCCCCGCCCGTCAAAAACCTGCCCCTAAAGTTTCAGTTGAGGTCACTTTGCCCCCCCCCCCCCCCTTCCTGCCACCTCTGGAAGGAAGAGACCAGCTTAAAACCCCGAACAACGTGCAGGAGATGACAGTAGGGCAAGGAGCTTACTGATGGAATGGGAATCATCAGAAAACATGCCACGCGTTCAGACATCGAGCTGAAAAAATACACGCTTCTAGAAATAAGAGAGAGCATGTGGACTTGGTAGCCTGCCATTTCCCACAGAGTCTGGTAAGGACAAAGCACTGGGCAGAAATCGCTTGCAAAGTCCCTCAGGCATTGGTGAAAAGTGATGGTAACCCCGTCAGACAGGCAAGCCTGCTTGCCTTCTCCCTTCTACAGGGAGCACGCATGTATTTTCAAGATGAGAAGTCATTATTACAGAAGGGAAGATAATTTCTACACTTGATACGGGCAGGGGTTTGTGCCTACGCAGGCACACAACCCTCTTGAGGCACGAGTACACACGTACTGTAGAAGTTCCCTCACCCTGCAGTTGGCTGACCATGCTCACAGGGCTCAGTCACCTGCCTCCCCCAAATCCTGCCAGGTAATAAAAGACAGCAGGAAAAGTTAAAGCCTCATCTCTCAGCTGGATACTCATTAGTCCTACAAACATGGCAAAGTGGTCTGTTACCGCTCTTCTGTAGTACCTGTGATATTACCCTCTCAGGGTGAGAACCGTTCAGAAATGGTTTTTCTGCCAAAGCTCAACAGCATTCCCGTTTTTGCCCTGCAAACAGCGTCTCGGCAAGAGCTCCCTTCCCTCTCTGGAGGATGGGTGCACAACCCAGAGAACCACTGGCCGTTCTTTGCCTCTACTTGAGAGAGAGTTACTGGAGTTGAGGGTCTGACCTACAGATAACCACAGACTGACAACAAAGCCCCAAGAATATTGAGAAACAAACCTCTCTTTCAAACCTCTTCACTCAGCTGTTTTTCAAATTCAAAGTGTCCATATGGCTAATCAGCATGAAGGGCTTGCTGTGAGAGCAAAAGGATTGCCAGCATCCCAGAAGCAGACAGACATTCAATAACAGGAGCAGCACCGTGATACCTAGCAACTTCTGAGTCCGTTTCCATCTCAAAACTGTATCTCCTTCTCCACTCCACCAAAACTGGAAGTAATGAAACCTGTATTCCTGATGATACCAGGGGAAGGAAAGGGAAGTTTGTCCCAGTTTGCCAAAAACACAAATCCCATTTGCATGTTGCATTTCAAGTTTCACACTGGTTCTGAAACTCCATGCCTGCTCTCGACCCCTGTGCCATTCCCCGGTCATCTAGGTCTAATGAAGTTGAACGAAAACTGTTAGGGAAGAGGAGCATGATGCAAGAGCAAACACTGGTTGTATAAGGGCTAAATGACCCTTTCTTATCCAGTAAATCCAACCCTTGCCCTCAGGGTGGGTTCTCAACCTGCTAAGAGACCTCCGTTGGGCTGGCAGCACGAACTGCAGATGAACACTCTCACGGAGGTTTGCCATCCTCTCCACCACCTATTTTATCTAGGAAGATTTCTAGCTGTATGTAGACAACTGCAGTGTGGCATCACAAAGAGTAGCCCTGTGCCTTTCTGAAGTCTCCTGTTCTTAACAGGAAGATTAATAGATAATATAGCTTCCCCTGAGGAGCCATCAATGAAGCTTTTGAGGAACCAGATAGAGGTTCCAGAGAGAGAGAACCAGAACACGAGAGGGGGCTCACAGACTCTTTGTCGTAAAGCCTTTATCAAAGTTTGTAGTGCTCTCGAGTTTGGACAAATTTAGACAAGACCCAAGTCATTTGCCCTTAAGGAGGCCAAGTAACAAATTACCCAAACCACAGCGAGCATCACCCAAACACAGAATTACAAGAATATCCTGTTCTTTATCACTTCTCACGGGCCAGTGGATGTGGCAGCACAAAAGCATACATTGCGATGCGGCAAGCTCTGGATTCTTAAAGAGATTTGTTCTCTTCCTTCACAAACCCTTCCAGTACCACCCAGCTGGAGAGAAACATGCATGCAAGTATTTGGCACCTTTCCTCTCACTTGACAGCCAAGAGAAATCCAGAGGCCAGTTTCCCCAGTGCCCTGACAACCCTACAGGGATGGGATATTCATTTCTATTCCCATGCCAGATGACAAAGCTATAAATTGTGTTCAATCCTACCAGCCCTTGTTTATCTACCATGACAGTCTTCTCTGGCTCTCGTGTGGCTAGGAGCCCAGAGGGCATGCATGACCTTTTTCAAGCTGTTCTGAGTTGTCATAAGCTCTTCTGCCCCCCTTTCTATTTTCCATCATTTTATTCATGCCCTGCCCTTCTCCCTCTATCACTCCAACATCCCTTTATTGCAATTCTCCTCGAACTTTATCTTCTCCTGTCTCCCTGTCCATGAATTACAGCCTCTCTCACTTTCCTCTCTTTTCCTCTTCTTGTTCCTTTTGATGGCGTCTCTTATTTCTCTCCTCCATTTGTTGAGCAGGCCAAGCTTTCGCCCAGACACTCCATTAACCCAAGCCTCCTCTGACTTGCTGCAGTGCTGGAAACATGAAAACTGGGCTCTTCTCCCTCCCTCCTTTCATTTATCTTTGCTCCCTCATGCTTTTTACCTCATCCCCTCTCTCTCCCCCTTCCCTTTTCAGGCACATCATTGTACCTGGTCCTCTCTAGATCTGCCGTCATTTTTTGAGCTCCCCGTTTTGCTCATTTTCCAATCCCCCATCAGCACTCTCTGCAAATTAAGGTCAGAGATTAGTCCTTTGCAGCTGCCCTAGTGCTGAGTCGAACCAAACATCACTTACACCCAGAAATTTCCTTTCAGGGCCACCTGGCAGGGTAAACTAAGACATCTTGCATTTCTTGCCAAGGCCTGAGTTGCTGAACTAGTAGAGAGACAGAATTATTTATAGAGATAGCTTATGGGGATGTTATTGAGACGATGGCTCAACACCTCAGAGCCAGCCCCTCCAATATTCCAGGCGGTAATGAATAAAAAAAATGGAGGGAGAGCAGGAGACGTGACAAATCCTTTAGCTGGGATTTGGTTTCCAGCAGCAACATTTGGCTAATTTTCCCACTCACACAGATAAAACAAAGAAAGGGGTGCCAGAATCTTTGATCTTCAGGAATATGGGAAGCTGTATTTATGGTAAACATGAGCAACATCCGCTGCTTTGACTTCCTAGTGTCAGAGCTGTTAATTTTTACACAACAACACTTAGGCAACGCACTAGTGAGCACTGAAACTTGCAGGTTTGTTTTTAGTTGTCTCATTACATAGCAAGACAGAGGAGAAAATGGACTCGTACAAGACTCGGGAAAAGAGTTTGGGATTGCAATGTCTCTGATAACTCTCATTGTACAGCTGGCACAAGGCCATTTTTCAAGGAGTAATGTGCACATGACAAGACATAAAAAGGCCATCACAGGTGCAAGAAAAACAACGACCAATTCTGCAGGAAGATGTGTTCGTACTGAAACAAGGCAATTCCACCTTTACCAAAGCAACACCGACACCCACCACAAGAACACAGGAGGGTTAGAGAGTTTATTGCAGTCGCCTGATGTGAGGAAAGACTGAGATGCTATGGGCACTGGTGGCAGAAAAATCTGGGAACCGTGGATGAAGAGAGCGCCCTTCATCCTATACTGAGCGTGACAGAAATTCCATCTCTGCAGCAAGAGGCAGATAGTGAGCTTCATGGATGTAATTTCCAGAAGAGGAACAGGACTATGCATCAAGAACCTTAAACCATGGGCAAAAGCACTGGCTCAAGTCCAGCTTCTTAAAAATGTGTTTGGTCCTGGGTAGAAGTACTGACTGAAGCTTTCACCAGAATTGGGTTTTCTCCTGCAAGAATTGTGGCACCCAACCAGCAGAGCTCACTTTGCAGCTCCTCTGTGGCATCATTTCAAATAGCTACCTATGCAGTTACTTCCATAAAACAGAGGATAAAACCTTTTAATCACCTGATTTTGACACTTCTGGTTGAAAACAGCCAATGTGTTCAAACAGTGAATGAGGCAAAACAAACAGACACACATACAAAACAGTTTCCTAAGCTTTTTTTTGTTGATAAGGGACTAAAAGGCAGAATGCCAAAAATAAGACATATTGAAGCCTAGCTATCATACCAAATTGAGAAGCAGCTCAGAATTCCTAGCAAAAGAATAGGATCATAACTCAACAGGCATTTCTGATGGCAAAACGTGGAGAAATGACAAAAAAGGGAAATCAATGGGATATTGTATTACCTGGCTATAAAGTATTCAAGAAGGATAGATTGGGGCCAAGTTTTCTTCTAGCATAACTCCAATGACTTCAGTAGAGTTATGGCAGTAAAGACACTGGTCCTTTAATGCAGGGACCATTCCAGTAGCAATAGACTCATGAAATGACATCACTGCAGGCAGAGAGTCTTAGTTTAACATCTGTCTTGACAAAAAATACCAAGCTGTAAACATATTTTCAAGTTATAATACAAGCTTTCCATTCAAAAAAAGGTATACATCCCCCAATGAAGGAAATCAAAGAGGATAGGACATCTAATGTAAGAGCTACCTGATCAGCCACAGCAAGAATAAAGTTAAGAAACAATTTCATTTTAAGTGCTTTTTGAAACTGCCAGTGCTAGGGTACAGTTGAAAATTGTTTTTCCATTAATTCAGACAATTTAAAATAAAGGTAATTACCAACGAGCTAATATATACCAATGACCAGAATATCATCCAGTTCACGTTCTTAAAACAGCAATCAGAACAAAATCTAAGAGCCTTTTAGATGCACAAGGTACTATCACTTAATCAGAAATCAGCAAGACAGAGTAAACATCAAACTTTTCCATTATGCCTGAAGTGCAGCGTAGTGCATGATAACTCTCAGACTCTTTTTTCCTGTATGTGCTAATGATTTATAAAAATAAGTAATAAGGTGAAAAAAGTTTCACGAGTAGTAAGACTCATCTAGTTCAAACTGTAGAACAAGACGACTCTTCCGAGGTCTCTGATCAAGCTGGGTGCACCCACAGCGTAATAGCAGATCAATCCCCTGTTGACAAATGGAAGGTAACACACAGTAGAAACCAGTTTGAACTGTCCACACACTAGCAGCTGCAAGCCAGTATTAATTGTGACCGCCCAGGGAAGAGGCTGGGTGTCGCTGGGGACAGCTCAATGACAGTCTGATCAATATGCACAGGCAGTAGAGAAGGGTGAGGGGAAGCAGAGGAAATGTGTGGTTGATGAATGTACCCAAGTACATTCTAGTACCGCCATATAAATTAGGGGTATGCGCTCATTTACAATGCTACATTCAGTTCCAGCCAACTGTCCACCCCCGCTACCCCCCCAATGGTACCATACAGCTAAATCATCAGGGATCAAAACAACAGACAAACACAATTACTGCCTGCATGAGGCCACAGATGCTTCCAAGGACAAAGTTAACTTTCATCCTAGCGGGGCAGATGCCTTTGCTATGGAAGATGACTTAGGGACTCCCTAAGGCCTCGTCTTCAAAGGCAAGCTGAATCCCGAGTCATAACATCTCTAAGAGAAAAAAAAAAAACAACAAAACCCCAAAACCACAAAAAAACAGAAAACCAAAAAAACCCCCCAAACCCCCTCAAGATCCCACTCCCACCCATGAATAAGGAAGCCAAGTGATTTGGGCATTCATTAACAGGGTTTCAAACCCAAGGAGTCAGCTGAGCCCTGACCACTGGCAGTGGGGTTACACGGTCCGCATTGACCCACAGAAGCAGCAAACCACCCCGCCGCGGTGCATCTCTCTGCGGATCTTCATTCCCGTTTGAGACACCAAGCACACCTTCGTATGAACCGGCCGCATGGGAGATGGCTTCTGCCTGGTTCAGCTAAGCTAAATCCGTCCAGTCTGTCAACCTGCATCTTCGCCAAAGCAGACGCCAGCAGTACAGCTTGGCCAGCGTGTGAAAAAATACACGGGTACCTCGCACCCAGCCAACTGCCCATGCTTGCCCCCATCCTCCACAATTCCATATAGCGCAACTAGAGCACCACTAGCCCGCCCAAGGCCCCCCGTCCACCCAACCTCATCTGCCAGCTCATCTCAATCACTGCAAAGAAGGCCAGAAGAGCAAAGGAGGGGTTAACGCAACATGCCGAGCTTGGCTGTATGTCAGTCGGATTTGGGGGATGACAACAAGCCTGAACAGACTGTGAAATAAAGCTCTTTCTGTTCTTGGGATGGAGAAAGTTACTCCTCTCCACTTGCCACTGATAAGATTGGAAAGAAGGGGAAGAAAACGTCCTCTTGGGGACTGAAAATTATCTTTTGACCTCCCAAGTGTGACACTTGTTTTCAGCACTACTGCATCTTTTCTTTTAGTGGTATCCTCAGAAGCAAGTTTGCTGCCATAAAAGAAACTGCTGCAGCTGTAAATAGTGATGAACATTGAATATTCTTTACAATTTCTGGAAATGTCTTGTGTCACGCCTATGACTGCACTCTAATTATCCAATTAGGAGGCAGGAAGAAGAGCACATGGCTTATTGTGTCCAGCCAGCTCTTGCATACATCACTCAAACTCTGAATATCAAACAAATTGTTCACAAATTAGCGAGACCAAAATTATTCACAGAATTTCTTTGAATAATCTCAAATAGCCAATAAATTGAGTGAGGGCGAGAGTGATGATGATCTGCTTATCAGCAATTCTGAATCATGAACAGGAAGCTGAGTTTGCCAGGCTTCTTCTGAAAGTTGAGTTTTCACCATAACAAGTATGTGAATTTGACCGAGCGCTGCAGACTACCTTTGAAGTTTAGCGAATAACAGGCTCAAATATGGTCAAATTTAAATACAGACAGAATGCTTCCAAAGCTGTCGTAATTTTTCACCCCCCCTCCATTATCTTTAAATTGTTTACCCAGTACTCCATGCATGTCGACTATGTTGTCAGCAGTGATAAGTGCATGATACCAAAAAAGAAAATGGCTTGCGTGAAGAAGACAGACTGTGATTGCACACAACTTTTTAAAGTTTACTTTCTCTTCCTCCTCTGGCAAATCCACCAACCTGTGAATTTCCCCAACTGTTTTTTATAAGCCCTTGAAGGTTTTGGTTTTCCATTTTTGTCTTAACATTTTGGAGCCATTTTTAAAAACTTAGTGTTTTCAAGAGAGGAGATTGAATATGCACTGAAGCCTTCAGTTTTTTTGAGGCTCTTATCTTAGATGAGCATCTAACAAAGTCCTGGGAAACTTTTAACTTTATGCACTCTTTTCACCAGTTTGTCAGGAATCTCTTCACGGTATTTCCCCCCACCTCTTATACACTTCTGAAAACAAGAGGAAAAAAGTTATTTCTGCAGGAATTAACTTTTACTGGAAGAAGGCGATCCAAGGGAAAGCACTAATAAAAAAAACTGTTTCTCTTCTTTTTCTGGGATACGAGACAGACAGAAGTTCATGACAAAGCCCTCTGATGACTAATTCCTTTTGTTGCAATAAATGCTGACAGCTCTCCACCCCCACACAGACACACACTTGATTTCATTAGATACTGCTCAGATGCACGTTCCAAGTATTTCAGAAGAGATGTACGCCCTGGTTGACAGGCAATACGGGAGAAGACAGCGTTTCACTGGTCACACACACAAAACTGCTTTCCTGTAGTAGAGACAGAGTACATGATACCGTGACTGTTCCCAGTACAATTTCATTACCATTAATTACTTGGTCACCTCCTACTGACTCTTAAAGAAAAGATGCATGGATACCACTTGCCAATGCCCCTTTTCCTTGCACACATGTACTCACACCCAGACTATGACAGCACATTTCCCTTTAACTCAAACTTATACGTTTGTACAAGCCTATCTTGCACGTCAAAACGCACACCTCTAATCATAGCATAATGCTTATTCTATCCTAGTGATTAAAACACGGCCCGCTCTATTAAATAGGTATGCAATTTTTATAGATGACCAGGTCATTTGTGATTTTGTCTCCTCGCTCCCCACCTTCGTATATACATTTTTCAAAGTCTGCCTTGAAACAACTAAAAGGGATCTCATCTTTAAAGAATGAGGGCTCATCACCTTCTGATAATTAAGCATCTTTAAGGGGTCTCAAAGTGGGCAAGCAGGCTCGCGGAATGGCCCATAATCACTAGTCACCGCTAAAAACTTTGCCTATATTATATGAAACATGAAATAGCTAGGAATACAAGGAATACAACTAGGAATTCAACCCATAAAGCCTTCTTTGTGCAAGTGAGAAGCCTCAGAAGTGCTTTGAAAGGCTTGAAGGAAAAGAAATGATTTTAACAAAAGAACAAAAAAAAGAAAACTTGAAAGAGAACAGAAGTTCTGAAGTGTGTGGGGGTGGGAAAAGTCTTCAGTGTTAGGAACACCAAAGAGATCTCTAACTCAAAGCTACCAGAATAGCTTAAACAAGCCGAGGTGGCTGTGGCTTGATGTTCTTACTTCGGCAGCGACTGTAGCTTGTTGCCCAGGGGACTGCACTGTGGATCTAACTGGACTGTGCTTTCATTCCCAGAGGACCTAAAGGATGGTTGCTCCCTATATCCCAACCAGAGCAGTTCAGCTTCCAGGAAGCTACAGAGCTGTGCTTTCATGCCGTAGCTGGCTGGCAAAGAAACCACGGCCTACCTCTTCTAATTAGCACCGAGCACGGGCGAAGGCACGCGGACAAGAGGGAGAGGACCCGCGTTTGCTACGCAGGAGCTGCTGCTGACCACCGACGGGCCGAGATGGGAAAGGGGCCTGCAGCCCCTTCACTGCGACGGCACCACGGCTCGAAATTCCAATCTCCTCCTGCTCCCCTGGGGTAGTTTATGAGCCATTTTGGTTAGTGAACATTGGCTCCTAAAATTAATGAGCGTGTCTGTTTTCAACATACGGTCAATTGCTGATTGTTCTGATCTGGTGAGCTAGGCTGATGAATACATACCACCCACAGATAAAGAAAGAGCTGGGCTTTCCTGCCGCATGTTGAAAAGAGGGAAGAGGAAAAAGAAACAACAGCAAAAAAAACTTAAGCCAAATGCCAAAGGTACATCAGGGTGACTGCACCCAAAAATGGACTTAACAGGAACTTGTCTTCTGCTGCTGTTAAGGTTTCACTGAACACTTAAATCTGGTCATTCTCTTTTTTTCCTGTAGACAACAACAGACCCCAGGTCCTACAGCCCTGGCCTTAACCGAGTGCCAAATCACAGCCATAAAAAGGCATCTCCTCCTCACTCCGCTCACGCGTGGGAGTAGGTAACAAGATCACATTCTCTTACACTGGTCAACTTGTCCTCTCTTACAGTAACACCCAGCCACAGTTTCTGCATCTACCTCATGCTGTCCCTTCAGGCCAGTGCCCCTACCCAGTTACCCAGTTCCCCAGGGAAGTGGCCCAGCACAGCTGGAGGCAGACACGCACACTGCTACTTCACAAAGTGACCACACGCACCATCTGTACCATCATGTTAGACAGCAGGTGCAGCTAGTCGACCCAAAATGTCAAGTAATAAAAGCTCTGATTAAGAATAAAATAAAAGAAAAAGGCTCAACACCCCTAGCCAGTCATAAGACATGCTGCCCGCCAGCAAATTAAAATTTTTATGCCATTGCATACTTTGCATTTACCTACTATCTACAGCCATGTGTTCACCTCATGAAAAATACATGGAGATCTAAGCGGCATTAGTAGTGTTTATAAGCCCATCACCTGGACAGATATTCCCTTTATGGTTCTAATAAAATAACAGAAAGACACAGAGACCATAACCTTCTTGAAAGAATGAAGCCTAACTGTATTCCTGACACGGCCCCCCCCGACCCAAATACTTCATGTCCCAAAATGAAAAGAAAATACACTCTGCCAGAACCGACATACTAAAGAGAAAGCATCTGCCAACCTGTCACATATACATCGGGCTGGGCTCTCAGGAGTGAGGAGAGGGACAGGACCTGGGAGCAGGAGGTGGCTGGTCAAAGAGGAGGAAAAGGAAAAGCAGATAGCATGGGGGGGGACAGAAGGCAAACAGGAGAGCTGGAAAAGCAGAGAGCAAGAGGGAAAGCTAAAGGGAGGTAAGGGAGAGAGTGATCGATCGATCGCCAAGTCTGTATTAACTCAGTCACAGGGCTCTGATGATCTCTAAGTGGACTGAGCTCTGCTCTCGTGGTTTATGATACCAGCAGAACCATTTGACTGAATTACGGTTCTTCGATTGATCGCTCCATATCAGTCATCTTTGACTCCTCTACTCACCAGCCAGCTCCCCTTACAAAGGCGAGCTTTGATGGCAAGGAATGCTTTCCTGACATTTTTTTATCTGGAGCAAATCAGTATAAAAGTTGAATTGCTTTTGTTGACATTTCACAGGGAGAGCAACACAGCAGGTACCACTGCCAGTCCTTGATAGCAACGAAAGGGCAGCTAAGAAGAGACAAACACACTTCGGTATACAACGTGCAACCCTTTGAACTAGGCAGAGACGAAGGCTACTTCCAGATAAAACATGCCTGCATCCTCACGCCACACATCCATTCTTTTCAAGCTATCCCGCTCGCATCCAACTTTACTGAGCAAGCGTTGGTGCTGCCAAAAGCCGCTGCCCTTTTTGCATTTGCAGACCAGAACACATCACTGCAGAGCACAGAAAGCCATCACAGGCAGAACCCCGTTGTGTTAGGTGAGGCACAAAGAGGAACAGTTTCTGCCTGAGGGATTTAATATCCATGCACAAATTCAGAGCTAAAAGGTGGACAGAGAGATGGTAAGCTACACAGAAACAAAAAGAACGTTTTGAGCAGTTTGAGACACACTGGTCTGGATGAAACGCCAATCTAAAAAACCAATTAAACCTTGCATTCAAACAGGAACTGATCTGAACTGTTACTTTAAGTTCAGAGCTAAATATTTAACTTTCTTGCATTTCTGCCTAGCATACTTCTAGCCTCACTTCTGAGCATTCAGGTTTGGGGCTTTGCTTTTGAAAGCACCACAACAGGAGAAAATTTCAGCAGAGATTTGAAAGGAAAAACAGTGTCAATTCTGCCCACTTTTATAGGGAACTCTTAACTTCTCTCCTTTCCAGAGAAAAGGATCAAAGCACAAGGTAAAACATTAAGTCATGTATCAACACTGCAAAAGCAGAATGAAAAAGAATAGAGACTGCTTCACCTGCAGCAGGGACTTCAAACTGTCTGAAGCCAGCAGCTCTGAATTGACAGAGCAGGGACGGCGGGCGAGATGAGCAGAGTGTATAGACATCAACTCTTCACCTCATACACTGACCCGTGGTGGTTACCAGGTAGCAGAAGCTGGAACAAGCTCATTGTTCCGAGTTAATTTAGGCCAGGCTAACCTTAGGCCATTTTCAACTACTTTTGGCCCATTACCTTCCCATTCTTCCAAATCTAATAAACATAATATTTTATCAGGCTGGAACATTGACCTTGCTGTATGTGTCTCCATTCCTAATAGTCAATGAGCGGGCAGACAGAAAGAGGACTTTCAAAAAACCCTGAAGCTTCTAATGACAATTCCCCAAACCAGGGTCAAATCTTGAGCAATGACAGGTATCAGAGGGCAGATCAGGCACAAGACACTTCTTTAGACCTGGATCTGTAGCAAAGCAACTGTACCCCGAGGCAAATATATCGCTTCGCTAGAAGTCTGCGGCACCTTGAGAAAGAGACACACACCCACAGCTAATATATTTCCAACTTCAGTAACTATCTCCTTTTTGGAACTGCCAAGACAAGTGATGCATCGATTTTCCTACAGCTCACCCTGCATGATTGGTATCAAGGCTGTGTAGGCGTCTGGTGAAGTGTTCACAAATTTCTCTGAAAAAGTCAAGACAAAGAAATCCACAATTGCAATCAAATACGAGATGCTGAGGCCAGTATGAAAACTTCTCCATAAGGCAGGCGCATTCTACGCAGCCAGAATTGAAACTGAGCCATTACTGAAATCTCATCCCAAGACCTTTGCAGAAAGCACCTGCAATATTATCTGCATGTACTTGGAAAGTAACCTTTGCAGAGGCAGCAATGGCAGGGCAAGCAAAATTTGCATTTTAGAACTAGATAGAGAACCAGGCCGCGAAGACATTATGAAAAGGAAAAAAAAATCTATAGCTGGCCATTGAGATCACTACTGTAGCATGGGACAGGTGTCATTTGGGGGGGGCTCATCCATGACTGACATTTTCTGTCAAGGCTTGAGGCTGCAACTGCATCCGATTTGGCTGATCAAGTGCTATCAGCTCCTGCCTTCTACGTCACACCTGTATTTTGCTCACTGGATTTAAAAACATACATGACAGCTCTGAAGACATAGACAAGAGACACAGGTATCCCACCGTGGGTTCACATTAGGCTCCTGCTCCAACAACCACCCCTTTCTCCCCCCACACCTCTCTTCCCCAGGGAAACTTGCCTCTCTTACTTATGGAGTGAGCTGCCCAAGGGGAAAAACACAAATTTAGAAACTGCCACCCACATGTATTAACTAATTCATATCCCAGAGGTAGAACTGCACCTTACAGGACATTTGGCAAATGCCAGCATCGCTGGAGAAAATCCAGGCCCAGGGCGAATTGCTTACAGCCACAGCAGAAGTCTGTATGACTAGAACCCAGGTCCTGTATCTTCTAAATCAGAACTGTTTCTTCTACGTTACCGGCACAGTCTCCCAACATATTCCTCCTCCCCTCCAATGTTAAGATATAGCAGCTTTATGGTGTGTGCAGATGCTGAATTTTTTGCATATAAAGTTTATCATCTAATCACTCACTCATGGAATAAAGTGCCAAGTAGCATTTGAGTAATCAGACTGAATGCATAAATATCCTACAGTTACACAGTTGTTACAGCATATCATTTCTTAGTTAGTTTTCTGCTTTTACAGCCCTCATCAGCAGTGACTGCAAACCCCTCCTAAACATTAAATGATCTCGGGTGGGGGAGGAAGAAGGAAAACTGTTCTTCCCACTAGAGAGGAGAACAGCAGGCAACGATGAAGGTCATGAGCAACCATTACTTCCCTGGACCCCTTGGGATGCAAATTCCCCACAACCTACTCATGGCCCCGAAGACACAGACCCCGACCGCTAGCACTCCCACCACACGGCCTTCTCCCCTTCGCATTCTGGAAGGGAGACCAGTTTAACAACAGGTCCTAGAGCCAGCACCCACCCCTCTCTCTGGTGCAACAAGCCTTTGCAGAAATCCCACTTCCAGGCCTTGCTCCCCTGGCATGGGTCACATTTAGGAAATTTAGGAGTCTTAACCACTGGTAGGGCAAGGTTGTTGCCTTTGGTGAGGTCTGGTGCCGTCTTCAGTTTCTGTGTACAGCAGCTCAGAGCGTTACAGCGCACCCGTAAAATTATTCCCCCTCTCACACAGAATACAACTAGTCTAAGCCTAAGAATGAACAAATAGTAAAGAGAATTTCCCTGCCAAATGAGACTGTTTTAGTACCTACTTCCCTTTCTAAGCCTGATGAAAACTCAGAATTTGGGCTTGTATAAAAGGGAACATTTTGAAAGCTTCGAATCAGCATGATAAATTATTTAACACTTGAAAAATAGAAGTTAAATGTTGACACCTTCTTGAATCAAGCACTTTGCTTCAATTTCTTGAACCAGTTGCCCCTTCCTACCCCCAAAACAGCCATGCTTCAAGAAGGTACTGTGTTTTTGCAAGGGGGATTTAATAAGTCTATTCACTTTGTCATTGTCCTCTACGTACCAGATTATCAAGCTCCAGTTTGTGTCCCCTGATGTAACATGGCTGTTTGACCACCAATACACCATCATTTCAACCAGAAGAGACACAGCATGTCTTGGGAAACACAAGCCCCAGGAATCCTGTCTGCTTTGTAGGAGTGGGGGCAACAGGAACACATTTTCAATGGAAACTTTCTGGTCAGCTCAATCAGTAATTCCAAAGGAAGATAAATACAAACATTTGTTGTTTATGGAGGAAAAAAATCCCACACACAGGAGAGGAATACTCACAACAGCTCCTTGACCAGTAAAACACAAATTAAACAGAGCAAGACAACAGCTGGAACTCCAGAGACATGATTATGGAGGTGGTGCTCATATTGAAGCGAGCAGAGATGCTCTGAATACTTTAATGTTTCAGAGGGACTTGGCTCGTTTCTGATAGGGCATGAACTGCCAATAATCTGGTGGTTTAGAGATCATACTAGAAAGCAACTGGAGTATGAATATTAGTCTCACACATGCATATTCTGAATCAGATTTTTGCCTGGTGAAGACCCTGTTAGCTCATGCTTTTTCTGGCATTCAGAAAAACAATTAAAGGGCATATGAATGAGAGAATGGGCAAGAAGGATGCAAGAAAACAGGATAGATGAGGACTACAACAGCTGCAGTCACTTTGGACATCTTCAGGCTTCCAATACTGAGAACTAAGCAAATCACAAGGAGCTATGAACCAGGGAGAAGGTGGCTTCATAGTGTCCAACACCAGAACCCCCTGCTAGTAAGCTCTGTCAGATGCAGACAGACCTAGGATATCCAGCAGCGCTGGCAAGAGGCTATCGGCATCTGGTACCTACCACCGCAAGCACTTTCTCACGTGAAACATAAGCAGCATCGCCAGCTAATTCCCACTGGGACTAGGTATCATGCTGTCCCCAATAGGGAAAACATACTGATAAATTGGCTAAAACCACCGAGATTTGCTGGTTCCATGGAAAACACTGAAATACGAGCTGCCTGCAAAATTTAAATAGGCCACATAAATAGGTCCTCGTGGCTCAGGCACGGGAGATGCACAAACGACTTCCAGCCCTAACAGCCAGGCAGGGATGCAGGCGCTGCTCTCCTCTTCCCATCGTCCAGCAGGAGCACGGAATCCAGCGTGGTATTGTAACTCCCAGCGGTTCTGCAAAGCTAGCAGCAAGGGAGAAGGCAGCACACCTGAAGTGCTCTTTACTCTCATCAGGCTGTGCTGAAGTGGCCCGGGAGTAGCTGATTGCGGTCACAGGCTCCTGCTGAGCTAGCTGGATACTACAGGAGGCAGTTTCCAGCTGGACTGGGGTAAGATATAGTAACTTTGGCCACAAAGCATGAAGGCTTAGAAATAAAAAGAGAGGAATTCTGGGACAGCAGAATGATGGACCATGTATCTGCGTTCAAATCACAGTTTAGACTACATCCCGGGGCACTGGATTTATACACAGATGGGCCTAAGCAGATGTGCCCTCCGAGCAGCTCTTATACAAGGCACACCGATCGAGGGCTTCAGCTCGGGCTTCCCCAAAGCATTCTTTCTTTATTTTTTTAAAATTCTAAACCCACTTCGTCTCCCATTCAATCCACATCAGGAGAGAAACAGAGTAAGTCGCCATCACTTTTAACTGTTAGCTCTTACTGGAAACATCCCACTTCTGTAACAACTGAACATCTATCTGCTTAACCATCTCGGGGTTCAGACCTCCAGTTGCATTTAGCTGGGGGGGAACTGCATCACCGTTCTAAATTCAGACAAGGCCAAAATCAACCATGACTTTTTCATAAGGCCTCTGCAGACCTTCTTATTGCTCCCTTGCTGCTGTAGGACCGAAAAAAACCAGTAAGCAAACACTGACCACCTCCTTATATCAGAGTGGCTTTCAGGAATCAAGAATATTTCAAAAAAGTAGATATAGGTGGAAAAGAAATATACATACTTCTACCTTGTTAAATATTCAATACATTTCCATACAGGCTTTCGTATGCAGAAACCGCTTTAAAGTTCCTTACAGAAATCCTATTACTGCTTAGTATCTCCAAGGTCTGGCTAGCGCAGTACATCTCTTTCATTCATAAAGAACTTGTTGATGTTTTAGAGAGTGTCTGCAAAAAGCTGTTCAGGGTTTTTGACATTCCAAGTTACCAACCTGGCAAAACAAATCGCTGTCATTCACATAGCCCCATCTTGGTATGACAGGGCCCTTGAAGACAGCAGGCAGAAGCCTGAGCTAAGACGCCTGGATCCATCGTCTCCCTCCTGTTTGTTCTCCCTATGCCTCCCCAAGAAGTTAGAATAAAGCATCCCCATGGGGACACCACAGTGAAAAGCAACTCCTTTCCTTGAGCAGGTCACCAGCAGCGTTACACCAGGTTGCAAGTTCTGGTCCATCAGAAAACGCTTATAAATAGCACAGGGACAGTACTGTCCCTCCATTTTTAATAACAATTGCAGAAATCTCACTGAGTGACTCCAGAAGGATGGGAAGGGAGGAGGATCGTCCCTCTGAAACACTTCTTGAGACATGCTTGGCCACATTAGGAACAAGCAGCTCAAAAGACATGTAAATTAACATTAAAGGGGGGGGGGGGGAATATACCAACAAAACCCCAAGGGAGTGCTCTGAGCAGCAGAACTAATGAAGCCTCATTTTCTACAGATTTGCATCTCATGATTGATTGACTTCGGTGTATAAGGAAGAGAAAGCACCAGCTGAAACTCTGCCTGCCCTTGGGGCATTTATAACAACTCACTCCTGTGGATTTTTGCATCTATTAAGGTTTGAGTTCATGCTGTGGAGTCTCCTACACTGGGGAAAATCAGAAGGCCCTATGGGAAGCAATTTCACTCAGCTTAGCCCTCACTGCAAAGGAAGGCCATGCAAGCACAGTGGCAGAGACCAAAAGGTGCCATTAATTTGCTGACATGTGCTAACTTGGGAGAGCCCGAGTCCATAGACAACTTCATCTTGCCTGGGCCAGACTGAACTGGAGCCCAGAGGACATTATAATTTTGTTTTGTCGTGAGGCATGGAAATAGAAACCTTTATGACCAAACGGGTTTGTCAGGTACCCATAGGCACTATTTGCACGGAAGTTTTTGCCTCAGCATTTGGTGTTGAAATAGCATTTTACAACTGAGACACGGCACTGACAATCGCCGTCTTTTCCTAGCCACGTGTTCGGAGCAGCTGGGTGGTAGGAGAAGCGTCGAGCCCTAAAGTCTCTCAAGCAGCATGGCTGCAAGAAGGGAGCCACCTCAACCTAGAGGCCAAATGCTGAAAACGGAGGCCCTGTCAAGCTACTGGAAGCTCCCAGAAGGAACCGGCAGCACAGGCTTAAGCAGAGTTACAGCTTCTCCTTCTGACAAGCGCCCAAAAGACGTGCCAGCATGGCCATTCACAACCACCGCGAGCACAGCGCGGCGGGGACCGCACCGGGCGCCGACAGCTCCACCGAGCGTCGCCGCTTCAGGTCGAGCAGCCGCTTCCCCGGCACCCGGGAGTCCCACGCGCTCCTTGTGCCTGAAGCAATTCTACATGAGACGGCAACAAAGTAATTAAACTCGGAATCCTCTCGAAATAGAAGGCTGCGCTTGTCATTGCCGAGTCCCTTCTGCTAACAGGGAGCACCTTGATGACGAGTGACATCACACGGGCTCAAGGTGATAAGCCAGCCTTTTCCCCAAATTAATATCCTGCTGCACCATCCAGGAGAGAGACCCCTTTCATTCTTTAAGCGCTCTGCTTAAACATTAGGTAATTAAGTTTCTTAACTCTGAATCTTAAGCCAACACTGCAGCGGGACAAGAGATGAGCAACGAGGCTTACATTTTAGGCTTCCCCAAACAATCAGTGCCACTGAACGTTTGTACCCTGTCGATAGATCTGCTAGGTAATCAAAATACTGTATGTAAAGAGGAAGGTTTACGAGTGCTAAGCTTCCATGTCTGTCAAATCCTTCAAAATCCTGGCAGTCCTGCTTCCCAACTAAAGCAATCCTGTCTACATAAACCCATTGCTGTCCTACTCTCGCCTTTCAGTACAACTCTCACACCACTTATCAACCCATCAAGCCCCAAAACTGGGAGGCTGCTCCATGCCACATCACAAAACCTGACCATTTGTTTTACTGTAGCAATGAGCTTCATCAACATTAGTGCCCGATTTTACGCCAAGCTGTACAAACACACAGCAGATACTTCCTGCCCAGATCACGTAACCATATAAATACACATGATAAGGGACGGTGGTATTACTTGCCTCCACAGAAGGCGAATGAGAAAAATCCCGTAAACTATCCACAATCACTCAGGTAGTCTGTGGGACAGCTTTAAAATTGCTCTCTTTAGTTCCAGCCCAGTGCCTTGAACATCAATCCTCGCTGAACCTGCCCCTCTCAGTTCACAGAAGAGTACCTCTGCTACCAAGAGTATCTGTACTACTACAAAAGAGCACCTCTACTACCAAGCCAGCCGGTCAGCAATATCATCCCTCTTTTACACTTTATTCCCCAGCCCCTTTTACATGCATATGTGGTAAGGTTTCATGCAAGACTTCCTTGCTGCCACATGTTACGTGCAATACGGAGCTATGTAAAACAAATACTGTTCGTACGTATAAGAAAAGAGATTGATAGACAGGCAGCCCTCAAAAGCTGAAGAGGTTAAGTGGAGCCACTACATTCTGAAAGCGAAGGGCGAGACCAGCATGAATACCACAGTCAGGCAAAAATTTATGTAATAATTCAGAGCTTATGTCACAATTACTTATGCAAAAACAAACAGTAAAAGAATATGTGATTCAATATAATGCACATGAGAGAAAAGGAATCTTAAGTGCTTGATATACGCACACCCATTCTTAAATCATAAATGTGAAATTAAACAAGTAGCTCTGTGAGCCATAGAGCTAATGAAAACCTTTTTCCTACAGCTGTGCGTCTCATGGCTGGGCAGCTTCAATGGCTGAGAAGGTTTGAACACCAAGTAAAGCTTCCTCCGCAGTAGAGACATTCCCGGGGCTTTCGCCTGGATAAACTTTGTAGGGTTTAATAAAGAGCTGGCCTCGCACTACACTTTCCCCCTCGGTCAGATCAAACCAAAGTGCTCTCATCTCCTCCACTCAGATACTTATTGTCAGAAATCGCTTCTCTTAAAGGCCCTGCTGTCTCAAATAGCTGGCAGGACCTAGAGCCACGATGGGCAGGGAGAGAATATAAAGGAGCATGCGCAAAGACCACAACTGGTTTGGTTTCTCTCCCTCCCGTATTTCGGTAGCAAGGTGACTGCTCTACCGGCGCACGGCAGGTAGTAATGACAAGCACCGCTACAGATGACATGCTAAACCCTGCTTGCTCCAATTATGCAAGCAGGAGCGTACCAATCTGTATTTAAGTACAGCCCTCGCGCTCTCACAGTTCACTAACGGGGAACGGCAGCAGCTGGTCAGTTTATAGCAGTCAGAAAGTGGTACCAGAAGGACCCATGACCGTTAGCTCGGCAGAGAAGAGCAGGACGGGCACGCTTTCTCTTCTTCCCCGATCTGCCAGATTGCACAACTGCGTGATTAACCTTTAGTCCAGCGATCATCAGGTCTTTCAACAGCGGAATGAAAGAAAAACCGGTTTCCAGATGTTATTGTAGTAAGCGCAACGTGCACGTACTGGGATCAGAGCAAGTCGCAAAGAATAGTTGCTGTGTTTCCTTTATCATCTGCTTTGTAAGACATCAAAAGCAAAAATAACAGATTCCATAACCTGAAAACCTTCCATAAAGCTATATGCTTATGCCTGAGAGCATTGCCAGAAAGCCTGCGAACCAGGTTTCAGGAGAGAGGCTTGCTAGCCAGACCTTCTGCGCAGGAGCAGGCATATAAACTGGCAGATGCAGCCAGCACTGGGCGTTCGGGGTGCTAGTCCTAGTCCTACTGTGAGCACGTTAAGCAAGTCGTTTTACCTTTCTGTCTCAGTTTTTTTTTAATCTGGGAAATGGAAATGCTGATACTTAAGTAGAGGAATTCAAATGAAGGAGTACATTCAAGCAGGCTCTAAAATGCAACTGCACTGATTGTCAGAGACCTGAGACAGCCCAAAATAACTGCGAGAATATTTCACCTACATCCTTATTAGACTCTAGTTATTCCCAGAGGTGAGAGATACTAACAATCCAGTATCTCTGGCAGGTTTAGTCCAACACATTAGAGGGAACTGAAGTCAGCCAAGGCCAGGCTGCCACCATCAGTGACCTAAGTCATTCCCCTCACAATTTAATATTCATTTTAAGAATGACTCGGAGTAGCTGCCCCAAACAATTTTAGCAGGCATGCTTCTTCAGCAGCTCACTCCTCAAACAGTGAGAAAACTTTCTAATTCACAATCTTACTCTAGTCATAAACTAGTTCATCCCCTTCTTTTCTTGTGCCAACACTATTCTCCAGCTTAAATCGCCCTTTTCCCTTCCTGCTCTATTTCGGCTCAGTATATTTACAGAAGTCAATTGCATCCCTTCTGCGTCTTGATTTTAGCAGGCCAAACAAACCTAGCCTCTGCCGAGTCCCTCTTCGTGCCAAGGGCTCGCTCTGAATCCCGAGAGGCAGGTCTGTAGCAGAACTGTCCATGCCTTTCTGCCATTACAATCCTGGTACTTATTAGGCTTTTTTTTTTTTTTTTCTCCAGGAGCACATGGTGGGTGGGTGCCTCAATTGCCAGAGTAAAACAGCACATGAAACAGGAGGTCACAGAAGTGCGGTGTCCTTTATAGAGTATGCTACTGTGCATTATTATTTCCATTACAAAAGAGGCAGCCAGGACACAGAGAACATTTCTCCTTGAATAAAAACACCATGGCAGAGGACTCGGGTGCACAGGAGCTGCAAAACCAAAACCCCAGCCAGGCCAAGGATCCCGCATGAGCTACAGCCGATGGAAAGAGGGGCAAACTTGCCAATGCTCCAGCTTTTGTGTTCGAACACTGCACGAGAAGCCTAGATAATCTTCATAGCTACCTCAAGTCCCTGACATGCATACATTTCTTAGGACAGATTACCTTTAGACATTAAAACGGGGGGAGGTCAGGGAGAGAAGAAACCGTAAACGCTGAGTTTAGGAACTGTACCATGGAGAAAAAGAGGGCAGACCCGCAGAGCACACGCCTGCCTTCTGCATACACCAGCAGGTACCACCACGTTCATGGCAAGGCCCAGTTCCCAAGTCCTCGGCTTCAGGTTTGCCCTGTCCCCTGTGGCTACACCAGTCACATCCCACAACACCTGCCACCGCGTTAATGGCAGCAGCCACAGCATGTAATGAGCCCCCCCACGCCTGCACAGCTCTGGAAAGTTCCCTCGCCCACCCACAAGCTCTCCATCTCCATCCATCCATCCTTCCCTCCAGCAAGGGCTTGGCCCCAGGCACAGTACCACCACCCCTCCCGATTTTCGGCTTCTCCTTTCCACCCTCTTTAGGTGGGACTCGCGGTGCAGCACCCACGGCCTCTCCGCTCCCAGGAATTCCAGCTTCATGGCATCATGTCTCTAACAACTCCGGCACACGGGAACTGCAAGACGCCAGTACTTTCTCCACAGAGGTCTTGCCACACCAGCTCTCTCAGGTGGCCTGCTTCACTAGGGTATCAGAAAAGGATGCGTGAGCATCCCAGGCAGGCAATTATAGGATGACTAGTCCATGTTAAAAAAGTTTCTTCCTAATCCTGTCAGATGCTGCTTGCCTTAAGCCCTGAAGCTCTAAGATATATTGATCACCATCTCCTTTTATCCTGCACAACAGAGCTGCATTTATTCTCAAATTCCTCGGTTATCCCTAATCCCACTCACTTGACAACCTGAGCAATCTCGGCTGGCACCAACTTCTGCTGCCCTAGTTAGGAGCAGTGCGCATATGTATTTCTCCATTTCAGGTGACTACTAGTTTGTCCGGAAAAAAAGGACAGAACATTTGACCCAGCAGCCTCTGCTCCATGCCAGAATTCATCTGCTGCCTGTGTGTGCACAAGCCAGCAACACCTGCAAGAGCTAAGGCTTTGCTGACCCTCAGAATTAATAGAAAAATCCCATCCAAGTTTCCTGAGGTGTGCCAGATGCTACTGCAGGGAGAGGCAGGGGCAGCAAAAGGGATGGTCTTACCAAGCAGAGACCAGTTTACACTTTTTTCACCTGTGCTAAGACCACTTTTATTTAGGAAACTCAAAGCAAAGTTATCTAGGAGGACTTCAGCTCATAACTTCCACAAGAGAAGGTTAGCTACCACCAGAATACTCTGCACACTACCAGCCTGACCCTCACATTTTCCATCCTCAGCAAGACACCCAAGCCAATATAACATAATTCTGAGCAAGAAAACCCCACCCCAACCCTTTTAACTTTACAACCTAAATACACACGTTCAGCTTTCAATTTCTAACCCTTTTTCCATCAAGCCAAAATAAGATAATTACTATCTCCCATGCATGTGTAATTATTCACATAGTACTGTTCTGCACCATTTTGCTTACCTTCGGTGCGCTCTTCTACATACAGCAGTATCAGGCTGGCAATGTCCTGTTGGAAGTCTTCCCTCCAGCTCCAGGGCTGCAGTTGGATTCATTGCTCAACCCAGATATTCACACGTTCAGACCGTTTTGACACTCTTGCCTGACCCCTTGCATAACACAGGCTGTGGGATTTCGTATAGTGCTTCCTGAAGCGGCCCATAGCTTGTCTGGGCATCTTTTTAAAAAAAAAGCCAGCCTCAAAGTTTCAAATCCCACCTCAACCTACTGTAGCTTTCACAGGATGCAGCAATCAGTATTATTCCAGTCAAGTGCATAATATTGATTTATATAGTAGTATGATAAGATTGTCAATGTTTTCTATTCCAATCTTCATGCATCTTCACACTCTTTAATTTTTTGACGGGGAGAAGAAAGGAAAAAAGCAGAAATCGCTGCTAGGTATCGAGCAGAGGGTTTCAGTACCAAGACCTCCGCTCTCTTCCCCATTGCTGATTACAGTTAATCAAGAACCCAGCAGGGCGAGCAACAAGTCCAAGCTGTTTCCTTCAAGCTGTAACCTCACACATGCAGTGGCACGTACCGTGGGGCTGGGGTCTTACCCCACCAGAGGGACTTCACAGGCAGGGCCCTTCCATCCCATGGATGCCCTCGTGGGGACAGATCCAAGGCTGCTGGTCCCACAGTAGTGGCCGGGGACAAACCCCTCCTTGTTTTGCCAGGTTGAAAACTGACGGGTTAACCCCAGTCTTTGTGCTCTGCCCCTCAAGCCAGCTCCAGACCTGCGAGAACACGCTGCTGCTCACCCGGGAGCTGCCTCGTTCCCCTCGTGGGCTCCTGCAAGGGCCTTTGTCACCACATTTTCCTCACCGGGTGGGAAAGCCCTGCGAAGCATCTTCACCTTCTGCATCGCCTGCTGAGGAAGGAAACCATCTTCAGCTATGGCTTGGTGGTTGAACACAAGCTTCAAGGGTTGCATGACAGGCTCACAGCAGGAACAGGTAAGGAGGAAGAAAAACCCTCTAAGATGGCAGGTCCTGGCTTTTTGTAGCTGTGCTTGGGGCATGCCCCTTCCTGCCCTTCCCCTTCCTTCGTTATCCCCTGAGTGTCTCCACCTGCCACCCCACCCTAAGCACAGGTGGGTCTCCTCAGAGTTACCCAACACCACTGCCCACAGCTTCCACTGGACTCCTCCTCCTCCTCCTCCTCCCCCAGTGGGGGCAATCAGGCCCACAGCTGTGCTCTCCCCTCCACAGCTGGAGGAGGTGAAGGGGACAAAGGTGGAGAGACTTGCTTCGCTTTGACGACTGAGGCACCCAGGGAAGAAGAGGGTCTCCTCCAAGATTCCCGTTAACTGCTGTAGGATGTAGGCAGCCTTGCTTTGCCAAGCAGACCTTCAGCCTCCCTGATTGCCCGTTTCTACCCCCCTTGCCGCCCCCCTCAGACGGCGCTGCCTTTTTGCTGTCTGTTTAGAGCACAGGGGGGAGAAAAGGCCATCTCTTGGCACGGGAGCACGCAGCGGCTAACGCGAAGGAGACTCCATCTCCGCGCGGCTGTGCCCAGCCCTCGGAGAAGGACACAGCCACAGCACCCTCGGTGGATGTGTTTCAGAGCTGAAGACCCCTGAGCACAAAATAGAGGACGACGCAGCTGAAAAATACGTGCACCTGACTTGGGACGTTCACCTCTTTGGAGTCAGGGGTGAGAATTACCTCCAGAGAGCAATTGGGAGCACCTGGCTTTCTTCACTGACCGTACAGTGAATTAAGACAGCCTGTCCTTTTAGCACAGGCTAATCTAACTTAGATGCTTTGAATTAGGCAGTGTGAATGCAGCTTCTTCTTTCTTTCCCTCCCTCAGTAATTTCCCAGTGTCGCTTAAATGCTACAGAAATCACACGGAAAGTTGGGTAGGGAGAGTGCATTGGAGTCACTGCCATCTGCCTGAGTATACAGCTGGGGATATTAATAATCATTTCTTCCACTGGAGCTTGAGAAAAAAAAAAAGACAAAAAAAAAAAGAAAAAAAAAGAAAAAAACCCAAGTGTTTTGTAGCTTCCTGTTTGAATTAATCTCCTCTGACAACTGCTGATTTGGGTTTGTGATTCGATCCTCCATATGTCTAGCTCTATTGGTCAATTAAGTGCAGGGGGCGATTGGGAGAAGCAGTGACGCTCAGAGTGATTATAAGAGGAAGCATCATGCAGTACTTAGGACATGCAAAGCTGGCTGGCTCACTTGGCATCCGCGTGGCCAAGCTGAGCATGAAGTAGCTGCTGCTGCTGCTTTTCAGGTCAAGGAGATTTCTCCCTGGCTCCTACAGAGACAAGACACAGCTGCCTGGCTGTTGACCATTTGTGAGCAAGGGGCACGGTTGCAGGGAGAGAGGGAAAAAACCAAGCAGAAGGAAATGTGGGACACAGAGGATCAAAAAAAATAGATAAAAGGCTACAGAAACATGAATAGCTTCTTCCATTACCCATTGCTGTGGACAGACAAATACAACGTAAGCCAGGAAGGTTAGGAGTAGGGACAGGCAGAGAAAATGAGAGTCAGCTTAGAATAATCCAAGTTAGTACCTGTGAGGGAAAATAAATGGAAACCAGGACATTAAAAGAGAGGTAGATTTGGAAATTGGTCATGATCAAATCAGGGCTGTGGGAGATAGTGGACAGCAAGTCAAATTACAGATCTGCAACGCTCTATAGCAGCAGCAGGAAAAAAAAAAAGTTAACGTAATGCTGTACTTCATCTGCAGAGAAATCATGTCAGAAAGCGAGGAGGTACTGGCCCTCTGTACAGATCTGGCAGGACAGCACCTGGAATACTGCCCTCAATTCTGGGCAACACGCATTTACAAAAGATGTTGATGAGCGCAGGGAATACAGAGAAGAGCAGCAGAAAAAAAAAAATGATTAAGGGTCTGAAAGCACTGACATATGAGAAGAGATTAAAATAATTAAATATGTATTGCTTGGCAAGGGGTAAGATTAACCGTCTACAAGTGTGTAAATACCAAGAAGGTAGAGGAATTGTATTAAGGGGTATAAATATAAGTGTAATAGAGCAAAAGCAAATACAGGCTCAATATTAAAAAAAAAAAAAAAAAAAATCCTTAGCCCTGAGATTTTTTTAAACTCTCCTTGAGAAGGTGAAGCTTCTTGCTTGCAGCAGCTGTAGTGGCATGAAGAGAGCAGGGTTGGAGTCCTGCCTCAGTGGCAAGTCTTCACAGAAATAGACCCGGAGAAGAAGCTAACACCTCGGGAGTCCCCAGTGATTAGGAACAGCCCAAACTGGCTGGCAGACAGCTCAGCAGAAGCCAGGGCTGCGGCAGACCTACGGGCCAGCTGCTGGAGCAGAAGGTGGCATGGAAAGGGAATGGAGACCGAGCTTCGTCGTCAAAGGGCACCCGAAAACCACTTTTCCTGGGCGTTAGCTTCTAGCCACCTTCTCCTTCCATCGTTACACCCGCTTCTTCCATTTTCGGCAGGTGAACCAGGAATGCACTGGGATGGCATCTCCCCATCTTGGCTTGCTCCGCTGTGGGAGCCCAGCGGTCCGACCCCCCGGCAGAGAGCCGTCAGGAGAGGGTGCGTCCTGCGGTGCCGTGAAAAACCCTGCTGGCAGTGCTGCAGCAAGCTCGCCAAAATTGGCCTTGTCACTTTAAATACATTAGACAATAAATCATCCCTCTGAGACATCCCCAAAGGAAAAACAGGGGAAAAAAATAGCACTTAAAAGCCCTTTTCTATTACAAAGCCTCTGGGGAGCTTTTAAACTTGGAGAGTTTTTAAAGTGAATTTTATGCTTTTTCTTCCCCCTTTGCCTGCCTTTATTATCAGTTGCTAACATTAGCCTTGCCTTCCCATGACCAAACTCTCATTCAGACTCACTTTTTTTCCTTTCCTCCCTTAAGTTTCTCCCCCCTTTCTCTCTCACCCTTACATGTACACACGAGAATGCCTGCAACGTCCATATAACAGTCTCTTTCCTATTCAGCATCTCCTCTTAAACCGAAATTACTCTTTGCCAATATTCCTTTCCTCCATATCGCTCTCCCCTTCCCTGCATTTCCTTCACTTTTTCCCTTTCCTCTGTACTCCCCTCTCTCATCTGTCATTCTTTGTGGCTGGTTGTACTGGAACATCTTCAAAACTCTTTCCCTGCTTTTAGGAGGACTATGTAAATTTTGCAGCCTGAACTTATTTTTACAAAGCACTCTGGCAGGTTTCTGTCCCTATAGAGCATATTCTTCACCCTTGCCTTAGGAGTCACCAAGCAGTACCAACCCAGAAAAGCAGTATTTGGTTCCTCTATTACAGCTCTCCAGTACCAGCTTTTCCCAACCAGACTGAGGAATAATGTTTCCTCCATTTTCCAGCACTCAGGAAATCAAGCGTGGCTACGAAACCAGATCTCCCATGCGATGCTTAAACCATTCTCCTGCCTACTGGTTTTTTTTGGCCTTAAAAACTTTAGCATTAAGACCTTGAGGAATAAGTCCGGTCTGGTTGTATGCCCTTCTACAGCTGTGTGGGAGAAGTGGGTAGCATTTTCCAGTTAAACACAAGGATTTTACATCTTCAGCCACGTATGTGGGTTGTGTGTCGGAGAGGAAAGAGGGGCTGTAAGGTAAGTGAGAGCAAATTTCGGGAAGTTGCAACTCTGTGAAAACAACCTGATGATTTTCCATAGGCACCACGCTGGGAACCAAAATACACATGTCAGCATCCAGCTATCATAAAGGAACTCTTACATCCCGGCTGACCTAGCAGGGTCCTGCACAGATGCTATGAGTTAATTTTGTTGCGTTGCACCTAGGACTGTTACCTGACCAATTTCCCACCAAGCTGGCCAGTTATACCGTAGCACGTGGGAGACCCCATCGGAGGTCAGCGCAAATCACATTGGCATGGTCAGCAGCAGCTATTCCAACTGACTGTTCTTTGCTTTGTTTTATTTTTGTTCCTACAGGTGCAAGCCCAAGGTGACCTTGTGATCTACAGTTCCTCACTGCTGCCACCTGAGTGCCCACATTGCCAGGGTCAGAAATGCGACTTCTAGAGAAGTACAACATAACCCAGTAGAAGATAGCAGGCTGACTAAGGACCAAGATAACCATCTTCATCACTGGCAACCAACCCAGTAAGGCACCTCTCTAAACAGCACAATATATGGTATTTTTTATCACTAGGGGTAGCGAGACAGTCGGAGCAGCAGAAGCAAACACACTTGATGGTTCTGTCCTTTGCATAGACTGTGTTGGATTTGCCCTGGATGGGGGATGAATTAAAAAAGAAGCAGGAATCACAACAGTTAGTTGGCATCACAAGATAAATCGGACAGGCTGAAGCGTGGAACAGAAGCAAAGAAAAAGGAGATGGAAAGAGAAATAAACCCCGTTACTTTGACACCTTGTGGCTTCCTGGTCTCCTCAGTGGTCAACACTCACGCTTAGAAGCTGATGGGCATCCTCCTCATCTCTAGCCCGTGCCTCCCCCTCCTTCCCGATCCCTTCCCAGCCACAGCCCGAGTGACCGAGTACCAGCCCCAGGACAGCCAGGGAAAAGGTGTGGGACACACAAATGTGGAGGACTAAAGGCTGCGTGAAAGGAAACGCTACATCCCGGGCGTTTGTCCCGGGAAGCGGGAGGTGGGGACAGAAAGGAAAGGTCTATGTTCTCCCTAATCGTTTCCGCCACAATAAGGGAGAGAGTGCGACATACACCAGTGGATCGCAGCCATTAGAAATGAACCGCTGGTGGCTGGCAAATTGTAAATTAGAGAGACAGAGTGAGAAGAAAGAAAATCAAAGGGGGGACGAGGTCGTGTTTTATTTCACTTGTAGCGCTTTTCAAATTCAGCCCTAACCAAACCTGATTAAAGTAAATCCCTTTTTTACGGCCTGTGGAGTCTATAAGATTATGGTGTTAATGGAAGTGTGATTCGATCCGTCAGTAATGGTGCATGTCGGGGCCCAGGCGCCTCAGACAAGTCCATTTTTTAAGACGTATTTATTGTTTTTTTTTTCCCCCCTCTCCTTTCTGTTCTCTGCATTGCGGGGTTTAATTGAACAGTTTAAAGTGATTCTTCTTCAAGGCCCATTAATTGATTTTATTTGTGTATTCTCCAGGGGTCAAGGGGAAAATATATAATAAAACATAAGCTCCGGGTCTGGATTTGTCACAGTTCCCACCTTTTCACAAACATAAGGCACGTTTCATCTTTAGCGTTTCAGATTTCTTCTCTTCCCATCCTTATTCTCTGCCACTAGCGCTCTCAGATGTTAGTCTCTCTGCTTTCCCTTTCCCACTGTTTATCTCTAGAATTTGCCACCATAACCGGGAGCACAAGGCAGCAATCTCCCTCTCCTCCTTTTCCTGCACAACAAACGCCACGCGGGTTTTAAAAGGCCACTTTGCTTTTAGGGACTCCAAATGACTTCCCCTGCCCCAAGCGGAGCAGCGCGGGGGGCACTGGGTTACACGTATTTTTATATGGTTTACACTGGGTGAACGGGTGGTCGTCGAAGCTCAGGGCATTTCCTCTACAACTGGGGGCGATTTCGCGAGCTTCTCGGAAAACACTCCCCAGGCAGCCTGCCTCTTTCCCACCACTAGCCCAACGGGGCACGTGAGCCTCTGCGTGACGGCCAAAAGCTGCTTCTTTCTGCCACCGGGTCTGTGAGGGGACACCGTTTCCTTCTCAGCCTCCCCTGATGCTCACCATAAGGTAACCGGCTGCTCCAAAGAAATATATATCGAGCTGGCTTCGTTTACTTCAGATACTGCGATGCCATTGGTTTCCTTCAGCTCCCAGCTCCGCTCCCTAAAGCCGGCCCCAAAGACAATTTTTTTTTCTGATTCACCTTGCTGAAGCCCTCACTCTCCTCTTTCACGCTGTTCTTCTGCAGAAGTACATTTCTTTTCATAGAGTTTTCAGAACACAAGGGGTTTCGGTTTATTATTATTTTTAAATCACAAGATGCACCAGGGAAGTTTTCATCCTCCCACTCGCCTCGCTCAGATCCTTTCCACAAACTGTCTCTAAAGGAACGCAAGGCAAAAGACACTTTTCTTTCCATTCTGAGTGACATGGTCTGGGTGAGAGATCATTGCCACAGCTGGGGCAGATCTTTGGGGGTGCAGCCTTCTCAATCGGTTTCACGCAATCCTGAGTTTGTTTTGAAATTCAGCATCACGTAACGTACTGGATGGGAGCAAATCCAACATAAACCTCTTACCAGTAGACCTCTTGTCCTGCCTGCTCCTGGCTGCAGAAAAAAAAATCCATTCTATACTACAGCTGATGGGGAAGTTACAGAGGCAGAATGTAATTACCCAAGAGTGGAAGTTTGCCTTACTCCCTTTACTCTTATGACAAGTACTATAGCATCTTTAAGCAGACAGAATTTCAGATTTATGTCTGGAATCATAGCAAGGGAGGATTCACTAACATGCAGGGGAAGAGGTTATGGTAAAGGCAAAAAAAGAGCTCCCCTTGCTAACTCATCAGCAATCTTCTGCTCTAAGCTAAGCTTTACATGGAAGGTTGAAAATACGAATCCTGAGCAAGTTATGGCTACCCTGAGCTGCTGAGCTCTGGCCAGAACAAAACCTATGTACCTGGAGGTGTGCTCAGACCTGTGGCATTGCTCCCCGTTGTCACTGGGGCAGAGTTTCCCAGGCTGACAGCCCAGTGATGAGTAGGTACTTGCTCTTTTGGCAAGACGTGGGGACATTACTGTGAGGTGAATATGCTCACCTGGTTACTTTTAGGAAACACGTACCACCGTGTCATGTTCTTCTCCGGTTATCCTCACCTTCTGGATCTAGTTTTACAAGTGCATTTGGAACCACCACCTTGTCCTTTCACAGTCATTCCACTACCTTATTCCTTGCTCTGCCGAGATATCTCTGATGTGTCTGCTGAGATATGCTCCATAACATCTCTGCCTGGTGATTAGCCTCTTCTACAGCAAACGGGGCCGTCTCATTTTCTTAAAGGTTAGCAAGGCAGTATCCTTCTAACAGGAACTCCCTACATCTGTAAGTATGATGTTTCCTGGGATAAGGGAAAGAAATTCTCTTGAGAAGTCTGACCAGCTGTGGTCTAGGCCTACACCATTATCTAGCATTTCTACTGTAATAGTTGAATTTCCAGGTTGCTGTCTGCAGAAACCTGTGTTCACCGTACAGAGCTCCATACTGTAGCTCTCGACTCTGGACAGTAATCCCCTAAACTTTCAGTTCCAGCCACACTCATTCACACAAGATTAAAATAAAATTTCCCCTGTGCATACACATGCAAATACACAACACCATTCTCCCCACGTTCTCGTGTCAAGGTTGAACACCCTACAAGTCCATTATCACCTGAATTCAAAGAATCCATCTCCTCCTCAAGAGCTTTCATCCTGATCCATCTTGGTGTCTCTAAGCAGGGTTTTTACCCTTTGTGTTTCAGCTATAATTTCATTTCAGCATAACCTTGACCTGCCTATGCTACTGGAGCAGATCTGCTCCATCTAATTGTTCACCCTCCCCCATATACATATGAAACTCAGTGTCCTCCCCTAGCTACTATAATACAAAGAAATCAATCTGTCAGGCACACATACCCGCGCAGCCTCAGCAAATTAACCTTACAGAGTAATTAGGGCAAGCGCCATGGTGTTGGTATCATGGCCTCATTTTGCTGCTCTAAGCATTAAAAAACTACCACAGCACAGCGACCAGTTAAAATCAATAGCCCACTCTATTAATAAGAATAAAGCCAACCAAGTTCTTCCTTGCTCCTGCGTTGGGCCATGAGGCTGTACGGAGGAGGCTGGAGATCCCTGTTGTTACAGCTTTGACGGACACCGGGCTTGAAGAGTGGCGGCTCTTCAGCGGAGGCAAGAGGCTCTCAGAGGCTCAAGCAGAGGGCGAATTTACTGCACGAGACCATAAGAAGTTGCCAAACAGTTTTTCCAGGCCTGTCATGGCCCAGGAGCCGTGGAAGTCGGGCAGTTTCTATTTGCATTGCCTAAGTGGCAGAGCCTGTCACAACACTGCAAAAGCCAGCTGCTGCTTTCTGCTCAGAGCTAATTCCACCTGATTTATTTAATATTGTAATGAATATAATCCCTTCCCGCCACCCCCCCTCCCCACACACTCAGCAGTCGGAGAGAGCAGACGCTGCGGACAAACCTGCACACGCAGGTGGTGCGTAGCGCCGTGGCTCTTCCAGCTCCAGAGGGAGAAGCGGGATGCATGCCGGGGGAACGCAGCCATGCACACAGTTTTCTTGCGCCTAAGAGCGGCTTGAAGGTCTGCAGAGGTGGCAAATGCGTGGACGATCAGGTGTGACCACAAGTGAAGGATAGAGCATAGTGCTGGAGGAACCTACCCTCAGGTCAGATTTCGGAGAGACCAGGAGAATTTAAAGATATGTTGCAAGGGCTTGGAGAGGTGCAAGGGGGTGAGAAGGGAAGATACTGGTGAGCTAAGGTAAAATAAAGCCCATTTGCTTGACTTAAGGAAAGATGCTGGTGGGCGAGGACACAGCTTCTAGGGAGAGAGCTGCTGAAAAGCAGCAGGGAGATCTGCTGGCAGGTCTCTAACTTCTTCTTCCCACTGTGAAAAAAATAAAAGCCAAGCGCACTGTAATCCAACAGTGGCCAAGCTAGGGGCAGCATCATCTGAAAATCAAAAAAGCCCTGGAAGGAGAGTAACTTCTGACAAAATTTGGTAATCAGTTAGCTTTGAGGCTTCTAGCCTACCAAAGTGCAAGCAGGTACAGCCGGCAAGGGAATGAGTTCTGCAGGACAAAGACAGCTTCAAGAACTGGACCAAAGATGGAGCTTTTGGCAGAATAAATCGGACTGCGGCAATGAGCAACAGCACCAACCGCAGCTATGGAAAGAAGCAAAAGTGAAGGGAATGGGAAATACTGCTCCCCTCCACACAGCATCGAGGGATTGCAGCCTAGAGGGAGGAAGGAAGGAAGCCTGATGCTCTTGGTCTCTCTTGCTGGGGCAAGACCAAAAAAAGACACAAAGCCCAGACTTTCATTCAACAACAGAATCAATACTGGTTTCAAATTGGGCTTTATAATCATGTTCAGTGGATACTCTTACAGGACGCTTGAAGAATGAGGCGGCATTCAGGAGAGCTGCTTTAGTGTCACAGCTGTTGGGAAAAGATACAAAAGAGGAGAAAGGAGTCTGGAAACTGCTGAGAGACAGCGATGTTTATCTAACAAAGGATGGGCCAGAGGGAGAGAAACAAGAAGTCTTAGGATGTGGAGGAGAATGTTATTCCTTAGCAAACAAGCGTTACAAGTATTTGCTGGCTCTGGAAACATTTCATTTGCTGTTCCCACCACGGAAACATCTGGTTATCCTCACGCAATTTTGGCCCTTATTTTTTATGCCAAAGTCTGCTAACTGCCCTGATTTCAGAGCCCAAGTCAATCGAGAAGTTGCAGTTGGTCGGATAGTCTGCCATGTAATATGCGAACATCGTTTTCAATTTGTAAAGTGTTTAGGGAGATACTTTCATGAAATAAATCTGTACGCAAATACGCACAGAAAAAAAAGTTCTCTTTAGAGTGTCACATACTGTTAGAGTTGTTAAGTAGCTGGTCAAATCCAAACATTTCTCTTCCTGGTCATCTTAACTGGGTGTTTTCCAAAACTCAGAATAATTAATCTGCAACACCTCCGACAGAAGCTGTGCACAGGAACTATCGCTGATGCACGAGCCGTGATACTGAAGGTACACTATCATCCAGATGAGCCGCCACCTGGAGCGGACAGATGGAGATGAAGGCAAGGAGGGAGAAAAGCCAGTTGAGTGAATGGTTTCATTAAGCTGCAAGGAGGAAGGGAAGTATGTAGAAATGAGAACCAAGAGTCTTTAGACATTAGAAGCAAGTCAGTGTGTTTGTATCGCTCAGTGGGAACAAGGACCTTTGCCCCGTCCTGATGAAAAGTTTTGCTGGTCTCCTACCAAGAAAAAAATGATGGTGTAGTAACATCCTGACTTTACTTTCCTCCCTGATCCTTGCGAAGGGCTTAGGGAAAGACATGCTCCCTCCTCCCCACCCTAATCCATCCCCTACAAAAGACACAGAGCACTCTGGGGCAAGTCTTCAGAGAATTAGTTAGTTTAGATCCCCAGCCAGGGTGGAGAGGCTCAATAAAACTGCTAGTCTCTCATACTAATACCAAATCTTCGGGTATTAATCCCAGGCTCTCGGTGACCTGGAACACCAGCTATGCGAACGACAAACTTAAAGTCACAAATGCGACTAAGTGTGAAACCAGATTTAAAGATTTAGCAGCTATTCTCAGCAGTCTCCTGTTTAGGCAAAATGCGTCAAAGGCATTTGGACACTACTGAGAGGTGCTCTGAAATGGTAGCTGATTTCATGGCTGACAATGAAATGCAAAGTAAGGGGCTTATCTCCGAGATAGAAGTGAGCAGAAGGAAAACTGCCACCAGCTACAAGAAAGAGCTGATCCGTCTTCCTCGCTTGCCTGACGCTGAAAACGCTGCTCCCTCCGCCGGTGGCACCTGCCCCGTCCTTCTCCGGAAAATGCAATTTCGGAGGAAGGAGGGAAGGAATTTGAAGGGGTGAAGAAAGCAGAGCTACAGGAGTGTAATCGGGAATCCCAACGCCCGCTGGAGCTCCAGCCACCCACCCTCCTCCTCTGGCCGTTACAGCTCAGAGCCACTCCAGTCTGCTCAGGTAACGTCCGAGGAAGCGGATTTCCCATCCTCGGATCTGCTGCCACTCTGAGTTTGCAGCAGACATTTTGTAATCAGAGAGCCTGTCAAGAGAGACAGGAGCCTTTTGCAGAAAAGAGGAGTTAATTGTGTAACAAGGGATTTAAAATCTTTGCAAAGGGGGACAATAGAAGAAACAATTATGGAGTTTAACCACTGCTGCTGGTACGGCGTTGGGTGTCATTTGTCCTTAGCTACACTGATATAGTTAAACGGCGCGCACTCATGGCTGATGTTTTGGCTTGCTGGTGATTTTGGAATGTCAGCAAAAGTTTTGTTTCAAACTAAACCAAATAATTTTTTCTATTTCAAGCATTTAATTAAAAATGATTAGAGGTTTTATTTTAAAGAAAAGTGGCTTCCAATCGACACAAACCCAAGAATTACATTTTTTTTTTGAGAAGGGGAAAATGGAACATTTTGATTTTGGAGGAATTTGGGGATACTACTTTGAGAGCTGTCGAAATAGACACAAAAGCTGCTATGTAGTCAGCATTTATTACCCTACTTTATTCTGTATGCATTCAGATACAAACCCAGCTGAGACCGTAACAGTCCATTTTCACACAAAGCAGATTTAAGGCCGGTGTTTATTTTGCCTTTCATGCACATTTCTAAAGGCGTATTTGTTAAGCAGAAGTGTGAGAAACAACTTCTTGACCTGAAGCATCTACAGCTGGCTGGAGGAGGCAGACTTTCTCCTACTCTTGCTCCAAGCAATTACCAGCGGTTCGGCGTTACAAGGATTAAATTGTAGCATTTCTGCTCTAACCTGCTACAGAGAGCAACTCGGGGCCACTCTGCCTCCCCAAGCGGCATTAGGGAAACACAACCTGAGTGCTGTGCCTTTACAGAGGGAACTGGCAATCTATTTCACGTATTGATGTATGGCAGAAACCATCTCAAGCAGCTTGGGACTTCATCTACACGCAGAGCCGTAATTGCTTTGTCCCTTGGCAAAGCTCTGCAGAGGAAGGGCAGCAGAGATTTACTTACTGACTAAACTCCAACGTTACGCGTACGCATCTGACTGTAACTTTCTTGCCGTTTTATTTTACTCCCCCAAAAGAGAAATTCAGGTAGAAATTATTTGAATTCCAGGCTAAGGCATTTGCTTGGATGAGGCTGTTGCTAGAGATGCCTTGCAAGCACTGTTCTCCAACCTGAGTCTAAACAAAAAGGGCAGTGGTTTGAAAAGAGTTCACCTGAAGTTAGGCACGTAATGCAGAGACAAATTTTGCAAGTGTTGAGTACTCACAGCTACTGCCCCTTATAGTATCATTCAGGTGTAAATGCAATAGGAATAATAAGGCAGGCGGAGGGATGTTGGACCCAGGAGGGCAGTTTCCCAAGGCTTTAACATGGCACTTCAAGGAACAATAGAGATGCCTTAGTAAGTGAGATAATATGGGATGAGTTTTGAATCAGTCAGTATTGGCACCTGGGAAATTCAGAATAACAAAATTCTTTATTATAATTTGGTTGGTCTTCATAAAACCAAACAACCTAATCAGAACATGTCAATTTTTAGAGCTTAAACCCACCTTCACGTAAAGAGCAATTTTTGTCATCCTAATTTTTTACAGGAGCTGCTATAGAAGGGCAGGGAAACTAATTTGCTCAAAGCTTCGCCAGCACATTTACAGAGACTATTGAAAATGAAACATCTTGTTTGGAGCCATCAAAGTAGGATGGTGTGGCTGGGCCAGGTCTGCCCTACGGCTCAGCTCCTCCTGGCCGGGCACTGCTGAGGAGGGGGCGGACGACGGCTAACGCGGCGCGCTCCGTCCCAAGGGCCGAGTGCCGCGCGCCCTGCCTGGGCACAGCCAAGCTCCTGCCACCAGAAATCCCTCTTCCTAACGGCTCCATGAGATCTGCAAGGTGGGACCTGGAGCTGCCGTCTCACCCTGCACTCGTAAGAAGCAGAAGCAGCTAAGCCACCCCGATTGTAAGCCAAATTACGCCCGTGCGGGGACGGGAAAACTTTACTGGTGAGTTAAGAGCTCGTTTCTTAGTTTTCTTAGTTGGCGGGCTAGTCTGCCAAAAGGAGGGTATTGGGCTAGACAGCTTCGGATTCGAACACATTCGGCAACACCTGCGTTCCTCGGGGAAAAGTATCCTTTTGACTGATACGTTTGCTTTTGCCCCATTCTTCTTCGTTTGAAGAACTCTTTGTAAATAATTTAAGTGCATCCCTGACTGGCTGTTATCATCCCAAGGTCTTCCTCCCATCAGTATTCTCCAAGAGGGAGCGAGCTTCTTTCCTCCCGTAACGTACTAACTTTTTCATTGCTTCTTTATGCTCACTTCTCACCAATCTAAATAATGGATCAATTGAGGTTTTATTCTTTGCTTTAATTAGGTCTTGAATTTTGAGAGTATTTCACTGTAATTACTTCATTAAACGTGAACTGAAAAGCAAAAAACCCTCCCAAACAAACAAAGTTGCGCTTGTGCTCTTTTATCAGTTTTTTTATGATACATAAAGGATGACTCAAAATTTTAAATGGGTATGGAGTTTTCCTCTCAGTTCCATGTATAGGAAAATACCGACAGCCTGGGCTCACCGTTTCAAACCAGCAGAGAGAGAGAAAGGGAGGGACAGAAGGGCAAAATACAGCTATGGACCAACCCAGTCAGTCAGTCTTTGACTTACAGTGGCCTCAGGATATTAATATTGCTGTTATTACCTCAGGATATTAATACTGCTGTTATTACGCACGCTCCTACCTTGCATGCAATTGCCTGTGCCTTTGATGTTGTATTTCAGGTCAAAATAACGGGTTATGGAGGCACCTAACTTACACCTTCCTTTTCTTTGAGTGGGAACAAGATGGCATAAAACCAGTATCACAGCTTCCTACCAACTCCCCATCACACCAGGGTAATTCCTCACTGACTGACTCCCCAGATTTTTAGCCCCTTCTCCACCAGCTGGCAACTGTATGATACCCAAGGCAAAAGGGAGCATCAGATCACGAAGCTTGTATTCGCGGGGAGGCGAGGGGGAAAAAGAGGGTGCAGGGAGGTGGGCAATAGGCTGAAACAGGAGCAACAGCTTCTTCCAGCTTGGGAATTCCAGGGTCCAAGTCTTGTTAAGTCAGCAGAAGTCTTACTATCAAATGGAGAGGTTCCCGAATGGAGAAAGTCTGGTTCCTCACACTTTGTTAAAGTCTCCTTGAATTTTTTTTTTTTTTTTAACTGGGAGGAGGGAGGAGGGGAAAGAGGGCACGATGGAGGGGGGAGATTGAGTCTGCTTTTCCTGCACTAAAATTTGACTCAAATTCTGAAGAAACAGGAGGCTTTCAAATCTCAGTATTTCTCATGGTAAAAAACAAAGCAGAAATGTGCATCTTCAGTATACTGTCATAACAGATTCTGTATAGAACAAGCCAAGAGCATAAGAAGAAAAAGGACTGCTATGCAGTGCATTTTAAGACCACAAAAATCTCCCTCACAATTGTTCCTTCTCCCCGTTCCCCGGAGATTTCTAACTTGGATAACAACTGAGGTGGAAGCAGGAAAACATACATCTAATACATCCAGACTGATTTAGTTCTGGATTTGTACAGCCCCTAGCACAAAAAGACTTCTCTTGAAGATTAATTGTTTTAAGCACTTATGCAAAACCAGTAAGAAGCAAGAATAATTGCAGTCTGTAAAATCAAGAAGATCCGTGGAGAAGTCTAGGAAGACTCTACAACGCAATAAATCTCAGGGTGCAGATCTTAAAGTTATATTGTGTAATAAATGTAACACTAGAGCAAGGTGTTTTTTCTGTAATTTGATAAAGCATCCCATCCCAAACTTCTTATGAAAATAAATCCACTGGTGTTAGGTCAAAAGGTCCTGGCTAGCTCCCAGTCCATCTCTCACACTGACCAGAAGAAAAAGCCCTATGAAAGGGCTGTAAAAAACATGACAAAAATACGACGATGTTTCTCCCTAGTATATTCTCCCAGTGTACAGCAACATATAGCTTAGGGACTTCCCAAGCCCATGTTTACATACATATCTGAGCCCTTGATGGACTGTTCCATGCACTCCCTAATCCTTTTTTGAACCCATCCACATTTCTGGCCTCCCAGACATCCTGTAGTGACAATTTCCCTACTTAATTGTATAGAGAATGTGTAATACAATGCGAATATTGCAACTAAATGAAGGCTAAAGGGGAAAATGGTAAGTCTACAAGCATGATGAAAGAGAGAAGGGGAGGCAATATTTTGCATGATTAAAGGGGATATGATAAGGAGTGACAGGCTGAAATTATATTCAGCTCAAAGAACAGGACAGATCTCAGTCTATCTGGTAGTTACGTATGGTCCCAATGGATGCATTGGTAAGTCCACCTTAAACTGGACAGGATGATTCATACATCTGGGAGCAATACCTGGGGCTATCCTGCTCTGGAAGGAACAGCAAACAGTCTGCATATAACAACTATTTTTCAAGCTTAGCATAGATTTTTAAAAAGTCCCACCCAAATTTTTCAGGGAGGAAAGTTTTCTGAAGAGAAGTCTTGGATAGAATTCCTATCTGCTGCCATGGAGCAGGAAGAAAGCCATTACATTTAACGTTGTGGAAGGGTGGCAGGCTGGGAAAGGCTGTCTCTGGCCTTACAGAGAAGAGGCGTATGGTACAGATTGTTGTGGGATGAACGATGCCAATGGCTCTTCGCAAGGCTGCATTCGATGCTGTTTTTCTTAATATGTTCGCTTCGCTCTGCTGCTTGGTTGGTAAATTTTTGTTAGTCAAACTGGCCAAGAGGGAGCTGGATTAGTACAGAAGGAGGGCTGATACAGCTACCATGGTGTCACCAGGAACATGCATACGCATATGTGCACACTCACACACACACAAATTTAAAGTATATAAATCCCTTGGGCATCCAGCCTATTAAGTAAGGAGGAGTAGAGAATAAGAAATTTTAGATTACTGCTTATAGAAAGGTTTTTCATCTGTCTCTGGCAAATGCCAAGTTATTTAAAAAAAAGAAAAAAAAAAAAAGAGGAACAGACCTCAGTGTTTCTAAAATCTCAGCAGTGAAGCCAATGAACTCTTGAAATTTTTCACAGCTTCCATATATTCTGAAAGCCAGGCTTACACCCACAGGTAGCACTGGGGGTGGATGTTCCGAAGACTTTCACAATCCTTATGAATGTTTAACCTCGCGGTCACCTTCTCTGACTCTCCTGGATCCCATCCTGGAGGTACTGTGGCTTAGAGGCAACAGGTTAAATTACTCTCAATGTCCTGTTCAGCCTATGGCCTCTCTGCAGAGTCTGCCAACAAAAAGGGGTCAGTTTGAAATGCTGGGTTTTCCGATATGAACGCCTGCCCACCAAAACTGGATGGAATCGATAAACTCATTTTGTATCCTATAGGTTGCTGCATGGTAGCAGCTTCCAAGATTACTGAGCTGGTCTGGATTCAAACTGGCAAGCTATACTGCTATACAATGGCTTTCCATTTCACCTTTGAAGGAAAAATTATCTAAAGTGGTTCTGCCTAAATCAGCTCGCTTCCACCCCCCTCCCCCTTCTCCACCATATTTCAGGTCTGAGCATGACATCTGGCATGACACATGGGGAACCTGCAATCTAGAGACCTCATCCGTCTTCATAAGTGAAGGACATCCATATATTTCAATGTAGCCTAGAAAAGACTTGCAGCAGGAGAATCCAGTAACCTGGCCAGGGACTCTGCATATTTTATGAATGACAGCACCGACACTACCCCAGCCGGTGGAAAAACAAACCCCACCAAAGTGGTCTCGAGGGCACTGCCACGGGCCGCAGAGGCAGGCGGTTCTGGGAGAGGAGACTAGCGTCGCGTTTCATTCTTCTGCTTTCCCCCACGCTTCCTGCTACCTCCACAACCGCAGCGATTCACAGTTCTGCCTTCGTGGAAGGAAGGAGATGTTCGCCCACGGTGCAAGGCGAGCCACCAGCCAGCGTGCTCCTCGCGCTGCCTTCTCGCAGCCCTTCCGCACGTGCCGCATGCCCAGGGCTCAGCGAAGCATGCCTTGGAGCCGCGGCCTCTGCAGCTCTGTGGTCCATCTCCGCCTCGTTCCACCTCTCCCTCCGCAATGCCTGTCCCAGATCCAGCTGCAAAGCCAAGCCCTCGCTCTTCTACCCCGCTCTGGACCTCGTCTCGCTTGCTGCTGTTACAGGCTGCCTTTCCAAAGCCATCTCTTGCTCTGTGGTTACACGCCAAAGCTCTGGGAGGACAAGGAACGCTTAAAGCCCAGGAAAGTTGAAAATGCTAGTATGGTGTATTTTGCTGTTGAACAAATAAGACACACAGGCAAATATCACTATCTTCTTTGAAACATTTAGAAGTCTGATTGAGTGAAAAGAATGTCAACCCAGAGCAAGCCACGCCAGCCTACTTCCAGCTGAACATCAGCGCACACAGCTTATGGCTCCAGGTGCAGCTGCGGTGAATGCCAAGGGAATTCTACCCGCTCCTTCTCTTTATATTCAAAAACAGAAAAAAATAAGGGTCCATTCTTCTCAAAACAAACCCTCTCTGGCCAAGACATGAGGACAACAGGATGAGTTAATATCCCACCGGTCGGTAAACTTGGAGGTGTTGTTTCTCCCCTCTCCGTGAGGGGCCACGATTTGAAGTAGCTCTGAAGCTCTTAAGGTTCTGTGGCTGTGGGAGCCATTTGAACAGGAGCGCAAACTATTTATGTAATACACACTCCAGGCTTGCATCCAAAACACTGGCCTTTGATCAGAAAAAGACATTATCTGAAGCCAACCTTACAAACACCAGCAAGAATGCCAGAGTGGCCAGATGGTGCTCGGGTACCACTGCAGCCCCCTGGACCGATTCCCTTCCAAACACTGGCAACTGTGATGGGCAAGGATGCACCCTCCCTCTCCATCGCTCCCTTCATAAATCCAGCAAGGTGTGCCAAGTTTCCCCAGCAGCATCAGGCACTCCTGCAGCTCCTCTCACAAGCACCCTCACGGTGCCAAATATTGCTGCATCTTCCAAACTGCTTCCCTCCCAAGCACTGGCAAAGGTGCTACGACAGCATCACTGGTGATGTGCTTCTCCTTACCCTTTCCATTGCAAGCACCGGCAGTGAGATGCCAAGGTACTCAAATTGTGCCAGGCATCGATAAAGACCCTTTGTAATAATCCCCTCTTGCAAGAAATGGCAAAAAGGCCCAAGTGTCCAGATGGTGCTCTAATAACCTTCCCTTGCCCTTTATGGCTCGCTAACACTGGCAAGGATACCAAGCTGCCCGGAGTAACCTTACAAATCTTTGAGGGACTCCCTAACCAGAGGAAAAAGAATACTTCAGTGCTGCTGGCAGGTAGTTTCTCTTACTCATATGTAATTCACAGCCATCTACAAGTTTATAAGCAACTGCTCTTATGATAAATACTACCTCTCCTGTCCTCAGCACCAGCAGAGCTGCCCTAAGGAAAACCCCAGACGTACACAGGCAGTACCCCTAAAGGCTATGACACAAACCAGTGCTGCTAAATTGAGTTTCTTCACCCGCCCGTTTACTGTGATGGGTTTCAGTGGCACAGTGTACCCACTAGCAGGCCATCAATGGCAAATGCCCAGTACAGGTTGAGCCTAAGAGTTTGGTACATGTATAAAGAAAAAAAAAGAAATCATGCCCTAAGTGACGTCTTAGAGAGCTTATGCTAATTTAAAACTTAAGCTGTTTCCACTCTCTGTCTACCGTTGCTGTAAATTCTTCATGGACCCGCAAACTAAAATCAAGCTTTGGTAGACTAAGAATAGAGAAGCAGATTTCTTCTAATGATATCACCTGAAAGCATTGTCCCAGTTTTCCTTCACAGATACCACTTGGCCTCTTTGGCCAGCTACAAACCGATGCTGCTTCCACTTGTAAAGGAAAACACTGACAGAAGATGAAAGGCTGCTTCTGTGCTCTAAATGCCTCATACCTTGATTAAAAATGTTTTTGTCAATTAGAGATTGATTTTTGCTGTTCATTAAAGTGATGGATGTCGGTGCTGACGGAGGTGATATTTTACCCTGCGGTGGCCTGCTGTATAGATGGGTAGGAGAAGCCAGAGGCTCCAGTTTGCTAGGATGGAGCTGATCACCAGGACTAGGATAAAATAGGCCAGTCAGAGGATGGAGAAATGAGTGCCACAGTCCTCGGGGAGAAGCAGGGGAAGCTCTCATGGCAGACTTTTGCAGACAGTCCCTACCACTTTATCCTTCTGAAAGCACAGTGGATTCTGAAGAAAGATTTTAAGTGGAGCTGGGGATGTGGTTTTTTTGGAGGGTTGCGCAGTGGGAATGAAGATATAGATTGCACAGATGCCACAAGCTGTTAAGTTTTTACATGCAGGCCATGCAAAATTCCCCCAACTCAAGCTGAGCTTCTCTTCCAGGAACTCACATCAAGTCCTGCCCTGACACTGCCATCAAAAGGCCGTTCCCCGAAAGGAAGGAAAGGCTGTCCTTAAGCTGCAAGAGGTAGGTTCAATCTAAGGTGTGATTTCCATGAGAAAATCCAAGAGCTTCAAATGCATAACTGAGGGCTGTAACACAGCTTTCCAAAAATTAACCTAATTTCACTATTCCCTTTCTGCAGGGCAGGGTCTGCACATTACTTGCATTGCTACCAGCGAGGGTAAGACACGGAGCTACTAGGAACTTCGGTATTTTCCAACACCCCTCTTGCTTTTGGCATTATTAGCCCAAGCTACGTGGAGGAGGAAAATCAGGACTCACTGCACAAGCAGCCCTACGTGAAATAGAGGAGTCGGACCATCTCCTGGAACTAGCGAAGCGCACACAAATATGACATCTCTCTGGGGCTGGATCTCCCCAGAACTACCAATACCTGTAGAAGAGAGTTTGGGCATCCACACATCTTCTGACTAAAATACAGTCCCCTGACAACCCAGCTGGTTTTGACAGATTTCTGCAACCCGCTGCACATCCATCCATCCTTTTGAAGGCATGGAAAGAGAAAGAAATGTGACTTTTCTCTGCCCCAGAGGAGAGTCCTGATGCAGCAGGAATTCAAGGGCACAGTTCAGTGGCCTGACAACAGTTCCCATATAAAATGTCCCAGAGTCTCCAAGAAACCCGTGCGGGACTAGCAGGTACATCAGACCTTACAGCAGCTTCACTCTTTGCTGGGGCAGTAGCAGGAGGATTCAGGCGTACGAAACGGGACCGCTATGATTACGTTAAAAGGTCTGAATAGCACCCTTTGTGCCGTGCCGTCCCCGCGTTCAGAAGGGACGCCCCGGCGGTCGCTAATGCACAACGAGGGGCCGAAACGCAGCTCTGCAGACATGAACTGCCTCCTCTCGCCGCTCAAACCCCTTATCTGTAGGTGCCCCATCTCCCCCAAGTTCCAATTTCAGATACAAACTGCGTGTGTGCGTATAAAAACACGCACAGGCAGACACATATATTTATATGCTGATGAGATCGTTAAATTTATCAGCTCTCCAATTCATTTGAGGTTCGTTATGGAGCTGCGGCGCTGCTCCTTTCATCTGGAAATGGAAAGGAAACAGCCTTTACCCCTTTCTGGAAATTAAAGCAAAATGGGTACCACTTTATTTTAAGTGCCCATTAACTAAAGCGTAACTGAAACCGAGTTACAATGGGCACCTCGGGGGAATGTACATAGGAGGCACGCACATCTACCGGCGCGCGCACACACACGCGTACGCACACACCACCGGCAAATGGCGTCAGACACAAAAATCAGGCCTTGTGGAATAAACATCAAAGCACTCCACAGTGCAATGACGGTTAAAAGCCTATTTTACACCCAGAAATAGGGAGAGATGCAGGCCCAAGAGCTCTTCAGTCCCTTTGAAAGACTCATTTAAGTCTTATTAAAATATTACCTGCTTTTTTTTTTTGCCTGTTACTGGATTTAAACTCTTAATTCATCTTCTGTAATTTTTTCTGCACTTGGCTATTGTGAGGGGGAAAAAGACTCAATACTGTTCGTAAAAGGATCTAATTGGTAACTTCTTTTCATCTCAGAAGCCCCCATCTCCCTCCTCCTCCTCTCATTCCTTACAGGTTGGGTTACCGCAGCTTGCTTAATCTTTGGAGATTATTCTTCTGCGGTTTGATGAGACTTCACTAGACTCTTAAATCTTTTCATTTCACCTCATTTAAATATTTTGGCCAATTGCTGAAGTTAATGATGATGAATAGGATTAAGATTAAAGGCTTAAAAGGGTTAGGAGGAGGAAAAAATATATTTCATTTCCAACAATGCATACAGAAGTCTCCCTTACTCCGTGTTGCATTCTCTCGCCGTCAGGGCTGTAGTTTGTAGCTCCTGGCGGGTCTCTGACATGGCTGCATGTATCTGTCTCTCTGCAACCTCCCTCTTTGGCACCAAGTTCAGCAGAAAAAGATCAGGACCTTTGCACTCTCTTTGCATGTGCTCTCGTTTGCTCTCTACGCTGTCTGCCTCTGCTTGTGCTCTGTCTGTGCTTTCCCGACTTATTCTAAACCCACATATCCAAGTATAACCTTTCAAAGATGTCATTCTAAAAAAAAAAAAAAAAGGCACACATTTATATAGCCAAAATTAGCCTCATCATTTTGCACAGCGATTTAGAAGACAACCAGCCTGAAACTGTTGTCTATACACAGTACAACCCTTTCCTGAAGAAAGAAATCTCCCTTTATTCTTTCACTCTTTTCCATCCACTCATTTCCTCTGGCAGAAAGTTGAAAATCCATCCTCACAGCCTTTGAAGCCACAGAAATTGGACCAAGCTAGAAATCTAGCTGCAACTAAGCAAGTCCTATTTCCCCATCAGTATTTTTCTTAAAGAGGTAAAGATAATTTCACAGAAATTGCAATGCTAGGAACTCCTACGTCGGTTTGAACAGACTCGAATCCCTCTGGCTCCTGTTTCAAAATCAGCGGAGGAGAGAGGTCATGGAGTGGCTTGGATGGATAAGACAGGTCGCCAGATGCAACCAGGCAATTCTCTCTCAAACCCAGCTTTGCCAGGTAAATTGTGAGCGGCTGGTACCGTACCCTGACCAACCTCTCCTCTGCTACGGCTGAGGTAGGACGGAGAAGGTGAGCGGGACGGCGGCAGTCGGTTCCTGGCGCAGCGCAAGACTAGGTCAACCTGCCGGTGCAGAACGAGACCCCTGCTCTGCCAGGGCGTTCTCCATGTTTATTTAGTCACATATCTTCAGTCCTCACTGTTATCAATCTAGATCTTCTCCAAAACAAGCCTTTTAAATAGGTGGGCGGAGGGTGAATACGTTTTCTAGGCTTCAGTGGGAAAGCTGCATAAGAGGGAGCAACGTTTTTAATGTTAAGGATTAAAAATGGCTTACTGAGGGGAATGAAGTGAGCTATGGGTCTGCTGCAGATTCCTGGCATATTGAACAAACCGTACTAAAGCTCTGACCTTAAATATTTATAACTATATTTACCGAGTTCACGTTAGATTTGGTCGGGACAGAGTTTGCATTAAGGCAGTGAGGTCCTTTAACAAAGGAGGAATGTGCACAGCGCTGAAGTCGGTCTGGACTCAATAAAAGATGAGCAAGGAGGGGGATGAGGGCTGAACGGGAGGGAGCCGAAAGATCATTTGGCGTTGCCTTAGGCAAAGCACCACCAAGTCCACAAGAGAAGCAGCTCTGCTAACAAGAGTCTAAGGATCAGGTATGACTGCTACCAGACTTGAAGGGGAAAAGCTAATGGGATGTAAACATGGACAAGTACAAGGATTTCGCACTCCAGACTGAGGGAAATATATGTACAGTGAGCAGGCCTATTTAAGATCATGCTTCTTCAACACCCTTCCCACCTCTGTGCTTTGGCCAGCATGAGCGGAAGAACCTGGAGAAGCAGCCCCGCATGTGTTCGCAGTTCAGGGGAACGCGGCACTAGCGATGGAAGGACACAGCTTGCCTCCCGGAGGATAGCCCAAGTAGGGGTGCCATTTCCTACATAAAAGGTGACATTTCCTCATCACTGAAATGAGAAACTTTACGGAAAATCCCAGACATTGCAGGCACTGCATAGCCTTCGTCCTGGCTCAACGGAAAGGTGACTCTCCCAGTAGAGGTTGCTTATCTTGAACATGTCCAAAAATATGTTTGGTTCTTTACTGTTATTAAAAGTCTCGGTAGCATCTTCTCTAACTGCAGGGTGGGAAAATCCTAGCATGCTCAGCAAATTCAAAATCAAGTGTTTTGATTGACACAACGGGCTTGAACCAGAGTCTTCCAGAGGTAAAAACCGAAGGTAAAGAATCAAGCGGTTGTTCATCAGTGGACTGCACAGCAGTCTGATAACTGTGCGGGATTTTACTGATACACAGAGGCAGATTTTGAGGGGCATATGGACTAAGGGGATTGTTACTCCTTAAAACTATTCCTTAAAAGTCCTCTCCACTGCCAAGTGGAGAGGCTGCTGGAAGAACAGCTGTGATGGGTATGGGGAGTGTGCAATGGCCCATCACAGCTAAATCCGTTCCCAGTGCACATTTTCCATCTTCATCTGCTGCCCTAAGCATTTGTGCTTAGATTTGCTAAAGAGTACACAGATATCATATTCTGTGGCGAAGCAGACAATCTCTTTGCAAAATGCACTCGGGTTATAAAGGCTTCATCTGAAGTAATGGATGAAAGAAAGGAAAAAAGAAAAACGATGTTCTCTTTTTTTTTTTTTAACTGTATCCCATATCAGCATTTGGAAACTGTCAACAGGATCCATGTATTGTTATTAAAAGAAAATTCAAATTAAAAGCAAATTTAAAAGAGAAGAAAGGTTTAATAAAGATCTAACAGAACTTTTTCATCTCTTGTTTCTAGAATCCAAGCCCTGAAAACCTTCGATTCAGTAAAAAGCAAAAAGGACCTAAGGATATTGCTCCAGGATTCAGGACCTTCGAAAGAGAGATATAAAGAAACATCAAAGGCGGGTGTGTGCATGCACACGTGTGCCGCCCGTGTGTCTGTGCATGTCTCTCCTGTTTTTCAGGGGCACAGCCACAGCCTGGTCCCCCACCTTGACTTCGTAAAGAGTTACCGTTCCCTCTGAGCTCGCTTTTCTTCAGCCTTGGCAAAACAATCGTGTCATTGAGGTTGGGGCTTCGGCCACCCGAAGCTGTAAGCCGGTCCAATTTTCTGAGAGCTCTTGGGATACTCTTGACCTAGGCTGCTGTGGTACTTTCCCTGAGCCTTCTCTTTAATAACCACTTACCAATTCATCTTTTTAGCAAATAACTGGTCATAAAGAAATGCTAAAGTCGGTGAAAAAACCCCCACCAACATTCCTGTGCTTTGCACGTGCAAAAAAATTAAATTTTCAGGACTATTTCACACCTGGCCAAACACAAGTATATGATGAAGCTCCACAGGGAACTGAAAAGAGAGGCCAGTTCTAGGACAGAGAGGTGGCTCTCGTGCCTCTCTGGGTATGGAAGAGACAAATCTGCATCCCTGCTATGATTGTGGGAATACAGGATCTGAACCACATCTCCCACATCTCCAGTACCACAAGCTAGTACCACAAGCAGGTACTAGCTGCCTGGTATGTGGTATTCCCAAAAGCTAGAATGAAAAATTTTCTAGCTGATGGTATGCTTACATAAATACAGCCTCAACTTTAATAAATTAACATCTCTCAATGAAAATAAAATAAAATAAAGTATTAGAATAAAATAAAATAAAATAAAATAAAAGTCACCAACTAACCCGAGCACTCCCAGTCAGCTCTTCCAACAAAAAATTCTGTTATTGCCCAGGCACTAGTAACAATGACACAAAAACTCCTGTTGGTAACAACTGAAAAAAAAGCCTGTCTGAGCAGAAGCTGCTGGTGGATCTGTCTGTGTCTTCCCATGGCCTTATCACTGAGCTATGCCTGTTTCTGACCTTTACTTCTTCTAGTTGTGATTAATGAATAGCCATTCACCAGGTAAACCTCACTTCAGCTGAGATTCTTTTGACAGCTATTAAATCCTATGTATTTTTTATTTTACCACTCATTTGTTACAGTGCTGTGCACACAGAAGTGGAGTGGCAGCTATGAATTCAGCAATCATCAAGTCTTGGCATTGATCAAGGTGAGTATTTTCATTCAAGCATTCTTAAGACTCTTGTCAGTGCACGGCTGCTTCCTTGCAGGCTCCCAGTAATCTCAGCGCAATTTCTTTTGAATGAGATAAAAATAGCCTTTATTGATAAAGACTACTGAAAACAAAACAGTAGGTTTTGCCTAGAGAATTAGGTCAGTCCAATAGGCAGGTTTAGAATACGAACATGGAGACTACTCTACGCCAGCCTGATAGAGCCATTATGCATCAGAGGACAAGAACGGACTGAGCAATGAGGAAGCGGTTCAAAGGCAGAATTGGACAGATGAAGCAGAAAACATTCCCAGCTTTAAGCCCTAGACATGGAGATTTACAGGGGAACAACCCAAAGGAAAAGATTCAAATGACTTCCATTAGCTGAGACAGTCTCCCAGCCCCAATATATCTATCATATAGTAGGAGCAAGGACGCTCTAAGTAGACTAGTGGAAAGAATGAAGATGATGTTGAGCTCTGCATAAAGATGTAGGTGGGGGCCCACAATTAGAAATTCAGAGCTCTGCCACGTGCTATCATTTAGATCTGAAGTTCTGGTTGGATCACGTTCGAAGAAAAGGTCAACCCCAAAGTCACATCTGGCTTTAGAGCCAAAGAAACCCCAAGAGTGGATATGCTGAGTCCCAACACTAAAGTCAATGTTAGGAATGCAAATAAGAAGAGTGCTCCTAAAAGGCATATTTGGAGAATGGCCAAAGCAAAAGAGTCTGATTCCCTCCAGCCCACCACGATATAAATCAGTCATGCTGCTGAAAAACGGCAGTACCAGCGGGATACGGGCCCAGGTTCGTGACAGTGGGCATGTGCGGGATACTCTCAGTTATGCTCACATCCTTCCTAGCGGCCCTGGAGTCTGCAGGTTAAAGGACAAAAATGATTACTAGCAGCAGTGGGAAGAATTTCACAGAAGTCAGTGCGGTAACGCTCTCTGTGCCTGCTCTGAATTTCTCCCTGAGCACAAGAACTTTGAGACTAATTTCACTGTGGCTCATGGGATGAATGTTGTCTCTTTTTTCCGTGTAGAAATTATCTGGAAATGGTGGGTTGCTAGTTTAGTTTTATGAGCTACTAAAACTATTCTTTGAATAATAATTGGCCTGAAGTTCATCTGCTGAAAGAGTTCAATATTCAGCATTCAGCTCAGGGCAACAGCGCATCGGCTGTGGAAGGGGAGGGCTTGGGGGGAATTACTCCCTCCAGAGTCACGGCCACACCACATGTGGCAAACCACGTTTAAAATAGCTGCAGACGGAGAGGAGATATGTCATTTGGAAATTACTTGTGCGCTGTTTGAAGCAGCCGTTCACCGTGCAGCAAACAGACTCCGCAAATAGAATTGCTGTGTGCAACACAACCTGGGACTAATGTAACCTCCTGTTTCCGATTACCGGGACAAGCTCTGAAGCCTGCCATCCACAGAAACTAATACCAAGGACTAGGCAACGGTGAAAGTTTTATGGAAGACGGGGCGACAGAAGCCAGTCCGGATGATTAAAATTAAATCTCCAAAAGGAATTGATTGTCTCTCCTTGATGCAGAGCGCTAACTCTAATAAGATCTTTCATCATAAGGAGGCCTCAGCAAGCCTGGCATTGGAGGAGAAAGTAATACTGTGACTTTGTAACCATAAGAGTGTGAATTTAAATAAAGCTGGATATGCATTTGCCTAGCTTTCGGGCAGCAACCAAAGAGAAGGGAAAAAGAAATCTCAGCTGATAATACAGCTTATTGAAATGGTTCCACACCGTAAGTTAAACCAGACAAAAACAATGCCGAGATGCAACAAATCTCTTTTGCTTTGATTTCCTTCTAAATTAGCCATTCGGTTCCATTAAAAGTGGAAATTGCAGCCTACAGTGGACAAATACTCTCGTTACCAATTGAGCTCCGTTCAGCCAAGTATATATTCCTTCCAAGTCTATATTCCTCTAAAACGGTAGGACCGGCTAAAGGCCTCGACTGTGGCGTGCTCCTTCTCCTGCTCTGTGGGGAAGTCACCCTGTCCTTCTCCCCTACAGACAAAACAATATTTCCTTGCGCTTTAATTCTTATACCTCTCCCAAGGCTAGCAGCGCTGGACCCGGGCTCTCTGGGTAGGCGGGATATTGGCAGCTCAGTCCGCTGACAGCGAGGTGAAAACCCTCAGGAGGTGGTGTATCGCTGGTGGTACTGCCTTTTACATTTGCAGCAATAAGAGTAGCTCTGCGAAGCCAGCCTTCCCCGGCCTTTTCTCACCAGTTGCTGCTCTGAAAGGTTTTGCTTTGGGCCAAACGAAATAATTTCTGTCAAGTGAAATGATGTTTTCCATCTTTTCTTTTTTTTTCCCCCTCTTATATGAAAAAGGAGAGCAACCGAACAAGAGGCAAACTAACCAACACAAAGAGAATTTGGTGCAACGCGAGCCAATTTTTCTATCTCCAAATGTTTCGGTTTAGAAGCTGAAGAGAAAAATATTTGCACAGCCTTAACCCTAACCGGAGGAGTTCGTCAAGGAACCGGTGGCAGTTTGCACACTGTATAGGCGTTAACTTAAACTACACACATTTTAATTTGAGCAATTATGTTCTCTGGGCCTAATTCCCACAAGTTTAATCTGGATATTTTCTGTCATCACTTGTTGTACCCAACAGTTGTAAAATGTTTCCATGCACTATTAAACAGCTGCTGCCTTCCACAGGTGGCTGCCTTTCAGAATGAGGTGAGGATGTCTCCAGTATTGTACAGAGGAGTTGTGAGGTTTAATTCATTCATGTTTGTGAACAGCTCCGAAAGCTTCATTTAAAACCTGCCGTATTCTTTGCAGGCTACATTTCCCGACAGAAAAGAGTGCAAAGTAAAATGGCAGCTTTCACGCAGAGGCAGTGGAGACATCTGCAGCTAGACTGGTCACAAAGGGATACTCCCATTTAACGCGCCAGGAAGTCCTGCCACACTGCATGTGGGGCACAGGCATTTTTAAATACATACTACGCATACTATACATACCTTTCAATATAAACGTACATCATGTTTCAATAAATTCAGTACTGCAGTCCAATAGCTTTGACCCATCTGTATTCTCAACAGCTTCAGTAGGATTATTAGCACAAGAAAAAAAATAAGTATCGGACACCTCTGAAGATTTTACCTATAGTAAATAGGAAATAAGAGCTATGTGGGGAATTCATTCAGGTCTTGGGTATGTCTTTTGCATTGCATTGCTCAATACTATTACAACCACAAACACTTGCCAGGTATACAGTGAAACCTGTTTGATTTAACTGTGGTATTGAATCAACAAACCTATATCCTGACCTGGATTTACTGCTGTCTTGTAAGCTGAGTATATACGAGTACTCCTTCTTGGGGGCCTAACCATTCAGCCATACCAACTTGATCAGGGATTTTGATCCGTGAGAAGATCCAGTATCATTGGTCCAGCCTTTGCCCACAAACCAGAGCTATTACATACCAAGTCACTTCAGGGCTGGTGTCCATCCTCATCCGTAAGGCATGTCATACAACGAAGCAACTTTACACCCTAGTCTTCCTCTGTGATACGACCGAAGGATGAGGAGGACAAGCCTCGGGATCTTGGGAGGGAGGGAAGCAGGCAGGGAGGGAGAGGAAGGCAGAGAGGGAGAAAGGGAGGCAGGGAGAAGCAGGCAGGTCTCCCCTACTTACTCCTAGACCTTGAAAACAGACTTTTTGCAAAAAGGGTACCTTGTACCTCCACAATATAGTAACCGATCTCAATGTTTCTTGCAAGGCTCCTCTCAGAAGGACTCAAAGAGTATGAGCTGTTTCCAGGGAGCAATCACTAATGTTGATCCACCACCACGATCCAGGGTTGCTCCCTTTTAGTCTGGATGGCATTTGTTAGTTAGAAAGGTGCGTGAACGCTCAACCGTGCAGCGTGGTCTGTCTGCTCGTGCCCCTCGGGCAACCAGGGCTGAACCCCTGTGCCCCAGCTATCAACTTCAGCTGTGCTGCCAGACTGATTTTGACGACTTGCATTAAAACTTCACGTTACATTCTTGCTCTTTTGCCCCTGTTCACATGCAGAAAACTCTGGATAGTCCATTCAGGCCCTTGGAATTCAGGCCCCAGACTACAACATGGCACCTGCCTGCTTTTCCTCTTCCAGGAAAGAAATATAGCTACTTCACGGTTGGTTTGGATAACAACAGAAATTAAATAACTGAGATGTGGACTTCCTATAAAACCAGCAGAGAAGTACGTCATACTCTCCACAGAGGGCGTGCAGGAGGCAAAGGCTCAGCAAGACAAGAGGAAAGAAAGGAGGAGGAAAGGAAGTTTGGGGAAGGACAACAGAAATAGAAAAATATCATGTATGGCCCATAAAGAGACAGTTCACCCACTGCGAGCAAAGACTGGGAGGTGAAGGCAAGGCTTTAGGAAAGGAAGACTGAAAGAAGGGTGTAAGCCTAAAACTGTGATACGAGGAAAAAAACATTTCTGGTTAAGCAACCAGTGGTAGAAGTGAATTTGTCCACGTACCAACAGAGCCCACCTCTACACTATAGCGTCTGCGCTAAGGTTATTCTTGGCCTGGAGGGCAACAGACCTTGACCTTAGAAACAAGTTGTTTTGGTTTGGTTTTTTGTTTGGGTTTTTTTTAAAGGAGGTGGTGGTGGTTTTCTTTTTTTTTTTTTGAACATTTTCAGCGGCAACCAGAGCAGCGGAGCACTGAGGAAAAAGGGCACGCAGCGCGAGCTGGAGTATGTCAGAGCCTCTGACCTTCCCCAGCACTGCTCCGATACCCTCGGCCTACACCGCTCCAGCTCTGCCCGGCCTTCCGCTCTTCGGTGCTGCGGAGACAGACCTCCCAGTCCGACTAATTAGCGTGGCTGCAACTGTAATAAGCCACGCTGAAGAAGACAGACAATACTGACAGGAGGCAGCAGTGGGATTTCAGCTCATGGCTGCCTGCTGCAGGAGCGGGCGATAGAAGGGAAGAAGCAACCGCACTACCTTCAGCAGAGAGAGGGGCGACGCTGCACGCGCGCTACCTCCACGTCCCCCCTGAGCGAATGGGGGCACGTGCACACCCCGATCCAAGGGGAAGCCCATTAGAGAGACTGGGTTTCCTCCCCCTGCTTCGTGGTCCCTTCTTGGGCTTCGGTGAGAGGCCACGAACTGATTGCAGAAGAGCAGTGTGGAGCTCCCAATCCCTGTCCTCACCCGGGTGCTCTTCAGTGCTCATCCTCTTCGTGCTGGGACAGACACAGCCCGCTACGAGCACAGGTCTACGCACCCTACCGCATCCCAACTGCGTCATTCCAACGTACCTATGACGAGTAGGAAGTTGGGCTACACAACCTCCCGGGGTCCCCTCCAACCTGAATTATCCTACCACCCCCCTCAATAGGCTGCGGGCACGGCTCCGGAGGTGGGCGCACGTGGGACCTTCGACAGCAGCAACCCCAGCAGGCACCACGTGCGAGCTCTTCCCCTCAGCCGACTTCCATTTACACAGACGGACAGACACACATGCTCACACGGTACTGATGAAAGGCACTGTGAAATGCTGATCTCCATCAACAGAGTCTCCCCAGGCTCTTTCTCCAACCCCCAGCACCTCACCTCCAGCGCTTGCGCTGCCTTTGGTGACATGGTATTTCTTGCACAGCTCGCCATCAAGAGCTGCTGTCTCCTGCCTTGCGATCTTTTTTTAGGGGGCCTTTGTGCCGCACAGGAAGGAGACGCGCTGAGAAGGATGAGAGAAAAGCAGGAAAGGAGACCAGGAGGGAGAAGTGGACCACAGCTCATGTAGGTGCGCGCTGGAGACAAAGTGGCAGGCAAAGGAAAAAGGAGAGGGAAAGAGGGTGAGTGGCAGGGAAAGGGCCACCGAGAAACCAGGAGGGTCATGGAGATTAGACAGATACGGAGGGAGATCAGAGCCGGGAGCATGACGGAGAGAGTGGAAGGCCAGAAGGGGTGTTTCCATTTGTGTTTTTATCTGATCCAAAAATGTGCCCACATAAAAAAAATGCCAGCTTAGAGAAAGAACAGCTCAGACAGCGAGAAAAGCGGTTTTGACAGCACAGCCAACTTAGGAAAGAGCTGTCTGCATAAGTGATCAGCTCAAACCACACTGACAACTCACACGGTCCAGCCTTCCCTCTGATCCAGACTCTCTGGCCCTGGCTTCACTGACTGGAGTAACTGGGTCACCACCACCGCGCTAAGGTGGCTATTCTGATTTCTCAGACTCAAAACTAGTGCAGCATCGTACTAGGTTATGGGGTTACCAGCCCTCTCAGTGCAAATGTAGGGCTTTCTAACCTGGCTGGCGTGGCAATTTCCTTGATAGACATGGCCTGGATTTGATTTGGGTTTTGTTTAACTTTAATAGCTTTACCCTTGAAGGATTGGGGGACAAGAGGAGGTCTTAAATTGAGAGGGAGTCAATAAGCTTCCTTTCATTAGATAATGACTCTGCCTGCACTGTACTCAAGATTTAACTCTAAGCCCCTTCCACGAAGTAAAATAGTTTGGTTTGGCTTCATGTGTGTCTACGTTAAGGGAAGAAGTAGATCAAAATCAAAAAAAGTGCTGAACACTCCTGCCCTTTGCTTTGTTGGTTATTTGTCCTCACTGGCAACCGGCCTCCCTCGGAGAATGCTGGCTTGTGGATGAAATGAAATACAATACAACTGTATTTTGTATAGCATCTCTCAAGTAAACAGGATCACAATTGCTCTGCGGGCTAAGTGATAAAAAACAGCACAGAGAGAAGGAAATTAAGAGACAGAAATGATGGAAGAAAACCAGCTGCTTCCAGAGGAAGGAAGCACAGCTCTGTGGCTAAGGCTATGCATTGGGAAAATAATAGGTCTTAGATTTGCCACAGACTTCATGCTTTGACCTTGAACAACCTGCCCGACCTCACTAGGGCTCTGTTTCCAGTGCAAGACTTCTGGTTCTTAACTCTTCCCTGTCTCTGGAAGTCGGAGATGACTGCATTCATGTCTGCAGCGAGCTTTGACACTACCCAGGCAAGGACTTAAATGGCTGGGTGGGTAGAAGTGTGCTGGAAGGTAATGACACGCAAAGCTATTTGAATCTTTCAGGATGCCGATACCTAAAAAAGAATCACAATACCTTACTAAGCGTGATGATGCCACTGAAACAATTTAGCGAGTGTTGTTGAAACAAGGAGGTGAGAAGCAAATTTCGCTGCAGCAGGACAGCCTTGCCTCATACCCAGTGCGACAGGAGGAGATGGCAGCCGTCGTATTCCTTAAAAGCAGTTTCACTCTGGGGACAGCTATTAAGGAATGGAGTAGCTGCCAGTGACAAAACTGTCTGAGCATGTTAAATTTGGGTAGCATGCGGTACGGTGGTCATTTATAACCATGATACTAACAGTACGCAACATATTGCTTATCACTATCAGAGGGTTGGGAAGGATGGCTAGAAAAATGCCTTGCAATCTGCTGCTGAGCAGCTCAAACACAGAAAAGCATGAGAAGTGATGACCCAAATGGCTAATGAACGTGTTTCATTACATGTTGACTGTGAACAGCAGGCTGACATAATACTTTTCAAAATAAGACATGATTTTGGAAGCACTTTCCATTTTTTTGAGCAACCTAGTTGACTGTTTCAGTGAAGAAGGGGCTGGTGTACTCCCCGGTCTGGCTGTGGAGAGGAGAGGCTGCAGGATACCTGCTAAACACTGATTTCTAGGGGTCCAGCCATTTCCCTCCCTGCTGCAAGCTTGGCCTCCTGTTCCCCTTTAAGGTGCCTAACTAACAACGGAGGGACAGAAAAAGAGAAGGCACGAGCAGGTGGCTGGCTAGGACACATCCTTTTCATAGGACAGAGGAGAGAAAAACCTACCTATTAGAAGTAAATTCCTTGCTTCTGTGTAAGGGACTGGAGTAGCTCTGCCTCTTCTCTCTCCTCCCTAATTCTCCTTCCATTTCCACGTCCATCATCCCTTTCCCTTGCAGCTACTTTGGGGCAGAGTGGGTAGAAGTTGAGAGAGGGCCCTTGGAGAGAGCAAATGGGAAGCTGCATGGAAGCTGGTTGCTGCCTCCTTGCTTGCCCGCCGCATCGTTCGCTGCCCGTCAGCCACACGATTTATATAATGTATGCAATGCTAAGTGGGAGCCCGACCCCAAACAGCCCAGAGCAGGCTCCAAGGCGAGGGACTGCTGACAAAGCACAGCTCCAAAGCACCTTACTGCCTACCCCTGCCTACCTGCATGGTGGCAAAGCCCTGGAGAAGACACGGCACCAGCCTCGTCCGCATCCCCCTGCTAGAGGGACTTGTGTGCATCTGCCGTCTCCACTTACGTGGCCTTTGCGGGGAAGCCAAAGGTGTGTGAGCATCAATAGGATCTTTAAATCTCCTAGAAATATTTTCTATCCTTAAAGAGTTTCCTGGAGGCGGGCGCTTCAGATTGATGGCTCGGCAGGTATCGCACTGATCTCGCGACTGCTTTCGTGCCAGCCGTGGGAACCACGGACTCGTCTCCTACAGATCTTTCTCCTTACATAGGACACCTTTCCTCCTCCCCTTCCCACAGCCCCGAGTCAGAGCCAAGCCACGGACAGGAGCATTGTTTTTCTCAGCTTCCAGAAGCGGCGTGCATCAAGTCAGATGCATCGCCTGCGCATCACCATAGCAACAAGATCAGGCCTGGTGTGGAAAACGAGGGGCAAGGGGAAAAAATATGGAAGAGGGCTCTGCAGATAAGGGATGGCTGCTTCTCCCTCAGCTGGTGGCAAGTGGCACGGGAGTGACATCGGTCTGTGCCACTGCCGGGGCTGAGAGAGGCCACCCAGGAGCTGCAGCTCACGAGCATATTCAGGACCAAGAGGAAAGGTTGAGGACACAGGACAGGCATTGACTGGCTGTATATTGAGCCCCTTGAGCCCGCCACATGTTAGCGTCTTTATCACTGAATTGCAACACCACGTCGGTCCGAGAGCCCAAATCACAGCTGCACCGAGGTCTTTATTTTTTACACCGGCATTTAAGCCTCGCTGCAGAAACCCTTCTCTGTCATGGCACTTCTAACAGCACCAACTCCAGCCAGTAACATAAACCACAATGGACCAGCTGCTTCGTGCTGGAGTCCCTGAGAGCCGCCCAGGCGGCCCGCTGAGGAAATCCAGCCGTGATGGTAACTGGGAGAAGCCTAGGCAACGAGCTCGGGCACGTCTCAGCAGCTTTCCTGCACACTTTGCACGAGCTCTTGTAACCTCACGGATGCCACCGCTCCTCGGACTCTGCGAGAGCTCGAGTCACCTTCCTCCGTCGGAGTGTCCCAGGCTGCGACTGAGCCTGAGTTTCACCCTCTGGGACCCTCCCCTACCCCATCGCCCTCGTTCACACCGTGGCAAGAAGTTCAGAGCAGCTGCAGCCCCTGAGAAGAAGCTCCTGTCGACTTCTCCTCAAGTGGCCCCAAAGTGGATAGCTGGCAAAAATCCTTAGAAAGCCAAAATATTGACACTTTTAGGAAAGCCTTCCTTTAGGGCTGTGAGCACTACTGAGACCACCTTATACGTCTTGACCTAGTAGTACACACGGCCCTGATTTTCATGCTGACTTCTGCTGACCGAGGCTCTACGGAAATTATTAAGAAACTGCTACCAGTTGTTGCTAATGGGAAGAAGGTTCTTTAACAGCAGAAGGTTTTGGAGCTGACAGAGCTCAAGTTTGATCTAGCCCCTCCAGGTGAATATAAATGTTTTTTAATGCATCTCCCATCACCTTTCTTAGTAAAGGCAAATTAAACCACAATGAAATGCTGCGGCCTTCCTGCCTTCTTCCACGCCGCCCTCCCAGACAGGACCCTCCATATAGTTTGAGCCCTGGAAAAGCCACGTCTTTAGCAGAAGGCCTAATGCCGTCCCTCTCCGGAGCCTGGCTTTGACATCCAGGATTTCAGTCTCCCTCAGCAACATCTAGGCTTCATCCCTCCTTGGCGGTACCCGTGCTACTGCCTCTTGCAGTAAGGCAATCAGAGTATAAGCTTTTTTCCCAGATCCCCCTCTTAACCTCAGGCAGACCCATGTAGCTTTAAGTAGCATATTACAGTAATGAGGGGCCATGACTATTTCTGAGAATATGCTCTCCTTCCCATTAGTAACCCCCCATGATAAGCAGCTCTATCTTCACTGCTGCCACCAGTCACTTGCAGGCCACTGGAGCTGCAAAGAAGGACAGAGCAGGCTGTCATAAAGAAAAAGTGAGAGGAGTGCATAAACTGGGAGAGAGGGTGGGGGAAGGAATAAGCATTGACAGTCAAAATGCGAAGAAGATGAAATGCAATTTTTCTTCAAATGCCTGGAGACAAGACAGATCTCCTGGCTTCCTTCCCCTCCCTTGCCCTCCTGCCTGAAGAGAGAAGAGGTAGTTAACATAGGAAAGCCCCTCAAATAAGCCCTGACAGCCACATATTCAGAAACTGATGGCATTTCCCTAAACACTGTTTGTAAAATGGTAATTATCCAGCAGGCAGTGACAGCTGGCACTTAGCACTGAGAGAGAACACGAGCGGACAAGAAGAAAGGGATCCTGCCGTAATTGAACAAAGGGTAAAGAAATATATAAAACATAATCAGAAAAATACAAAGATTGCTGGCTGTGCTAATAGGTCACTTCAGCTTCTTGGTTCACCTCGAAGTGATTGAGTTTGAATGCAGATTCAGACTGACATCCTCCAAATCGTTCAGCTGGGAGCAGCACCTCTGAGGGGAGCATCGGCAGCGGCAAAGCCGAGGGGCCGAGCACCCAGCACACGGGTTGCCAAACCGGCAGCCAGCTTTTTCACAAATATCTGGAGCACCTGCTCTCTGGCTTGTGTCACAAGATCAGCTGCTGGCAACTACAGCTTCGGGGTCGGCACGTCCTCCCTGCTTCAGACCACCCCAGCAACTCAGCTGTGCCACAACATGGCGAAACGGAGCCCTTCACTGGAAGCGTCTAGACTGGACAAAGCCCCAGGCAACGTGCGTTAGAGAAACCTCTTGAGTTGGACAGGGAGACGGCTAGGCTAATCTTTTAATCCTCTGGTACTACACAAAAAATCCACTTCTGGGATTCTGGGGGGCCGATGGAACAGCCTGTCAGTTCAGATACCTGTTCCGACAGATCTCCTGGATGGCCTTGGGGTACGGCTCTTCTTTCTCTGCCTTGAGTCTTTACCTACAAAATGGGTTGTGAGTTGTTGTACCTTTGCCATACGTTCAAAGCAAGGCCTGTTTCCTACTATGTCCTACCCAACGTCTAGGAGGACAGGGTCCTGAACTGGACTTGAGTCCTATAAGCACAATCAGTAGTACAAGTCAAGGTATCTTCCCTCATACGAGAGTCACACTTAAAGAGAATAAAAGCAGCAGAATGAAAATAAACTCATATTAATGAGCAGGGTGGTATGTTTGAGTTTGGGGGTTTCCAAACTCGTATTCTGTGGCCACTTGATTTGCTTCCTCGTTACTTTAATTAGGATGTTATCTCCCTCCAGCCTGCAGATGAGAACGCTCTGATCTCTTCAGAATGCTCCATGACTTGCTTTTTCCCAGATCCTGCCTGCAAAGGTTACTGCCGGGATCCAGCAGCACGTACGTTTGATCACAACCCACGTTATGCCCCCGAGTCACTCAGCGAGTAACGGGCTAGCAGTCCTAACAAACGATGCTCAGATGAGTGTGGTCAGACCAGGACACGTAACGAAGCACGAGAAGACGGGAAGGAGGTCTGTCTCTCTCCTTTGTACCAGGAATCAGCTTGGCACAGAGATAATCCATGCCTGGGGTAAGGCAGAAACGCGTCCAAATTTCCTGTCATTCCTTGCCATTCTTCTTTGCCATTGCTTCTCCTTTATCAAAGGATGCTATTCATGAGAAAGATATAATTGTCCTAATTGACCCATACAATTTTAGTAATGGAGGGCAAAATCCTTAAACCTTCTGAACTCCCGCTAGGCAGACCTTTCTCCTCTACCCTGCCTCAACTCTGTTTTACTGGGTGTTGCTAGTACTTGGTCCATCACAGCAAATGACCTTTAAGCTTCTTTTTATGCCATATTCTCCTTGGTGCTGGGTCTGTATGTTAATCATTTTCCCAGCACCCATGCACATTTAAAGTAAGATAGATTTTCTCTGCTGCAGACAGATACACCTCTGCACAGTAATTCATTATGCTACTATCTCCAAAGCTGTTTCTTTGAGAAATATGCATACAGAGTTGTATTAACAGTGTATAGTTTTCATGACGATAACCGATGATTTGTTTGACTCGGTCTCTTATGTATCAATCTAACTATTTTGTAGTTTGCACGTGATTTATTTTTGACTGTCTTAATAAAGTTCAAATATTACTTTCTCTCAGTAATCAATCTGCTTTCTTTAAACTACCGTTAAATTCTTTTTTTAATGAGTGAGAGTTTGAGTAAAGAATTTATCCTACAAAACTACTGATCTGAAAGTTATCAATATATTTCTAAATGGATGAGTACAAGTAAATTGAAAAGTGAGATTTTTTCTATCAGATGACATTAAAATATATGCATGTTTTCAAGTACAAAGTAATTACTTTAAGCAGTAATAGAGCATTTCTCGTAAGATATATTAAAGAAACACCAACAATGAAATTGCTAATGTTGCAATTTAATTATAAACCCTTCTATATGCCAACACATCTTCACTATTACTTTTGTTGCCATTCTTGATCTGTAGCATGTTGTCTAACACAATTTACTATGCTTTTTTTTTTTGCACAAATTACTTCCACGGCTTCTGTTTATCTGCTATATATGGAAAAGCACAGACGCACAAAAGATGCTACACAACGGTGATTAAGGTTAAAGAAAAAAAATGAGTGTGACATTGTGTTATGTGAAAACTTCTATGTAGCCACATAGCAAAAGGGGGTAACGCATACCTGCAGGAGACTAGCAGTAAGACTAAAAGTTCACTTGTCATTTTGGGAAGTAATTTCAGTGTAGCCATTATAAGGTAGTGCCAGATGACTTCTGAGTAAACATGCATATTCATTATCATTATTAATGTATTTACCACAGACTCCTTTGTTTCCCTGCAAGGTTCCACATACAATCTAGCTTGGCTATTTCCTGACTTAAGCACACTGAAGTTCAACAGTTTCTTGATATAACAGGTAGCTTCACTGATATTTAAGATTAAAAAGGAAGAGCTTAGATCACCTAGGGCTTCTCCCTGAGTGATGCAGGCCTTACATTTCACTCGTAGTTTCCCTATTTCTAACTCAAAAACTTGTGAGTGAAGCAAAAAAAGTCTTTTAGAAAGACATCTGATGTTGATTTGAAAACTGCAAGTGATGTAGAGCTGAACACATCCTTGGGTAATCTAATTTGTTTTATGAAATAAATTCAGCCAATACACAAGATTCCTGTACTCACATGCGCATACACTCGTACACTCAAAATAAAAGCACCTTAATGATCCTCTCTGTCAGAGTAATAGCTAGTACACGTCGGCTTTGGTGACTGCCCAAGCATACTCACTGCTGCTGGAGGAAATCCTTCCTGGTTTTGCCCTCTAAAATCCACCTGGCACTCAGCATAAGTACTTAGCACATATTAATTTAATAAAACACTCCCAATGCTGCTGCTAGTTCGGGAAGATGCAGCACATCGCCATCAGCAAGGTTTTTTGTCACTGTCAGCGAGTTAGTTGTGTCGTCTCTGTCAGATGGCCGTGATGGCTTTTTCAGCTTCTGGGGGGGCTCGCAGAGAAGCGGGGTACAAGGTTAAGTCGCAAGGAGGGGTGCAGGTTGGCTCACGTTTGTCCCGTGCACAGCCCTAGGTTATCACGTGTCAAGTAGATCTGGAAACCACAGAGCGGAGTTAACGTTCCACCTCTTGTTGGGCATCGTACGCCCATCTGCCCAGTGCACTACCGGAGGCACGGACCAGTGCGAGTACATCTCTAAGGCTCTCAGACCCCAACTGGGCAACTCTCAGCAGTTCTGATTAGGGAAAGAAAAATCCTCCTCCTGCAGCACGCGCGGGCACAGGTCCATGTGAGCATGAAAGGACACACACGTATACGTGACATGAAGACAAAAAGAGACGAGAGGTGACATAGAAATAAAGGATCGGCAAACAAGAAGCACGTGTGGAAATGTAAGAGAAACAGATCACGGGGGAGCAAATGGGCGAGAAAGAGAGAGAGAAAAAGCGTTCGGACTAACTGGCGGTACAGGCCAAGAGACGTCCGAGCTGCAGGTGTGCCCGGGAACATTAGGAATGGAGCGCAAACACTCACACACCCGGTACCACACACTGAATTAGGCACAAATGACAAATCACAGACTCGTTTGGGTGAGAAAAGACCTCTGGTGCCTCATGCAGGCCATTGCTGCACATTGTGGCAGGTCTGATTACACCTAAACCATCCCTGACAGATGGGCGACTCATCTCTGCCTTGAATTTTTCCAGTGCTGGGGCCTCTATAGCCTGCCTTGGCAGCCTGCTCCGTCACCAAACTGTTCCTAGAGTTATAAAGTTTTCCCTCATATTTTTTAACTAACTGTTCCCTGCTGCACCTCAGGACCATTATGTCTTAGGCCTGTTTGTACCAACTACTGAGAAAAATGGATCCCCATCCTCTCAGTAGCGTCTCTTTATGGATTTGCAGATGGTGATTACATCTCCCTTCACACGCCTTTCCTCCTCAATGAATATATACCAGCCTCCTTAATCTTCTCATTTACGCTATACTTTCCAAACCTATCAGCGTTTTTGTCACTCTTCCTGGAGCTTCCTCCCATACATCGTGGCTTTGGGACCTGGTGGAGACAGCATTAATTCAGCTTTCTGCCTCTTACCTGTGCCATGTCCAGCCACAAAAGGTTGAGGACTGGCTTTATTTTCTTTCCTGAATACCATTTGCCTCCTGGATACCTCCTGCTTTACCCTCCTGAAAGATTGTTACGTGCAGACAGACAAACACGCTCATGCATGCATGCACATACCCACCCACCTGTTTTGTGTATTATATAGAGAAATACAAGGGCCTTGCCTAGTAGGCGTTCCAACATTAAAAGCTGCCTTAAAAGATAAGCTGGGCCAGCTGTGATGAAGAGAATCTGAAAGAGCGGAGAAGGAGGAAGATGATGGTGTCACTTTTCCCACTGGGAGACGCGCCATTTGATGGTACCCTGACGGTGGACTGAACACTGCGAAAATTAGGACATCCTCTTGCTGTCCCCAAACCCAAATATTATGCAAACCCATGAAGCCCGTATCCATTTCATCATGCTCCTTTGTCTTCTGGGCCCCTGTATACTGCATCCATCATTCTTTCCTCCCCCTTGAAAGCCTCCACTTATAAGACGGGTTAGACTAGTTCTCAACAGGTCTGCCCCCCTATTGTTAAAGTGACGTGCATGAATGATTTCTACACAATGCAAAAACGCCTTTGGCACTATGACTTTAGTTGCAAATGGATAACCTACATGGGGAAAAAAAAAATCAAGAAAGGAGGAACTGAGTAGGTAATTTGAGATATTATGCAGCTGCTTCCAGTTGCTCCCTTTAGTTTCTGAAAAGCCTCTTAAGGGTTGAACTAGAAGATGGCCCTTTAAAAACATCTGGAGACAATATCCAGTAGAGCACCCAAGAATGCCACAGCATTTCCTTTATGCATTTCACAGAGAGCAAGTCCCAAGTAAAATGCATAACAAACACAACACACCAGGTCTGGGTGAAAAGGCACTATGAAGGGACAATCATTTCAAAGCGTCCTCAATTTACATCTGCAATCAGCTACCAGCACAAAAGCAATGCCTTTTCCATACCTAACAGCCTGACCTGAAGGCCAGCACCATGACATACTCTACCGAGGGGCCACTGGCCACTCGTTTGCCCCATACTACTTCAGAACTAGAGGCTGGGATGAACAGACGGGATTTCGGCTCTAGGAGTTGTGAGACCAGAGGTCAGGCTTGGAGAAAGTCATCTGTAACCCGTTATAGCTACAGGCTTATTGCCAATGACAGCAACTTAGAGATGCATCTGTGTGGCAGACTAACGGTCAACAATATTTCTTTTCAATACCCTACTGCAACATCAAGCCAAGCATAGTGTTTATTAAGTCTCAAGGAATTTCCTGTCTGTTCTGGAAACTGCAGGTTTTTACCCTGATCGCACCAGTCTTAAAAGAAAATCTGAAAAATCAGTTAAGAAATGGAGAAGCATCTCATTCCTCACAACGAAAAGAATATGAGATGTAAAATGTCATCGCTTTGATGTGCTGGCAAACTTCCTGGAATCAGTCGACCAAAGATAACTATGTTTATAAATATTTGGGATATGAAGATACTGTATATAAATTGCATTTTTATTATTATTATAAAAGTGTGGTGTGGTTTGTTTGGGTTTTTTTTTAAAAAAAAGGAAAATAAATAGCTCTGCAGTGTATTCTAAATATATATATTAGGGTGTTTTGTGCTGTGCATAGCGTGTTGTTAATAAGGAAGAAACTGTATTCTACTTTCTCCCTCTCCCTTGAGCAGAGCAAAGTGGCTATTCCCTTCTCAGCTTCTCCCAGAGAGAGGTGCTAAGAGGCTGGTGGAGCAGCACTGGAGTTGCCCGCAGCTATGGCAGCACAGGTGAGAAGCACTCTGCAGATCCCTCTAGCTTAAGGTTTTGTGCTGCCGACCCATAACCCCGGTATCTAAGAATCTCCCATGTAAAATCAATAGCAATAACAAAATCCCTTGGAGACTTCATGAAGTCTCTCAGACGATATAGCCGGGGCTGTGCTGGAGCAATAGCTGAGGATGACTACAGCTTGTTCCAGCTGCTCCTGGCAGGTTTTATTGCAGGGAGAGGCTCAGGACTGCTGCCCGTGGAACTCTCACAATCCAGATAATTGCTTTTCTATTCTTTTTACAACTGATATTTCATTCTCGTTAAGACAGGAGAATTGCTAAAATACGACAGAACCGGCTCCCACACCCACGTACATTCTGTTCCTGACCAGCTGGCCGCCGCGCTACGCCACTCCGGGACTCTTCGCACCCAGTTCTGGCAACCCCGCCGCGGCACTCCCAGCTATTCCCGTCCTCTCGCAGGCTCCTTTGCACAGCTCTGCTCGGGGACCTCCGCTGTGCCGTACAACCTCACTCCGTCCGACGCCTGGCCCCTCCGCAGTCCCACTAACGCACCCCGATCCCGAGCAAAAGTCCCTCCTGCTATCCCTGTTCCTGTGCGAATCCGTTCCTGGCTAATTGCTGTCTCTCCCATCCCGTGGCTCTATCAACATCTACATTTTCATTCGTCATCTTTTCTTGACTCCCAGCCCTTTTCCCGTTACTCCCTGCACTAACCGACGGCATGCCACAACTGATTTCACGTCCTTTCTGCTTTCTAAACCACGGCTGAAAAACAAGTATTACCCGACTAGTAAACCTACCTGAAACCTATTGAGCTGCCTGTCAGCTGGCTCCGTGAAACAGAGGTAAACAATTAAGGCACAAGGCTTGCAATAATCACCCTGCAGAGCATTAACTCCCTGTCATTTGCGTCCTGGCTTGGTGGTGTCAACTGGTCTCAGCCCTGGCTGGCACGTCAGGCCATTCCCACGCACCAGGAGGGTCTCTCCAAGCACCAAGAGGCTCCCTCTTGCCTCTTATCATGGCTTTGCCCCTTCTGCCTCCTTGACAAATAACCACGCGCTCTACAGCCCGGGGCTGCAGGGACCTGACTTTCATCCCAGTCAGCCACCAGCTTGCGACAAATACCGACGAAAGCCCTAGCGTTTAGCACCTTTCCGTCCAGATGTAAGATGCATCGGATAGATATCGCGCTAGATACTCAAACCGCTCCCAAAGCAAAGGCAGAGAGCCGTATACAGAAACAGCTGGAGGGAGACCTTACATCATTCCTGTGTTATAAAATATGACTTGTGTTGCATTCTTTAAAAGCAGGAAGAAAAATTCTGCTCACATTCACATACAGGCTTATTTGTGTTTGGGGGAAACAGGATTGCCAGCATTCGAGATCAATCAGCCCTCAACGGGGTTCAAGGTTTGGAGAATCATGCCTCGTTTGCTTTCCCATTGTAAATGTTAACTAAACGTAGCTCTGGTGAGAGGTGCCAGCTCGATAGCCCTGGAGATTAACCTGCCAAACTCTTTTCTCAGTCACAGCACTGTAAACCCTGAGTAATTCCGACTATAATCAGCAGAGCTACTCCAGAATTGCAGCCAGGGGTGGATTTTGGTACCGCAACTCTCCGTTCTCAAGAAACCTAGTTTAACTCCATAGCGGCGCTCCCAACAACCTCAGCAAGACCCAGATTTGATCCCACAACAGATACAGCACTGACAGCAACAGTATTCACTTTACCAAAGTGGAAGCCAGTAATGGGTCCCCCACCCCACCAATTAACATGTCTCACACTTTATCTCCATCCCTGCTGGAAAGACCAACTCTGCTTCATAGCTTGTGTGCAGTAAACTCACAATTAACACCAAGGATGAGATTTTTCAGAGAGAGATGACTTTTGCCTAATCACACCCATTCAAACCAATGGGCTTTTCATCACTGATTTCGATGGAAGAATAATTGCAGCAAAATCAAGCACTCTGAAAACATTAAGAATAGCAGAAAGAATGAGGATAACTTGGGGTGCCCATGGGTGGCCTGATGCAGTTGTCACCAATATGAGCCTGCTATGTGCTGCACTGGAAAGGCCGATGGCATTCCCTACCTCTCCAGTCCCCACTCTGGACCTATGCTGTGAAGTCACTAAACTGCAGCTGTAGCTAGGGCTTGACTTGTCTCTGTTCAAGCCGTCAGGACACCTGAAGAGCTCCGAGGTAGACCAGGTTTTCCCCGGACCTCTCCATGTTACAGACGAGAGTCCACAAGCCCAAGGTAGCATATTTCCCTCATTTCCCAATTTTTCGTTTCATTGGAAATGCTGATATTTGACCACATCAGATTCCTCTAAGAGAGAAAGTCTGACTTTGAACCAGTGGGAATCCAGTTTGAAATGGAGTGAGCTAGTTCACTGAACAATTCTCTCTCTTCCTCCATGCCTTCATCGCTGTGGACTTTCTACATTGCACGTGATGATTTATGATGTCGATATCATCGTGAAACTCTCTCACTGTTTCATAAAAGGCCTTAAAAAGAGAGTGTTTCGGCTCAGTAGTGTTGGATAGGATTCAGTATTAAAGCACGACTTGTTTGGAGGGGCTGCAGTCCACAAAACCTCCAAACCTTTGCGGATTCAGCCATCATTTAGGAGAGAGGACTGGCATGTTTTGCCACCTGTGGCGTGGAGAGTAGGTGTTTTCTGGGCCCTGGTGGCCTAAAAGCTCGCCACAGTGAAGAGCTGGACTTGAAAATTTCTACCAAGAGTGGATGCCCATCCCAACTCGTCTTTGCTCTCCCACCTTGTGCCCATAAGCACCCAAAGACAGAGACTTTAATCACCCTGTAACCTTCCCTCAGCCCTTTTTTTGTGTCTGTGGAGTTGCCTGGAGCAGAAAGGGAATCACTTTTCTCTGTGTGGAGCTCTCACATGAGCACATGCAGGACACTATCTTCACTCCTGAGCACCTCATTATGCAAAATATATTGACAGAAATGAACAAGAGCAGAGCACAGCAACAAAACAGTCAGATAATTAGAGCAGTCAAAGAATGAAAGGGTCAAATCTGCCTGTCGCGGCTGTGAATAGGAGACAGGATATCAATATGAATACTACAAAGGAGAAAAAGCAAATGCAGACCAAACCTGAGAAAAACTTCCTGACAGCAAGGTATGGCAGCAGCTTGTGGAATGTCTCCCAAAGCATGTAACTGGATCCTCTCAGCTAGAAAATATATCAGAGGAAACCATGCTGGTACACAGCTCAGTGCCCAAGAGGCACGCTTGCTCTGCGGCAATGGCCGGCTACGGTTATCACTCCTTGCACTTTCGACTGGCTGGTTTCGCCTGTGTTGCATGTCTCGAGCTCACGGGCAGCCTGCCGCCGTGCAGATGTTAAGCAGATGTCCTCTCCTTTCCTCTAGTGGTTAAAGTGATTTCAGGATGAGTTGATAATTAGTCCCTGAAAGGCTGCGTGCAGAACGCGGCAGGGTGCAGTATGTCGCGTTCCAGTGCAACTGAGAGCTGGGGCTCGCCACAGGTAAAACGTTAAGCCATGGTGGTAACGCAAGCTGATTTCCCAATGCCTTTGCGCACACCCACTCCTTGACTCACCGCGGAGGAAGCTGGCGAAGAGGCTCCACCGAGCAGCACGGTAAGTGCCAGACTGTATCGGCCATGGTGTTCAGCCAGTTCCCTATCTTGTCCACGACAGCAGTCGGTACCAGATGCTTCAGGGAAGGTACAAGGACATCATGCAGAGAGATGTGGAACAGCTTGTCCCTCTACATTAGGCCTTGTCCTGGGTTTTGAGACGTAGAGAAGCCTTAAACCCTGCTGACTGCATGTGGCTGGCTCTCCTTCCCAGAATGTATTCTCCTTGATTAAGACAAGTCTGGTTACCCTCAATGAATACTGGTGGTTTTTTTTATTTTTGAGCCCTGCTGAAAGCCAGCTATTGATGATGTTACATGACAATGATTTCTACAGCCAACCTGCCTGATACAGGGAAAAAAATATTCCCCCTTTTTCATCTTGCAGTGTCATCAAACATCTCCTGGTTCTCTCCTCTGAAAACCAAGGCGCTCTCTTACAAACATGCAGACTTTACATATCCCTTCTTCTTAGCAACATACAAGCTCTGTTGGTCCCAAATTTTCAAAGAACTTGTTCTTTGTACGAGAATCTTCGCAGGCGCATCATTATTCCCATCACCCAGCTCTCAGCCACCTCTCTTTTGAGAGAGCCTGACCCGTTCTGCACGCATTTTTTGCAGCTGAGGTTCCAGCATGAGAATATGGGATTGATCCAAACACCATCACACTAACATGCTGCAAAGCTGTCCCCGCAGTCCCCGCTCCTCTAATTTGCAGGTAGGCTCTCACGGTAACACAGCAGTGCTCTGGCAGTCTGTGTCTTCCCTATGGCCTCCTCAACCTTTGCGGGTTTTTTTTTTAAGCCTTCCATTCATATGCCCCACGCTTGGTGCTAATGTTGTGTACAGTCAAGAACTGTATAAACAAAGGATGTAATTACTGCTGCTGCAGTTTAGGGGGGGGATATATAAATGAGTGGCCTTTTAAGGGCATTCCTGTAGCAAAAAGAAGTGTTGTGTCTTCACTAAATCCATCTATTAGTCTTTTCCATTACAATCAATAAATCAGTTCCCTTTTTATATGGTGATGTTGGCTCAGCTGTGATTTTTTGATGGCAAAATTCATTACTCAATTGTCTCATCGCTTCCTTTCTAAGTTCAAAAACATCCATTAGCACCACTATGTGAAGCCCCATTAATCTGCTTTCGTTATAATAATGTTCTTATTCTTTCTTAGCGTCTTTATTGCATCCCACTCATCCTTGTTGTCTCACAGGAGCTTTTAATTAATGCACTAAGAATTGATATAAAGAACCAGCATTTTCTTTAAGATATAGCATTTTTGGTTACTGGACAGAAATTAACCAAATTCAATCAGGTGACCCTATTCTAGAATGGGGCGAGTTGGCACACGATGCAGGCTGGATGCTTTCAGAGCTGCCTGGTTTCTGCAGGGAAAAGTACACTCAAAATAACCTTTTACTGGCTCCAAGTACTCGTTTGGTTTTGTTCTACTGCTGCCTACCGCAAAATGTTTTCCAAAAATGGGAAGGATCTATCGCACCTATCCAATGCTGGTTTTGGACTTTGCTTCATAATGCAAATCAACAAAATGCAACCAAACTAAGGTGAGAAGGACTTCTCAGTTACCGAAGGCATCAAAAGTGATGTCTTACTCGCCTCCTTTACCCATGAAGTTGAACTCTGCCTTGTCGCTTAGATCCATTCCGTGAGAAAAGAGAACATGGTGCAAAGCTCCACTGATTTAGTGCCCTTTTTCTACTTCCCATCCTCTTAGTTTCTTCCTGCCCAATAAGACTGAAGAAAAGGAAACAAATACTTGCTATTTCAGATGCGTACGGTGACTCAGAGACAGGCTACGGTAGTTGTAAGGCCCCTGGGACTTGAGTCAAAAGATGAGTTTCTTAGTCCTACGTCCAGCAGATGCCTCTGGGGAAGCCCTTTGACCAGGCCCTTTCTGTCTTCTGTTTGGGTCACCAGTGCCACCGACAAGGACTGTCCCACTCTCCTGTCCCCTGCGGTGCCAAGCGTGACGGGTCCCTGGTCACCACCGGGGTCTCTGGGTGCTACGGCAGCACAGCTGAGCTCAAGGGCTCGAGAGAGCAGAGGGCTGCTGCTGTCCTAAAGATTTTCCCTACAGGTAGATGAGGCTTTGCTGCTCCGTACGTAGCACGCTGTGATCTCCTCCAATGCACCGCCTGTTAGGGAACACCGTTGGCAGCCATCCTCGTGGGGCTTAGCTCTGCCACCCTTATCCAAGGGTTTTAAGCCCTCACGTGCAGCTCAAGCAACTGGGAAGGAGTCTCAGCACGCATTTCAGAAGAGACAAAACCAGGGTGCTTGGGAGCGAGGGCTTGGAGCTAGTTGCTGGCAGTTTGGCTGTGTAGCTCCTACTCGAGAATTCCCTTCCGTGAAGGAAGACGGCATCCATTTGGGTGAGGGAGCAAGCGTGGCTCCTCTGGGGAAAGCTGGAGCAAAATACCAGATGAAAACTATTTGCTTTATCCTTCTAGCATGTGTTAGTATAGGATATGAGAAACAACAAATAAGGAATATTAAATTCCCTTCCTTTGTCCCCCACAAAGGGACAAACAAAGTTAGTGAACAATGGTTTTCTGGACCCCTCTAATGAAATCACCCCTTCTTCTTAAACATTGCTAGTCAATGGAAAATTGGCATGTTTACTTCCTTCTAGGAGACCAAATGTAGAACTGCCTTGAAAAACAGGCAAACAAAGGGATATGTTGTGAGCTGATATCTCTGACAAGTCAGAGGGAAGAAAAAAAAAAATTGTACATGGATTATAGAATTTATCATTAAAAAAAACTCAAACCCAAGAACTTTGCATGATACTTCAAAAGAAAAGAAGGAAATGGGAGGTGGAAGGGGGGAACAAAAAGAAAAGAAAATCTGTCAAGAATTTTCTCACCGCATCCAAAATGCCTCAGTGAGCAGAGATATAGAAACAAGCTAATTACTGTCTTTCTTTTACTCTCCCAGTTCTGAACTCCACACACAACATTTTTCACGATTATTAATAAAGGAACACTTTTATCTCCACCTTATTAAGAGTTCTGGGGGTAGGAGTACAGTATCTGACAGATACCATATGGGATAGGGTGGAAACAGGAGGGAAAGAAGGAACGGAAGATAGAAGCAAGGAGGCGACTTAGAAATCCCTCCGTAATTCCTAGGACGCACGTCCAAACTACTGGAGCTTTCAACACAACTGGAGCAATTTCTGCGCTGCTATACTCTTCAATATTTATTTCCAAGGCCCTGAGGCTCAGAGCGGCAGGGAACGGGGTGTGGAGTCTGCAGTCATCTGCACGGAGAAAGGGTCATCTCCATGCATCCCTGAAAAGGAAAGTCCAGCCCTCGAAAAGCCAGGGAAGCTGCGGGACAGACACGAGAGGCACGGGCAGAGCCGTGGGGCAAACCCAGAACGCAGTCAGAGGTGCCACACTGGCGGAGGTGGTGAGGGGAGCCCCGGGCTGGGAGGCAGGAGGGAGCATTGGCAGAGCTGGTGTGGGGAACCCTGGGCTGGATGCCGGTCAAAAGAGAGATCTGCTGGTTTGAAGGGGCTTCATATGGCTCCCGACTACGCGTTATCCGACTCCAGCCTTTGCTTTCAGCTCCTTGCTTCGATAAATATCACGATGCTGGAGTTAGACAACCAGCAGAAATTCTTACAGCGCAGCCCCCATCCCCTTTGGGTACTGAATATTTTCCGAGTTCAGAAGAGCTGCTCAGACCAGCTGCTTTTTTGAATAAGTCAAGGAAGACGGCAGGAGCCAGGAGGCACAGAGGAAGAATTCAGCTCACTGCCTGAATTCTGCCTGTACTACACATGACCAGTTTAAGAGCCTGCCTAACTCTTCACAAACGTGAAATCACTGACCGTCTCTTCACAGTACCGTTGTCCGTCTCACACGTAGCCTTTGCATCCTGTCTTACCAAGGTTGCAGACTAAGTCAAGCTGGAGTTTCCAGACTCCAAGACTTGGCATCCTTGTGTGCAGAGCCCTACACCTAGCCAAGAGCTAATTGCTCATAGCAAGACAACCCCTTTTTCTTATCATCCGTGAGGGCACTGACCAAACGCTACGGTGGGGAGAGATACAGAATCTGCAAAGCATTTCTAGCTGTGGTCCTAAGGTAAATATTCAAACACCCTCCAGGTTATAAATTCTCTTCAGTAAGTGGACATCCATAAAATATTGTATCATATATTTCCCCAGACAACAGGGAATTTCTGCATGTACCATTCAGCAGACCAGAGCTCTGTAGCTAACAGCCACTGTTTGTTCAAATCAAACACTCATCTGCTGAGGTTTCACCATGACACTCACCCACAGCCAACAGCAGGTAATGCTCTGCCATTTACTCTGGCAGATAGTCCAACACCTTTCAAGTAATTCTTCATTACAGAGCAGAGCTTACTAACCACTGTTTTGCGCAGAAGAAAAAAAACCCCACACCTAAACAAAATCTGCTTTTCCTATGGGGCGCTATGGGCTTTTAAGAAGCGTTTTGTAGTCTGCATAAGGTTCTTTGGATTAGTTGTTAAAATTTTTTTCTGCGGATCTTTCTAAAATAAAGATACTGCATGATTTAAAGAGACCAGACTTGATGATGCAGCTGGTCCCATCAAATCTGTTGCAATCAGTGAGATTCAGCTCTGATCCTGGCAATCTGCTTTGTAGCTGCGAGAGCTACAGGGAGAACCCATCCTTGGGCAGATCCCGGGCAGAGATGTTCACCCTGGCACTGTACGTCCTCTCTTCCTTGTCCTGCCAGAAAGATGTTGGGTGGGTAGGAAAAAAGGGCTGGTGAGTAAGAAAAAAGGAGCTGTCAGAGCATTTCATTGCCATGCCAATGTTGTGTTGCAGGATAATTCCTAAGAAGCCAGACACGAAGCTGCCATAACTTAAACATCACTGGTTCTCCTGATAGAGGATGCTCAGAGGACTCCTTACTCCAAAACCTGGGCTGGTTTAAAGCACCTTCTTCCTCCAACTAGATCAGTTTGTAACTTATGCCCCCAAACCAACAGCAGAGAAAGGAAGGTATCAACAAGTCATGAAGCTGCTTTCTTTTGCAGTGAGCTGTGTAAGCAAATCAAACCCCCCAAAACAAGTGTCAGTCACAAGCACCCCTCTACCCTCCCATACTCATGAACCTCCTCACACCAAGTCTCCAGTGTTAAAGGTGGACACCCAGATTTTTCAAAAAAAGATAAAAACATCTGGGCTACTCTGCTGCCACCACCACCACCAGGACAGCAGATACTCAGAGGAATCTGTGTAAAAGAAAACCTCCTTCCTAGGCATCCTGAAAAATTACTGTTTATATTCTCTTTGGATTATGAAGGGCTAATAGGTGGCAGAACACCTCTTTCCAGAGTACAGAACAATCACTGCTCTTACATAAAACAAGAGTTAATGATTCTGCTGATTTACAACCTATTTTCCACTAATACATCCAGCAGTTAATTCTCAAGGGGCTTTCACCGTATGCAAATCTGGAACACAGGACAGTGATAAAGCTATGTTTAGCTAGAAGATGAGAAAACAAATGATAGGTAGGAGCCAAAATTTCAAATCTGGGTTAATTTGTTAACGCCTTGTAACTCGGAAAACCACTCTGAGTAATTTTCTTCAAGCTATATGGAAAAAATTCCCTTTTGCTTTCAAAGTAAACCCAAGAGGGATCAGGGCACATCAATTTTCCTAATGGAACCTGGTTGCAGCCTTAATTATTATTATCTCTTTGTGATAGATTAGCCATTTACCCAGATTATATAGACATAGTGAGATTAGATTAGATAGCCCCGGCTCCATATGCTTTTTCTATCTCCCTGTGCAATATAGCAGTCGACTAACTGAATGCCTGCTTGTACTCCTGGTAATGAGATATCTTAATACATTTATTTTAAGCTCTGTTTTCAAGGAAAATTGACCAAGGTTCAAGAATGGAGGTAGTAAAAGAGGTATTTAGATTTGAGGGGTACCCTGATATCAAAGGCCTAACAGCGGTGGGATGTAGGGCCATACAGTAATCTTCAAGGTCAGCTGTTATTTTCACAGCAACTGAGCAGAGGTGAAAAGAAATACCCACAAATACAAAAGAGACATCCCAGGTCCCCTACGAAGGGTCCATCTGCTGCCAGGCTCCTACGAGAAAATGGGGCCACTTTAATTAGCAAGCTGTACAGGATACAATTTCTTTGTGTGAACAAACCCTGGGATTAAAAAAACAAGCTTGGATAAACCTGGTGGGGTTTTAAATGTATTTAACAAGGTGCAGCCAAGTTTTGCAAACTGAAAGGGCAAAAGAAGAAAATCTCTATGTCCCTATTGGGCTTGCAAGGTTACCTCAACCGCCCAGCAGGCTTCATCATCATGGGATGAGACAAAATGTAAGAAAAGAAGAAACGTTCTCTTCCTTCATAACAAGCTGAAGCTTGGAAAGTTGCAAAGCAGCAAGGATGGAAATTTGGAATGGATACCCCTGTGCAACAGTCTGTTTCATAGTCAGCCTGTCCAGACAATTTTTTAGACAAGTGTTTGATCTGCTGTTCTGAAACATTAGAGATTTCAAGACGTTTTTAAAAGGGAGGACTTCTCCTCCAGAGCCTTTGTCCAACAGTATCCCTTCCTACCCCATTTTGTATCCAACTGCAAACCTGGACATACCCTTGCACAGAGAAAGCTGCATTCTGAATGCTCTGGACCAGGAGAGGTTGTAAAGCAATTTGGCATCAAAGGCAGGGAAGAAATATAAATCCCTTTGTGGCACTTGCAAGGTCTTGATTCTGCTCTGAAATTCCTTTAACAGAAAAATCAGGAGTGGTAAGCAGCAAGGACAGCACATGTCACCTCCTCGTTCCCAAAACACCTGACTTCACAGTAAGAGCAATGGTGCTCCAAATTTTGTTGTTCATCATGCTTATGAAAGCCACAAGAATCTGGCCATGTAGAACAGCTTTTATAGACAAACACACCCACACACGCTTTTACCCAGAAGCTTTTCCAGATTTTCCTTTGAAAATTCTGCTTAACAAATTTCTTCAGACGCATTCTGCTAACTCTCATGGATTGTCCTGTTTGCCTCCTATGCACCCCATATTTTGCTTCATCATGTGCTTGAAGTAACCAAATTCCTTTCCCCAGGTACTTCTCAGATAGAAATAAACTTTAGTAGGTTATCCTCTCAGGAAAATTGTCAAACATTTGGAGAAATGCTTAAAAATGGCATTTATTCAGCACAGCTCATCAAGCTGCTCTGAAAAACATAAGTACTAAGGACAGCTGGAGAAAGGTTAGAAAAGCAAGCTACGTTGACATTGCTCTCTCGCTCTTTCTTCCAGGAGCCCCACGTTTGATGTTACACTGAGCTCGGTATTTGAATTGGCTTGCTCCCTTCCTCCGTCCTGCCTCATTCCACTGCTTGCACATACACCCGTCAGTTTAATTCCTTCAAAGAAGAAAAAAGAACAACACGGTTCCTTCTCCCTACCCTGTAATAATGAAAAACTGCACGAGAAAAGAGAGCAATGCATGCAGGGACTCCTCTTACCCTCCTTCCCAAATGCCTCCAGCATGCTAAGCTGGGGGCTGGCGCCCGCTCACTTGATTAAAGTGCTTTCTGCTTTTGAGATTGCTTCCCCCCCCCCAAGAGATTGGGTGGAGCTCTGCTTTATTTCTTCCCCTCTTCAGGGCTTGCTTGTTTTTATTTGCCCATTCTGAAAGCCGTGAGTCACACTTTGATTTACAGCCTGTCCCACGAGAGACAGGAGACCCTAATGAAAGAGCAGGCTGCAAGGGTAATTAATACCTACCAGACATTCAACTGCACTATTAGTGAGTAATACGTGCGTATGTGTGTGCGTGAGCACTGTCAACTGGAGACGGACAGACGGAGACGATAACCGCATCGGTACGGCCCCGAGCACCCTGCTAACCCGCAGCCATCGACGAAGGAGAGACACCCAACCGAAATCTCCATTGCGGGGAGCAAACCTGGAAGCGGAGAAGGGGGGGTCATGGTGAGACGAAGTAACTGCGGGGAGCCAGGGACCGGGTCGCTAGTGAGGGATCCAGGAGGGAGGCTGGTGCAGTGCATTGATTGGGGATGCTGCGATGGAGAGAAGTCGGGAGGGTGATGGATCACCCCTGCTTAAAACAAACAAAAACCAGGCAGCTTGCCAGGAACGGCTTAGGCCAGTTTCATTAAAACTCTTCATTCATCATGCTGAAACGAGGCGGTGTTTGTTATTGCAGCGGTGGTGTGCTGGTGCGGTAGCTGTTACGAGAGTGGGTGGCAATACAGAGAGGGGGCAGTGGGAGGAGATGGGAGGGTAATGAAGGATGGAGGCGACTGGGAGGCGACGGGGCTCAAGTATCACTTACCGTCCGCTGAAAGGACTAAAAATCACCCTCTATCTCCTGCGTGGAACTGGGCTGATAAGGCTTCGCATCCATCCAGCCAAATCCCCAGGATGGGAGAGGATTCCCTACTTCCAGGTGTATTTATTCCCCTCATTAGACCAAATAATAGCACCACAACACGCTGGGGCTTGCTGTGGTGTCAGGCTCAGCTGCGGCCATGAATCCACTTAACGTCACCTCAGGAAATCCTAACAGCGTGATGTTCAAATAAAAGCCCTGCACCTGCCTGGAGAAGGACTGGATGGATCTCTTAGGCTTTTTCCATCTCTGCAGTCCGTGTTAGATCCTGCTCTCACCGCCCATACACCCAGGGAAAGCAGAAACCAGCAGGCACGGGAATTGCCTCGCCGTGTAGCTGAGACTCCCTCACTCTTGCGTTTGCTTCCACTTTCCACTCCATCCCATCTCCCGGGCGGCTCTGGGGACGCGGCGCTGTCAACACGACGCACGCCACCGTGCCCTAGCATGAACTAATGAGGCCACGATGCTACCTGCCGAGTGGCTTTGTGACTGACATCAACGCCAGGGTCAAACCTCCTCAAAAGATATAGTCTCCCTGCCCACCCGCCTCCAAACAAATCTCTCTCTGAACTTTTTCATCGGGCTCCTAGTCACTGACCCATGTGCCCTGCAGTTGCAGGGCTGGCGTTAAGGGCCAGGCTTTGTTTTTAAAGCCCGGTGACTGCAATTCCCCTGGAGAAATCAGGCTCCACGTAAGTGTACCTATTAAATGACATCCATGTTGGCCCATTCGCAGGGGTTGCGGTTGTGTCATGTCTGTGTGTGCGAGGGAAGGGGAGAGAAGGTGAGAGCTCGTTTTGTTGTGATGTCTTTTACCGAGCAGCAAGAGACACTGCTTGTATACTGATAACAGAAATCCAGGAACGCAACCATCTAAGGGTCGAGATGGGGGGAAAAAACGTGTGTGTGTGTATGACAGGGAACACGTACAGTATTTACTTATCTTCGTGTGCACCCAACAAAAGAGAGCCTTGGGGTGCGCACGTGCGTGTGTCTAAGCTGCGTCATCAGCCTGGCTTGAAATCACAGACCTTGAGTTCCCCGCTCTGAGCTCCTGCTAGGCGTGAGAGTTGGTATTCATTGCCACAGTGGGCTACCCTTCCAAGAGAAATAGCTCTGTATGTATGACCGAAACCACAAGCAACCTCAACAGCAAGAAAGTTGACTCTGGGGAGACATTTGAAACGCAGGAATAGGTACCCGCGGGGCTCTCAAAGGAAACCTTAGCATCCCTCTCTGCCGCGGTGCTGGAGACGGGTTGGTAAGCGTGCCAGCGCATCGTGGTGCTCAGCCTCCTCGCATCCCAGTTTCGGAAACAGGTATGGTGTCATTGCGAGAGTAAGAGAGAATGGTTACAACTGCCAGCTGAGGAAATGCAATATCCCCCAGTCCACCTCTGTCGCAGTAAGGGGTGGTTTTGCTACGTCCTTTGGTGTCGTGAGGTGTAGGCTACAAACTAGAGTTCTCACTGGCTGTGTTTTAAAGTATCTACTGTAACAACAGCAGCTGCATAATGGTAATTAGTATTGGCCCAAGATTTTCGAAAGGAACATTTTCTGGGAGAAAATTCAAGTTGAACAGAAACGGCATGTTTTGCAGGAAAATATAAATTGTGCTGAAATCTTCAAGGAAAATTTTCATGACAGCATCTTATTTGGGTAAGGCTGAAAAAAAGCTGGTTTTGCATTGTATGAATATAACACAAAGGAGAAGTTAAATGCTTTGTACGGTTGAAGCAAACCATTTTTAGATTCTTTATAAATGCTTCCAATATTATAACTTTCCCCACCACCTTTTCTCAGGTCAGGTGACATAAATTTTGAAATCTTAGATTTTCCAGAGATGAAAAACTGGTTTTCAATCACTTAGAAAGTTCCCTAAGGATATATTTTTTGGCATTTTTACAAATTTCCATCTAGTTTTCAGTGACCAGCGAAATAAATGCCTTCTCCCCAGCAACGCAGACGGCACAAGTATTCTTTCAGTGGAGACAACCTCAAATCCGAGCTGGTGTTCCTGACCTAGCAGTTTTGCGAGCCAATGGCCAAGTAGCTACCAACATCCATATTGCTCACCTCTTTACACACCTACGCCTGTTATTTGGTAGCAGACCTATTTAGGCTATAGATAGCTTCGATTTGCCTGCAGGCACTGCAAATCGTAACCCTCCCCAAGACTGCTCTGACTCAGCGGCAGAGCTAGGGACACGACTTAAGCCTCACACCCCAACATCCCCAGCGCCCCGTTCTTCCAGACAAACAACGCTCATTTCTTCCCAGGCCTACAAGTGCAGGGCTGGTTTTCCAACGCCCGCCTTGCCTTAGCTGATTAATAACTCGCTCACTAGAAAGTTTCTCCTAATGCTTGACCTAAATATTCTCCGCACTTCCCCTGTTGCCTACTGAGAGTAATTGGTCTTTCTCTCCTCTTTGCAACACATTCCTGCAGGTATCAGCAGGCAGGCCTCACAGCTCCCTTCCGCCTTCTCTTCTCCAGACTTCAGTGGCATTACACCGGGGCTGATGGTGTAATTTGGCCCATTCGCGCCTGGCTCTCAGCTTTCCCCTCAGAGGTCTTCCTGTGCATGAAGAATTTGTCCGGTTTTCTCCGCTTTAATGGTGCACAGGGGTGTTCTCCCTGCTTCTCCGATGTGTGTCCGGCACAGCTATGCCTCAGGAAACCGGATTTAAAGAGAATGATATTTGCCCATTTACATCGATTGTGGGACTGAAAGGTTCTAACAAACCCTATTCTAAAATCAATTTTTCTGACTTAAAGGGCCCCTGCTGTATTCCAGTAACGAGAATAAAATATTGCATTTCACCAAAATCCTATTATACTGTCATGAATATTCCATCACACTGTCAAGAACCAGGCAGTGGTTCTCTATGGTGTCTTCCTTATTGATGGGCAATCATCCTGCTTAAAGATTGAGTTTGAACAAGGTCTCAAGAGGCCCTGATCCTTCCCTGCAGTGCACCAAAGCCCAGTGGTTCCTCCTGAGCAGCAGGTGACCCCTGCCAGTGCAGATCCTCCTCCATCCTGCACCGAGTAGGCAACTGAAGATCCTTGGCATCTTTCAAGAGGTGTCCGTGAAACCTCGGAAGAGAGAGGTGACATCTGTGGCTGCTTTCCTGCAGATGCCACTGTGCGTGTTCAGGAACCAGGGCTGCAGCTTTTTCTCTCAGGCACCAGCTCTTTGGGTCATCTTGGGCCACCATGTCATTTTGCTCCATGTCCTTAAGCTGGTAATTTTTACCAGCAGCCCCAGGGTGCTGAGCAACTCCAATTTAATGCCTGGTGTAACACCCCAGGACATACAGGGAGATGCCAGTCCTAAGAGGTATGCGTACGTGCTCCCTCCTTTCCAGCTTTCTCACAGACCCCACATCAAGGCTCAGACTTTTCATCTTGGCCAGAGAGGGAAAGGGGAAAAACAGAAATAAAATCTGAATCAAAACTTCTGAAAAGTTGTGGACGATAAAAACTCTTGAGTCCTGATCCAGGAATAAATTTTACAGCTGGCACCTGTTTGTCTTCATTACAAATGAAATGCAAAGCTCTGATTACGCCACAAGCTTTAAGACACTTAAAAGCTAACTGTGGATCAACCTTTTTCAGATGAAGCCATGTTCTACCCATTCAAATTCGTTCCTGCTTTCTCCAGATGGTCTCTCCCATCACTTTTCTAAGCTAAAACAAGCGTGTAAAGGAATCCTTCTGGGTTGTCTTCCCACCTTTCATTTCAAGGATACTGTTATTTCTTCCACTCACAATGAATGAGGAAGGTGGGGTCCTGCAGCAGTGCCGCCTTCATTAAAAACACAAACTAAACCCCAAGAAATTTCACCTGAAGATAGGAAAAGGCTTTTTAACTATGAGGGTGCTCAAACACTGGAACAGGTTGCCCGGACAGGTTGTGTAGTCTCCATCTGTGCAGATACTCAAAACCCAGCTGGACGTGGTCCTGGGCAACCTGCTCCAGCTGACCCTGCTTGAGCAATGGGGTCACACCAGACGGTGTCAAGAGGTCCCTTCCACCTCAACTGTTCTGTAATTCATTCATCACCTCAGGGCTCTGCTTTGCTGAAATTGGGGATTACGCAGCAGTTTTCACAAAAAAAATTATGGAATACAGAAAATCTTTTCTAAGAGAGGGCCCACCAAGCAAAATTCATTAGAAAAGAAAAAAAACCACTAAACAGATACACTGAAAATATGATAGCTGGACAAGTATGCTAACACAAGGAAATGCTAGAACTACATGGCACAGCCCTCATCTTATTCCTTAAATAACAAGATATATGATGTCACTCACTTTTCTTCATAATTTATACAGCACACAGAATGAGTGAGGCAAGGTTCCTTGACTCCATGACTTAATCTGTAGCTTATCAAACCTTAATATTCTCCTAGTGTAGTTTGCTCTTTCCTTCCTTCGTCTCTCTCTTTCTTCCTCCCTTCCTTCTCCCTCCTTCCTTTTCCCTCCTTCCTTCCTTTCTCTTTCTCACTTCCTTCTTTTTTCTGTCTTTAAAGAAACAAAAAAACCCCACAATTAAAATGCCGACAAAAAGAGTAAATGGACATCTTGGAGCCTATAGTTGAGATTTCCGAGGCTGCCCGAGGGGTTTACATGGACAACTCCCATTTATTTACATGGTAATGTCAACAAAAAGCCCTCTTTGACTCTATGGACAGGGCGTAGAAGGAGTAGCTTTCCTGCTCCCTACCCACATAAAACCATTCTGGTCTTCTTTGAGGGAGTGAAACTCCAACCTGCTTTTCCATTTATTGACGTTTTCTTGTGCATTGTGAGTATAGTCATCACTGCGGGGAGAGGTGACTGGGCTAAGACCATATCCGAAGCAGACCAACCACTTCTCCACTCGGAAAGGTGTTACTCCACGCAGTAACAACCCGAGTAGCCTGCAACATGGGGAAGTGGCTGTGACTCACCAAGCCCCTTTGATATTCAAACAAGTATGGACAATTATCCCAGAAATAGTGCCAAGTGCCCCACGCAGACAAATATCTCCCCTCGCTTTGCTACTCACAAACACGGATTTCCAAGTTTCCCTGCCGAATGAGCACAGCCGTGGTTTCTGTTCAGGTATACCACTCTGACACACCGAGCGTCCTGGGCCACCCTCGCAGACCTCCTGAAGGGCTTCCACAAACCTTTCAGGAGTGGCGAGCAAGGAAAAGGCTTAACAACCCATGGCTGCCATTTCTGGCGGGTAACCAGCAACCTGAGAGCTGCTCCATACAAACCAGGACGTTTTGGGGGGACTGCCGGACGCTGCCAGACCCCGCTCTATCTGGCAGGCTGGGTTAATTCATTCTGCCCCCTGCCATCACACAGGTTCCCCCCCTGCTCCAGACCTCCCAGGCTCAAGGGGGGGGGTGGGCAATGGACTAAATTACAACCGCAAGTTCGTACGTAGCGGCTTTCGCCTGGAATTGGCTGGAGCCAGGCGGGATGAGACAAGAGACGCGGCAAGCGGCATGCTGGTAGCAGATAACCTGGGCTTGCCGGCCCGGCCGCCGCCGCCTGCCCTCGGCGGAGGAGACGAGCACGTTATCTGCCAGCTGCACACGCCTAGCAGCCGCTTACAGTGATCCGAAGGGAGATTTAGGCACGTGCATGCATACAGAAAATACTTCCCGTCTTTTCAAAATTTTTAAGTCACACGCATTGATCTGCTCCCGAGAAGAGAAATAAAATGGGAGGAATACACCTCTCCCTGGTGAAGATGTCCCATCCGCCGTCAGGGTGCTGCATGGGGGCTGTTCTCGGATGGCTTTTCTTCAGCAGGGATAGCAAATGCATCTTGCCAGGGCTTTTTCCCAAAAATGAGCAGGAAGAAAAAAGAGAGAGGATTCTTCTTGAATATAATACCCCTTTGAATCTATCCTGGGTGGAAATATATACCTGCATCTCTCACAGTTCTTCATATTCTCCACACACCTGATAGTACAATATTGGCTCCTCAGGGCATCAACCCCCAGACTCTTCCCTCGCCTCCAGCACAGACACGCCACCCTCCAAAGCCCAGCCCAGCACACCTCACACCTCCGCTGACCCATGCCGCGTGGATCCCAACGTAGAGCACCAAAACCTTTATTTCTTCCCCTCCCTCCACCACACACACGTACCGCCCTCGACCCGACATAAACAGCCAGCCTCAAAAGGCACAAAAGCACAGGACATTTTGCTTGAACGCAGAGCCCTCGCTCCACATTCCTCCCTTCCCCAAAGCCTCACCTAAAGAAGCAGGAGATATCCCAGCTCCTCACTTCTTGCTTCCTCCTCTCATTACATCACAGACTGCAAGGGCATGGCTTCTAATAATGTATATAACGTCTGCTTTAAACTAAAAAAGCAGCAAGAAGCATCACGCATTGCTGGCTTTTAGACAGAACTTATCTGCGAATAAAACAGACAATGTGCCTGTGTGCTCATTTGGGGTCTTTTGTTTCACGGCTGATTATTTAATTTCAAGTGCCCTGAGTGTCTTAGGCATTTACCACAAATGAATGAAGACGCAGCTCCTGTGTGTCAGGAATATACAAGCTCAATTCAACGGGATACAATGAGTGAAGGTCATGAACAAGCGAGGGGATAAGCAGAGGCACGAGTGGGTGGTTAAAGGCAGATCATTATTACTCAGCAAGGCCCGGACATAAAATAATGGCTTCTGCTCAGTTTGTTTTGGAGGGGCTTTATTAGCTCTTTCTCCTCCCATAGGCAAAAGAGGGAGGAGGAGTTCACCTGGCCGATCTGACTTGAGGCTTGGCGAGTAGTTTCCTGAAGAAGCTTGGCTATGGTGCACCAGGCGGTAAAGAGGGGATCCGCGGGTGATGAAAAGGTTAAGGAGAACATCCAGGCTGTCGCACAGTACCCTGAGACACCCAAGGTCCGAGCTCAGTCGCTCTTGACTCTACCTACCGCCCAGGGACGGAGAGAGGACAAGTCAAAGCACGGGCAGGCTAAACCCAGACCCCAGCGTTCCCTGCAAAAGGGGGTGCTGCGGAGAGGAGGAGGCTGGGCCAAGGCTGCAGGACTTGGAGACTGAGGGCCAGGGGTCGGAGCTGGAGATGCCGAATTTGATGTGGTCCAGCTGTCAAAATCCATCCGTGACAATGGAAATCCTTCCACCCTTTCCAGAAGTGCTGGGGGAGTCCTCCATCAATCCTGAGGCCCAGACTGAATTTCCTTTAGAATTTGGTCTTGTACAAGGCTCCAGCTGAGTCAGGCGTGTCCAGCTCCTCCGCTGTGGAGTGGCACAGCCCATGCTTTTTGAATAACCCACGGTCTGCAACCACAGGTTCTTGTTAAGCAAACAGGTTTCCTACTTATCCGCGTTTACTTTTTCTGAATCTCTGTGGTTATTTTGCTGTGAATGTTACAGCTTTCAACAGTACATTTTGGTCCTTATCAGATAAAAAAAGAAACGAGAAAAAAAAAAAAAAATGTCCAAACCATTTTTGTCTAAATTTGCCTGCCAGTCACAATTTTCAACTCGGAAAGCTCTCTGGCACAGCACTAGAAAAGCTATAAGCTGCAGAGCTGCATTATTCAGTTTCCTCCATCTCTAGATGTATTATTTAACTTCTTGGCAATAATGTCAGGGACGTAATCCAATAGAAATGCAGAGAAACAAAGGAACCCAAAATTTCAGAACAGCTCAAATTGGTTTTCAGTGCTTACTTTATAGAAACTGAAAAAAAGAAAAGGGAAAAGGAAAAAGGAGGCATAGCGTTATCAGTGTAGAGGTGACACAGCAGGCACACGCTCACGGAGGCAAATCTAGAACCCCCTTCCTTTGGCTTCTAGCAGGAAATCTTTGGCTACTGGAGCCAAAGGAAAACTCCCCTGGCTGCTGCCTGTCCCCTCCATGATCCAACAACACTCACCCACTCACCTCCTTGTCAGGTTAAAAGCTACATTTCTCAAAGAGAAATTTATTGAGTGACCAATCTCATTTACATGCCCCACTACTCAGCTTCCCCAGGGCAGGATAAATTTCTTTTTCACAGGTGTCCCTGAGGTTGACTTACCCAGAATGCATGTCCCCATGGGTGAGATATCATCAACGTAAACCACCCATTCCCAGCACACGCCCCGGTTGTGTTTGCCACCCGAATCCCACTTGTACTTAGCCTCGGTTCTCTCTAATATTCGTTTGTTCTTGCTGCAAGATCATTAGGGTAGGAACCTCGCTCTTTTTTATAGTGGCAAAATGCCCACAAGGAATAACAAGAAGAAGGAGAATCAATGTTTATAGTTTACAAGGTGCCTTGAAATTCTGAGATTAAAGGTCCTTTTTGCTATTATTCTAAAGTACGCTCTTAAACAAATACCTGCTGTTCTCAGATACCAGAATACGTCCCTTTTCCTCCATTATTATTATTACTCTAAAAATGTTAAATGGCCCTTCATTTTCTTCAAGGATCAAAAGAGCTTACGGCAAACACCAATTTGTTCCTGACGCTGAGGAGCAAGCTGAAGCACCGAGAAACCAAGTAGAGACGAGTCCGTGGCTGAGACATGAAAATAGATGCCCTTGATCCCATCCGCACCGCCGTCACTCCAAGGTGCGCTTCATCGCTGCACGAGGAGCAGACAGTAAAGGTGGGGTGGCAAAGACTTTGCAAATGCAAAGACCAAGACCAACTGGAGAAGAGGCGAGAGGATTTGCTGCGAAGGTGAAGCACTGCAGAGCAGATGGTGCCACCAAACAAAGATTTCTCTGACGGGGAGCATCTCTGCATTCTCCTACTCACGCCCAAGGAGAGGGGGTCATCTCCCCGGCTGATGCTCAATAGCTCAGAGATTATATATTTATAACACTTTTTATATTGTCGGACCTTTAAGATCATAAAATATGCTCTGTAACGCACAGCATTACAGTTAGATGTCTCAGGGTTTAGCGGGAGGGGTTCAGGAATAAAAAAACCCTCTCCACACCCTGAGCAAGTCCAAAGCAACCTGGCTACTCAACAATAAAAGCTCTTAAAAATGCAGTCATTTGATATACGAAGGTTCAAAGAGATAGCAGTAGACCAAATATAACTTTAATACAATGGTCTCCAGCCGCCAGCTTTTTGTGAAACTTTGAACGACTGTGGGGCTATGGAGCAGTGCCTGCCAAAAAGCCCCTATCCCAGCACAACCAGTGAGTCTCCTGCAGATGTTTCCAGTTCAGAGCTTCTCACATATTTGGTCCCCAAGCTACATGTTAGTGTGGCATAGAGATCACTGCAAAGGAGAAATTGTATTATAAAACCCACACTGTCAAAAACCCTCCTGAGGTTACTTTTGGATGCCAAAATGCAGTCTGGATTCATGGGATTTTACCATTTGAGCACACAGGCAAAAAACCAAGTTGTTTGAAACAACCTTTTTCTCACTGGTGCTGGTGGGATGGTGGAGAATTTACTTGGAAACCAGGCAAAAAATCTTAGCAAAATCTCAGACAGCTGAGAAACCGGCTCAGCAGGATACTAAAGCTTTAGCAGCCTGGTCTACTAGATTGCACTCCAGACACTGGACCGGTCCGGCTCAAGCCTTGCAAACAGAAAGTAAAAACAGATCCCAAGCCCTAATATCCAGACACCGACCTAGCAAGACTTTTCCAGAGCATCCACGGAGGTCAAGGCAGCACTCTGGATCAAGCCTTCTGCCTATAAGATGCCAGAAAAGCAACAGAGGAAAATGGAAGTGATGGGCTTGCTCATCGGTTCCCAGCCTGCAGGCACTGAGCAAATTTGGGGAGCTGCTGCCTGCTGGGTACAGCGGGACGGTGCAGGCACTCCTGCAACATGTTCCCCCACAACACGGGAGCTCGACCGCAGGTGCCAAAGACGGGGAGGTCACCAAACTGCATGGTGTGAAAAGAGAAAGCTGCAGGTGGATAAAATGCCTAAAAAGCCCCGGCACGCCTGCCTCTCCCTCCGGGGACCCGGCAATCATGCAAGCCTCCGAACAAGGACGGGGGGACCGGCGCAGCGATGGGTCCCAGGGCACAGCTCCCATTCCCACAGCTCCCAGTCCTGGGAGGCCGGTGCAGATCAGCCCGGCAGGCAGCCGTGGGCTCCCACCGCTCGGTGCCGGGGAGGCGAGAGGGCACTGCTCCCAGCCCTCGCTCCGGAGACGCAAATGCCACGGGAAGCGATGCCGCGCGTCCCCATTTGTCACCAGGGCCAGCATTAACAGAATGTTTAAAAGTCATGATGTCATCGCTATTAATCAGGGCCCCGCTGGGCCATGCTCCGGTGCTGCATATTAATCACCAGCGGCCCCGGGACTCGCTTATCTGGAGAGGCTAAGTTTAGATCCATAAAACATGATTTATTTTTAAAAGTAGCATTATTAAAGATGAGCTACAGCCTCGTTCGTACTCCTGCTGGAGTCTCCTTTAGGAAAAGGCTGGTATTTTGGAGTTGGTACGGAAACCGTCCTTCTTATTTTGAGCTTGAGAAAGCTGTCAGATGTGATGCTAGCCTTTGAATGTCTCGAATCTCACCCCTACAAAGGAGAATCAGCCCAGTGCCCCGGCAGAGTCACAGCTTGGGGAAAAACCTCCCATTTGAATCACTTGCAACTACAGATGGGACAGGGCTAACATCTCGGCAAGTAGAGCAACTGATGATGAAAGGCTGGTTAGATGCAGACCTGAGTGCCCCCGCGACGCCAATAAATCCAGTGTCCCACCCCATATGCCTGGATACGGCCTTTACCAACAGGTGAGCCCTTTCAATACTGGCCCATAACCGACGTCTAGCGTATTAACTTATTTTTTTGCTCTGCAAAGTGCTTCTGTTGAATCAACAGTATGATTGACCCACACAAATGAATTCACAAAAGTCTGCCTGCACTCGAATTTATACGAGTTTAACTACAGTAACTTTAAAAATCACTTTAGCTCTGGTCCAATCCACACACAGGAACCGTACCGGTTTAATAAAATAATTTTCTAAATCAGTCTGCTAAATTTGATTTGACCTCTTGCTCCTTTGCTCATACTTAGGATTAAAGAGGTTCTGGTGCCAGTTTGGTGTGCACAGGAGACATCTGCACGGGGTCCCCCAACCCAAACCAAGAGACTCCACCGATCTGTTCCAGCAGTTCGGCTAACACTGTTCGTAAGCCAACCCAGTTAAAACCAGCGCAAATCTCATGTGTGGGGCCAACCCAAGAGATTTGGCAGACAGAGCAGGAGAGAGGAAAGCCTCACCAGCACAAGACGCAGGACATTCATTCCGTCAGCAAGGGAAGACTTGCTCCCTTACTGCCCACAACGGCCATCAACAACGATGGTGGCACTCCCACAGAAACCACAGGGTGACACTGGGTCGCACTGGGACCTGTGTCACTGCCACGCCGCCTGGTCCCACGGGGTTAGCTGCCACGGAGGCAGAAGGGCCAAGACCGGCCCTGCTCCTCTCTGGTGACAACTGCCTGAACCCTGATGTCCCACAGGCACTGTCCTGCTGCTCTCGCCACCACGGGGAGCGGGTGCCGAGTCTTTTGACAGCTTCGCTGCTCCCAAGCTGGCGACCCAGCTCCTCGGCCTGCCTTCTTGGCCGCACCATCGCCTCAGGCGGGGCTGTGCGGTGAAGCTCATCCGAATGAGCACGGGGCCTCTTACTCACACGCCGAGAGAGAGACGTAACGCTGCGATCAGTCATGTTGACAAGCCTTGGGATCCCATCTGACAGCAGCAAGGGGACTCAGCAGACTAGGATATTCATCAAAGTGCTTAAATATGAAACTGGCTGGCTATCCGCTGTCATCTCAAAGGAGCTAAAGTTTGGCCTGCCAGTCTATCGTCAGTGGAGAAACGACCCTTTAGGGCTAAGCTGCTCATTCAGCCTATACCTCTCCCTTCGGGTCAGGCTTTTGATGAGCGTGGTCTCATACACAGCTCTTTCCCATTGCCTGCCTGTGAATTCCCCACATCTGGATACCTTGACTGTCCACGTCGCGTTTCAGAACGAACCTTCTGAAACCCAAGAGCCAGAGGTTCATGCAATCCTACTGCGGAGGGCTCCTGGAGCCATGGGAGCTGACAGCAGGGCCAGGGGTAGGGGGGAAGACTCCCGGAGCATCCTGAATGACAAGGTTAAGTTGCAATCGCCTGTTACCTATACCTGATGTAGTGAATCAACACCCTGCAGATAACAAACGCAATTACCACGCAATTTACCAGCACAGCTCTTTGGGAGGCAGGACCATAATGTGGAGCTGAACTCACCTTGGAGGGCTTACCCTGACTGACACAGCTATGATTTTCTGCAGAGTCTTTACAAAGTCCAAATTAGGGGAGTGGGGGCATTACATTTAAACAGGTATGGTGGGCTTTTTGGTTTTTGCTTTTTTTTTTCTTTTGGGTTCACTATCTTTTGTGATCCAAAGAAAAGGATGGAGAAAGTAAGGGAAAGTCTGCAAGCAGACAAAGTCCAAGCCTCTAAAACTCTGCTATGCCTTCTGGTGGGAGTAGGATTGAATGTCCACCCCAGACAGGCCAGCCCTGGCACAGTGAGATAAACAGAAGCAGTGAGAGCTCCAGAGCTGCTCCTCGGACAAAAGAAACAGGACCAGCACTCTCCCCACCAGGTTTGATTAGGCAGCTCTCAAACGGGGCAAGGACAGGGCTTTGGCTCAACTTTCCCAACAGAGACCATGGAATGAACGTCACCACTTACTTCCTCTTCCACTTCTCCAGGGCACTGATGCCCTCTATGGGGAAAGCTGTATGGGGGGCTTACCCAAAAAGAAGGCACTGTTTTCTGCCATCCACTCCTGCACATCTCCTCTTTCCCATTCAAATCCCCTGTGAAACATCCTATTTAAATCCCTATTTTACTGCAGTTGGCTCGTCGTGTTCCTCTGCTCATTAGGCTGGCAGCACAAGCTCAGTAGTGTTTGCACTTCAGCATCAGAATTTCTGCTGTGAAGTACGACTGTCATCCGCTTGCCTGGACATGATGTTCCTAAAAATAGCCTCATCCTTGTTTTCTTACTCTCTAACAAAACAGGCAGTCTCTCTACCTGAACATTGATCACCAAATTCCCTTCTCAGATCCTCACAACCACTCCCTCAGTCTCCTCCTCTCTATATAAATTACTACTGCTAAAACTCTTACTTGCCAAGCCAGCAGCCCACCTCAAACCTTCCACTGAGTTCCTTGCTCCTCAGGTCAGAGGACGGCCATCCACAAGCTTACTGGGTCTCCAGTAACGAACAGCTTAGCCACAGCCTGGCGCTGACAGTGAATGGTCACAGCCGGCTGGAGATGAGGACGCGCAAGCTGGATGTGATGACCCCCCAGCAGTATTCCCTACTCATGACAAGAGCGTGCCTACAACAGAAAAGCCCACTTCTGACTGAGCCAAATAACTTATCCCATCTGGAGCAGATTCATCCTGCAACTTGGAGGGAGAGGAAGCAATTAACAGCTCCTCATATTCAGGGATCTCAGCGTAAGACGTAGGAAAGCTGGGGCTGGTTGTGTGCCTATACCAACAGCACAGAGAAGCCACGCCAAGCGATGCAGAACTGCAGCAGCACGGATGTCACCTTCCTGCCCTCATCCTTCTAGGCTCCACCATGCCCCACACCCACAATGCCCCAAACCCCTCTACCACACAGAAAAAGGCAGAGGCAGACGAGCAGCAGCGCTCCCCTCAGCATTGGGAAGAGGCTTTTTGGGTTGGGGACGCCTCCGGCGGTTGTGCCCTACTGCCGGTGCCCTCCATCTCTTGGACTCTCCAAGCAAACCAGAAAGATCGCATGTCCTCGGACTGCTATGAGGGGGAATTGGGACGTCATTATCTTGTGGAACGGGTGATGAAAAGCAGTATCTCTGCACATCTCGGGGCTCCCGAGCGCAGTACGTACCAAAGCCTTGCTAACTGTTTATTATTAAGATCTAAAAATCAGTCGTGTGTCTTTGTAACTCCTGTTCTCGATTGATGAGAAGAGGGCCCCGAGGGAAGGGAAAACATTTTCCAGGGAAGAAGCTTTTAACATCAGAAGGCAAGAAACCAAACAACCTTCTTCGTGCCTCTGCTTTACATGCCGGGTGCAGCGCTCGCCCTGCGCAAGCGCGGTGGAAGGAGCAAGCTGCCCTTCTCAGCTGGCCCCCGGTGGGTAGGGAGCACTGGGCTGCTGCTCACCGCCACAGGGCATGCAGCAGCACTACTGAATGGAGAGGACAAGTTCTTGCAACCATCCTAACCCACAGATCCATCCACACACACACACACTCAAACTGGGGGAAAAAATTGTGGAAACAAGCTCCATACCAATATTTGAGTCATCCAGTTATAGTTTAATCTCCCTTGGGAGTGAGGGGAGGTCTCCTGAAGTTCTCAGCTGCTCCTGGTCACACAGTCTGGGCCAGTAGGCGAGAACGTCCAGCTCCCAAGTATTTACTTTTTTGTGGTCTGTGTCCTGCCAGGGCAAAGAATGTTCTGCCCCTCCAGACGCATAACCCACGAGCCCGGAGCAGACAGGCTCTTACCTAAATGCTTTGGGCACTGGTTTTATCACCTGGCATCCTGAACTATGATTTCTAAATCTGGGCAAAGCAGCTACCAAACAATCTCTTTCTGATTTGGTAATGACTTAAATACTCAATACAAGTATAGATGGCTACAGCTAGTAGCTGTAGTTTCAGTGAACTGAAAATCTTGCTTGTGTGAACTCATCAAGAAGAACCTTCAACTTCTAGTGACTCCAAAACCAGCTTCAGTTTACACACACCCTTCTTTCTTTCCTCTCACTAACAACATTTATCTTTTCTCAAACTCAGAAAGGTCAGGCCAGGAGTGTTTATGCCGTACCCAGAGGTACAGGCACTGCACGAGTTGGAATATCTGACCACATCACCACGCTTAATCAGTCTCCTGCTGGCCTCCAGTGTGGATCCGATGCTTCTGCAGCTCCACCACGGCACATCTGCACATCCTGCAGAGTGGGCACACAGCAATGTAGAAGTGCCAGCAGTCTGCTGCAATGGGTGAAGGAATGTGAATGTATAATGCATTGCACTGTGTTTTGATGGATTCTCTTGCTCAAATGGATGTAATAGTTTCTCTAGCTCAGCTCCAGAACCTGGACTCAGACTAGCACTGTCTGTACTGTCCAGTGTCACCATATAGGGTGCCCTCAAGTTGTAATTAATATTTAAGTGCAAAGAAGAAGTGCGCTGCTATGCTGCAAAGCCTTCCAAGAGCCTAGTCCCTATCTGGATGAAAATATTCTTCAGTTCCATCACAGTATCAAATCAGGGTTGCTTTGAAATGTGAGACTGAATGATGACAAACGTGTATATCTGCAATTGCTTCCTTGCTGAGGGACAAACCAGGAAAACATGGCTGTGACAGATCCAGCAGAAGGACCAGGTCAGAGGGGACCACAAGAACTAGAAGGATTCTTTCCCAAGCCTCACCTCACCCCACAAGTGAAAGAAGTCAAATCTCTTCTCTGAATATTTTCCTTTGGTTCCTGGTTGCATCTCTTTAGAAGGCAGATCTAATGAAAACACAGGAGAGTCTGTTCTTTGTGGCCATGAGGTTAATAAGAGTGGAACACAGGAGCAGCAGGAGCTGCAGGAAGAATAATTCCTTTTAAAGCTGGAGATAGGAAGCCTATAGGTGGTAAGTGTGACATTTCCACACGGAGGAGTCCAGCTTAATTACCTACAATTCAAAGGTAGAAAGTTATACATTAAGGCAGGCAACAAGAAAGTGGTAGGAGAGGACAGACTTTGGCCGCTCATAAAGATTTAACATCATTAACTCTCCGGCTTCCAGGAATGTTACTGTATTTTCGCTGGCCAAATACCAATACGGCTAATTGCATTTGTGTTACCTGCCGTTCAATGAGAAATTGTCTCTTTCTCATTGCCTGCACGGTCGTATACTACAGGAACACACAGCAATACCAAGCAGAGGGGTTCTACTTCATTTGTAAGTAAAACAATTCCTGTGTGCATTAAGCTTGGCTCAGCAAGACACGCAGACAACACCGAGGGGATGGAGCTGCTGTTATTCAGATGGCAGTCAGTTCTGGCACGCTGACAGGGACAGCATCTACAGGTGCTAAGTGCCTGAAAGTTATTTGGCAGAGCCTGCATGACTGGGTAGTGCTGGTAATCATAATATATGGCCAACCGAATATGTGAGTCACCTATTCACCTACTCAGTATTTGTGTATGCTACAGACAGACATATGGTTTACAGCAAACTAGGGAACAGACACTGCTGCACACTCATTTCTTCGTCTTTCCCGGGATTCGCTGATGCATTCTCAGCTGAGACAGACACAGGCCAAACTTCCTTTCCAATATACCACTAAAAAGGCTATATTCTGACAGCTGTTGTTATTGCCTTCATCTCTTCTCTGTTGCTCATGCCTGATAAAATGAGGCACCGGTGGCCACCTCTGAGTTACCAGGCTCCCAAAGTCAGACGTACTGAAAGGACCAAGATCTGGGTTCCCAGGTACATTTTCCTGTGCTATGAAGTCAGCGTAAGAGCCTCCCATCACCCCTGTCCTCTTATCTGCTATTTGCTATCTGCATCTGTTCTGTTGCACCGATACAACCGACCATAAGGCCACACAAAATAATTAGTTAAAAAGCCACCACGCTAAACCCCTGTAATAAAATCACATCATTTCCCCAAGCTGACAGATAGGAGCTCCCCCCTGCCCCCAGCACTGCAGTTCACACAGCAGAAAGCGGAGTCCCATGAGGAGAGCCCCTTCCCGACCAGACAAGAGTGGGGAACCATTGCCCAGCCTGGGCTTAGTCCATAAAGTAGTTTTGTTCTGTTATAGACAGCAAGAGAGAAGGCAAGGGGAGAGAATCAACATCCACACGTGGATGTCGGAGAAAGCAAAACATTACATGGAGCCATCTAACGCTTTCTTTGCAGGGCACCACTTGGCTGAATTCCCTCCGAGGTGGGTCCCCTGATGAGCAGATGACAGCCAACAGGCCCGTCCCTCCCACTCCTCCTGTCCTTCTGCTGCTGGACAGGAGGAAGAGACATTGTATATCCACTACCTTCACCACGCACAGCTCCTCGGCTGCACCGGGACAAACAGTCACCACCTGCAAGGTGCCAAGACTCAAATCTGATCAAGTCTGCTCCCTGCAACGCTGCGGTAAAGGCTCTTTCTGCTTGCATCTGCTCCGAGTGCCTCCCTCCATCACCACCTCCCAGCTGCTGCAAGGCCAGGGCTGGGGGATCACTTTGGCATCCCCCTCCCACGTCACTGGATTTGCTGGCTGGTAAAAACACCCGTGACCAATGTGACCAGGTGATCTCAGGGACAAAGCAGCACCAGTACTGGAACACCAGCCCGAGATGCTATGGACCAGGGTCCTAGCGTCAAGATGACTTACACGCGTGATGGGGAGCGCTTGGGAGAGTCCCCTTCCCTTAGAACTGAAGCAAGAAGCCACATCCACAGCATAAATAGGGGGAAGGTGCAGAAGGGCTCCAGCTTTTTTGCCTTTAAATACTCCCTACTGTCCTCAGCCAAGAAAACTGTTCTCCCCCTTTCTCTTTGCCCTCAAGCAAGAGGATTTAGGGAAAATGCAAAGGCGAAATTTTCAGAAGTTGATGTCTCCAAGGCAACTGAGGACAGAGACCTCTGTTTTCTGAACACCCTTCCTCTACCTCATTCTGTATGCATTGGTCATAGGTGATTAAAGTGGCAGATCTGGAAGGGCAAAAAACTTCAAGAGTTGCAGTTTTATTATGGAGGGGCTGGAGTCTCTTCATAGCTGAGATTGTAATCAGTTTCCACTCTCAGCTCTGACTTAAATAACTCTTCATATGCATTCCTCTAACTTCAGCTTATAATTGCAGGATTTGATATTGAAGCTAAAAAGATTGTTTTTCCCCCTTCCCTCCTCCTCACTGCAATTTGAAGAATTTGGACCTGTAATTCAAAGAGTTAGGCAATGCCAGACTGAACCTTTGCCAGACTAAATGGTTCCTTAGCTTCTTTCACTTGAGCAAACAAAGCAAAACAACCCCCCACCAAAAAAAAAGTTTTTTTTTTTCATCTCCCTAAATGACTCAAAACTCAAATCTCTTTGAAAACATATGCACAGGCAGCAGTTCCAGAAAATAAGGTGCAAGTCAGAAAGGCATAAACAACCAATGCATTTCGCTGTAATAAACTAAGTGTATACATAGTTGGTATTCTGGTAGCCAATGCTAGCTGGAAAACCTCCCAAAAGCTGAAATCACACAATCGAGGAGTTTTTCTGGTTTTAGACAAAAACAAAATCTCCTAAAAAACAGACTCTTTTCCACTGAAGACATGGAAAATTATCAAAACATTTTCCACTTGCTCTGGAAGCAGCAAATTGCTGCATATAGAAAACACAAAATTCTTCCTGTGCTGTACTAAAGCAGATTAGACTTTCCATTACTTTGGCTCTGTTTTTTATTTCTAGAGGTTAAAGTTTTGGCCCCAATTATATGCAGAACGTAGTATTTTTGCTATTTGCATAAACCTCATGTTTGCACTGGATTCAATATAAAATACAATCCAGCCATTTAGTTTGTTCCTACAGAAGTACCCCCCGCCCCCCAAAGAAAAAAGAATCCCTCTCTGCAAGTTGTAAATTTTTTCACATTGATTGCTGTTTTCAAATTTCTGCACGTGGCCAATTAACAAGTCTTTCTAAAAAATCATTAGAAAGACAGAAATCAAGTGCATTTGCTGTAGCAGAGAACATCATGTGGCAAAGAGCTGCCTATCTCCCGTCTGTCCGACAGGCGCTCTGTAAGCCTTGCCGACGCTTTGGTTTTTGGCGATTTGTTCCCGTACACAGGGAAGATTCCTATAAGAAATAGGGAACTACTGCAGCTGCCCATGCTGGAAGCGTGCAGGGCAGGGCAAGGGAGCAGGGCAGTCAACGGGCAGAAATCCAAAGGTACCCAAAGTAGAAAGATGGCAGGGGCAAACAGGGTCCTGAAGTTGCTCGTGAATTAGCCTGTACAGAGTACCAGCAGAAATATGGGCCCCACATCAAGAAATTAAACCTTGCACAGGCTTCATTAATTTGAATTTAACGATTACTGTGACTTGCATCTGTAAATAGTTACGCACATGTGTAGCTTGAGTCGCACGTAGTTAGTAATTCACAAACTTTAGACAACTTACGTATGAATACGGGTACAGAAACCTCTGGCTGCTGCACTTAAACCTCCCTTCTAGGCATCTAATAGCCAATAAATAAGTAAGGGGAAAGGAAAGCAAATGTATCTTGCTGTATGAGGTCTGGCAAAATAAGAGCTGACTTACTAAACGCCCTGCTGCATGTTCCAAAATACCCTTAATTCTGCCTGCCTGGTGGGCAAGGACTACCCGTTTCTGAAAGCCGCAATTCTAACAACAACAACCAGACATTCAAAAAATCATTGTCTACAGGAAAACAAATCCATGGAAGGCATGACGTTTTGACATCCTTCCCTCCTCTGGACAATTTAATCTGGCATGTAAGTAATGTACCGGTCTGGTTTGATGAAATGGACACTCTGACCCTTTCTTTACACTTGAAGATTGATTGATTGTTTGTACCTGAACAATTACACCTTAGCAAACAGGCAAAAAGAGAAACAAACCTTTGGCCACAATATTTAATTCCTGCTAGCAACATTTCACAGCTGTTACTTCCCTGTTTACTCAAAGGAACTTGCATCTTCCTTTGTAAAACGCTTTACGTTCCCACCCTCATTTCCATACTCTGCTGTAGGTAAAAACCTATTTCCTTTGAGTTCTTTAATTGAAATACATCTAATTCCACAGGCGCTTTCCAAGATTTGTTTACAGCAGAACTAGCCACTTAAAAAGCAACAATGTTTTTTAAAGGAACACATCCCCTTATTCATATTGCAAACAACTCCTCAGATTATTGTCAGGAGGACTATTCTCAAGTATGTCTTGTCTTTTACCCTCTCCCCGTTAGCTTTTTGCACTCTTCTTGGCTTGGACAATGAAAATCAATGCTGCCACTTTCCTTTTTCTCTCCGGTGTATTTGAGCATCAGGTGACAGGGGAGCAGGTTTTGTTTTAAGACAACCCTTTGCACTGGAACTTTTAAAAAAATGAACTACTTAATGGAAATTATGTGCTCTTGGCTTGTGTGGGGAAAAAAAAACCCAAGCACCACCTTTTCTTTTTCTTTTTTTTTTTTTTTTCCTCCTTTTTAAACAAAGCAAAAATTTGTCAGCCAAATAGGAATTGACAGCATTCCTTTAAAAAGCAAAATAAAGCTCACCCCAGCTGGGCACTCACCAGGCTGCTATATTTGTGTCTCACGTGCCGGGCCCACGTGCAATTCAGCTTCCCCTGATCTGAACGAGCTTGCTGCACTGTGTCTTCTCTAGTCCCCCCCCCGGCACGCTTCAGCTTTTTCTCTGCCTCCTGCTCCATGTCACCCCTGCGTCCTGGTGGAGTAGAGCTGATCCGAACCCCCAGGAGCAAACAGCTCAGACTCCGGCGCTGGCTCCGGCCCCAAACTCTGACAAAGCTCAAGCCCATCCTTCTCCTGGAGCTCCAGAACCGCAAGCTAAAGCTGGGAATTGACACCCACCCTTCCAGAAATGCATCCTAGAGAAAACTTATAGGCTCTACTGAGGTTTCTCCAGTCAATCGTTCTTTACTTGGGCTGGCATGAGAAGCGGAAAAATCTATAAGAACACTAAAAAGCGTTTTCTATCGTATTCTGACTCTCTTTCCTCATGACTTGGAGATATTTTTTGGGATGAGCCTGCTAGGTAGCCAGGGCTCCTATCTCGTAAAGAGGAAACACAACTGCTTTTTGCTTTTGAGCAGCTAAATTTCCTCCTCCTACCTGGTTTCACAATTGAAAAAGACCCTTCTGCTATTAAAACATGAATTTTTCCTCCTCTCTGTGACCAGACTTCTTCTGGTTCTTCATTCTCGCTGAAGGCTCTGGCTCACAAGTAAGGATGACAGCCATCGTGTTGACTTAAAATGTCCTGCCTCTGTCCTAATGCAGAGAGACTTGAGATGCTTGTAAGAAGCTCCTACAGCTCTGCACTCTGCAGCCTGGAATTTTAAGATGAATAGTCACGAATTTCAACGTGCCTTAAAAAAACAGACCACAAACTGCAGTTGTTCAGGATCCGCTTCTTGAGAAGCTCAACCGTCCAGGGATGGGACTGGCGTGATCTGCAGGATGTGCAGCATAATGTGGTATTAATTCCTGACATCTTTCTTCTTCTAGTAGAAGATATTTCTCTTTCCCTCTTCCTTCTCTGAAGAAAATATTAATCAGCTGTGTGTGTGGCTCTCCATCTGCCCTCCTCCTGCCCCATTCTCAGGTTGTTCCCATTTGAAGGAGACACACCAAGATTTAATAAGCTTTCCTTATTGCACCAATGCATTCCTAACCGTTTCTGAACCCTGGCCACAATCCATGACTGGTTCTCCAAATCGGCACAGAGCATTTCCATTTGTTTTTTTACTACAGAAAACTTATTTTAATGAAATCCAGAATAAGCAGTCACCTACAAACTAAAGGCATGTCTCGGAAACACAAAATGGAACAATGGGTCTCCTTGGTTTGTCTATATCAACACACAGCTTTTCTGACAGACTTAATTCTTATCAGCATCAGACAAGAAAGTCATCACCATTAAATTGTTCCTACTAAAAGCACTGTCCTGAACAAAGGATGATGAAATTCAAAGGGAAGAGAGAGAACTGGTGGTGGAGTTCGTTTTCTCTCTTGGGGCTCAGTTCAGCTCCTGCTGAAGAGGGGTTTTGTTTGCTTGTTGCATTACCATTTATACGCAGGTCATCTGGGGGGGGCAGAATTTCTGCTAATAAATCCGCTTTGACAATTGCTTTGTAGTCTCGGTATTTGCAAACTGCTAAACAAATTAAGAATAGAAACAGAAGAAAAGAATTAGGTCTTCAGCAGTCATCTGACATCCTATTTTAAGCCTGTTTCTGATGACATGCCCTCTGACATTTTTTTATAATGTCAGTGACTTTTAAAATTAGAGTTCAATCAACTAATTTTCAGTGCTCTTGTGCATTAGATTTCAACAAGATGAGTCTACTAAAGTAGTTTTAATCTCTCTTTTGTTTTTGGTTTGGGAATTTTTTGTTCTTGTGTTATAAAGTGGCAAAGTGAATGAAAGGACATTTTGCCATCTGAAAAACTCCACCTTTAGGCAGCTATAAGCCAGGAACCCAGCGAATCCTGTTCATTTCATACTAGGTAAAAAACTTAGTCTAGGCTTCACATGGTCTGTCTTTTGGGGAGGGTTTTATTCCTTTGTTTATCTATCTCGTAAGGCAAACATCTGTTCAAGATCAGGTAAACTCCAGTTGAAACTTTAACTACAGCAGAGCTACATTCAATTCAGAATAACTTTAGTTAGAGGAATTCATTCACCAGAGCCCTTGCACAAATTATTCACCATATGCAGAAAACTACAAACAACAAATTATTTTACAGGAGTAAACACACATTAAAATTTGCATTGTAACACAAGTAACTTTAAGATCGGAATGTAAAAACAGTTTCCATATAAAACAGCATGGAAACAAAAATAGGCGCCGGCTACATTTTGTGCATTTGCAATTTACTCTTTTTGTGCAGTTGTGGCAATGGTAGTGGATATTCAATAAAGAAATCGAAAGAAAAATGTAAAAGTGAAGACGCTTGAGAAGCCAATTCTGTTAAGAGAAGAGATTTTAATGTGGACTCGCATCAGCTGTAGGAGTGACCAGATTTGACAGGAGAAGATAACACAATCAGGTTGTTACTGGTAGTGATAAGTAAATCAAAGCAGAGCTGCAAGAAGTGGGCTGTTCAACTTCGATGAGCATTAAATGAGAAAAAAACAAACGCAAAGCATCCATGAAGTTCATGCAATGTGAGGCAAGCCCAAAGGAATTCAAAAGCCCAAGTAAACAAAACTGCTAACCAGTGACCCAGCGGGTGAAGGGCAGTTATGCAGCAGCTCTGATCCTCTGCCTTTGCAGCTCAGCCAGCGCTTGCAAGTGTCGCTGTTGTACGTACATCGAGTTGGGGAGAGACAAGGAGGAGAAGGAAGAAGTGAAAAGGAAACACCGTCACAGCAGCAAAAGCTCGGGAGCGCAAAAAGCCGCAGTCCCAAAGACAGAAACTCTTTGGTGACACAAGTTTGCTTAATACCTGGAACCAAGGTAAACTGGGATTATGAAAGCAGAAGGCAACTTTGGTGAGAGCGAACAAGCAATGATAGAGGTTAAAATTGATAACAAAGAGTAAGAAGAGAAACACCGACGTAAACCCAAGGAACTTCAATGGGGCAGACTGCAATACACACAGAAAACGGGGAGGCGGGCTCTCGTGGGAACTGAGCCGAAAGGAGGAAGGAGACAAAGCAAGCTGGCAATTTCTCAAGGGAACGATACCGAGAGACCCGGTGCAAAGTGTCCTCTTGCAGCACAGGGGAAGGCAGGATGGAAGGAAACCAAGCTGACTAAATCATGAGCCCTTTCTTGAGCTCGTACGAAGGGGGCACAGACCACAGGCCAGGCTACTGCAGCGGGGGTAAAAGGATGCAGTTGGAAAGTAGCAAGAAAGCATCCCCTTCATTCACTAGCAGTGAGAAGAACAGAAAGAAAAGTGTTAATGGAAAGGGACAGATGACAGTCTAAAGGCTGAATAATTTTTGGAGGCCAGTTCATTAAGAAGGTCAAGTGCAAGCGTCTAACACTGTGCTATTCATGTCAATGCCATGAAAGCTCGGGCTGTGGAAGCCTAGGAAAAACGCAGAGGAATATTTTTTCAAGCTGGCTGGTCCTGATGAACTTCTGCCTTGGAATACTTAAGAGAACCAGCTGAAGCAATTTCATTTCATGGAGAACATGAATCATAAAGAACAGAATAGATTTTAGAACTCTGGAAAGGGGAAACATGGTGTCTAGCTTTAAAAAATTATGCCAGGGAATTACAGACCACTCCGTTTAACTTCCATCCCAAGAAAAAATATTGAAACAAATAATCGAACTATATGTAAGAAGCTAAAAGGATAAGTACGAAGAGATGAGTAACAGACCCTGTTGAATTGTCGGAAAGAAATTGTGTCAAGCCAATTTAATTTCTTTGTGTGACAGGTAATGGGCCTTGGGCAAAGGTGACAAGCAATAGATGCCATATATCTTGACTCTTAGTAGGATTTGTGACACCAGTGCCTGTGATATTCTCCTCAGCAATCTCAGAAAACACGGACTAGTAACTATTCAAGGGTAGGTGTAAAACCAGTGGCACAGTCTCACTCAGAAGGCGGCTCTTAGTGGTTTCTGTCAAAAAGGGAAGCTGCACCGAGTGAGATTCCCCAGGGGTCTCTCCCAGGACAAATCTGCTGAACATTGTCCTCAACCTGAACGATGGTGTGGAGTGCAGATCTGGCTTATAAATCATGTAGATGATACCTTGCTCGGAAGACTGCAAGAATGCTGAAAGCTAACATTAGAATTTAAAGGATCTTTACAAGGTGGAGAAGCACTCTTAAAAACTGAATTAATTCAACAAAGATCAATTAAAGCCTTTAACAAGAACAAACAACTGCATGGACACAAGATAAGGGAGCAACTAATTAGTCAGAAGTTCTTCAGAAAGAAAATAATCTGAGGTGGGCTGAATGTAGTGATTTGCCAGCTGGAGTTATATCAGCATCATTATAACATTGTGAAAAAGGCAAATATCATGTAGAACTAGGAATCTGAACACATAATATGATCTTTCCCCTCTACCAAGCATTAAGTGGCTTCAGGAGAATATTGTGTCCTGTTTTGGGCATGACACTTTAAGAGAGATGTAGACCCAAGAAGAGGAAACCTAGAGAAGAGCAAACAAGAGCAGTTACAACCCTAGAAAACACCTCTTTCGGGTGTAAATTGAAAGAAACTGGGCTAATCAGTCAGCAGAAGGGAAGACTGGGGAAAGCATGATAAGAATCTTCATGTATATCAAAGACTGTTTGCAAAACAGAAAGGAGTAATTCATTGTTCATGTCCACTGCAGGCAGAGCAAGGAGTAACTGGCTTAAATTTCAGAAAGCAAGATGCATGCTAGCTAGCAAGCAGAATGAGAGCTCTATTGGTAAGCATGGTAAAGTACTAGAAAGTCTGCTTTGGGAGGGCGTGGAGTTTCCATTACTGGACAGCTTTCAAAACAAATCGTATCTCAAGGATGACAGATATACAGGTGACTGCTTCAAGGTAGAGAGATGGGCTTGCGATGTTTTTAGGACCCTTTCAGTTCTACTTTAAGACTCTCTGGAAATGTTCAGGTAAAGGCACTTTGAATGCTGGCATCAACCTTGCTTTCCACTAAAAATGATGTTCAAGAGATGCAATCAAAGAAAAGAAGAAATGCTTTAGGTGTATTGCCTGAAATGTGTGTTCGCTGCCACTGCTCTGCAGGATGAAATCACCAGAACTTTGCCTTCTGAGTTTCCGTGAGAGGCTGTGTCATAGCAAGGGTTATACTGGCAGCAATTCAAAGATATTATTTATCAGAGAAAACTAAAGCTTTTATTGTGACTTAAAGCCTGTTAAGACTTGCTCCTTAAAGCCCCAAGCATCTGGGCAACATATTCCTAGAGAGAAGGCATGATCTGATTTAGGTGAAACAAGAGAGACTGTGTGGGATTTAACTTGAATATGAGATCTCAGAGTTCCATTGTGCAGGCTGTCTTCGGTATGTTGGTGGGTTAAGAGATGTGCTGAGATTTTCAGGGAATACTTTTAAGCACAATCTTGGAGTAATTGAATTAAATCACTCCTCCACACACCAAGTTTTCACAGGGAGAGCTAACAATAAATACACAAATATCTATGTAAGGCCTTCATTAAGGTCATTTACATTTGGAGATAGATTTTTTTCAGTCATCTCCAAATGCCACTGATCTTCTACAGCAAGCCTTTCCAACTTCCTGAAAACCAGGACGGCAAATTCTGCTAGGGCAGTTTACTTGGGAGGCTGAATGGTAAATATACCTTATGATATTACACACTGGTAGAAAAACTACTTTGGTGGTAGCAGGGATTGTCCCTGCGACCACAGTTCAGCCTGCAAGGTACCAGGAGAACAGCCCTGAGTTGTGAGACAGAGCCATGGGCTCTATTTTTAGTGGTGGGGCACTGGAACAAAGGTCCAGACTCCCACAGTCTTCATGGGTTCTTCAGGCCATACCTGCCTTTACGGATCTGGCTCTATATGATTTTATTGCAGTTACATTACAAGGCAGAGCACAGCTGGACCCACTGTCACCAGAGACACCAGGCAGGAGACAATTTCAATTAGTCCTGACACAGAAACAGTGATCTCTCAGCTACTACGTCCCTTCAAACTTGAGAAATGTAGTGAAAAGAAGGAGAGAGGTCCAGTTATGGCCTCCCATTCCCCAAAAGTAAAGACCATGACTTATCAGGCATCAGAGAAGCCCCACGGGTTGGCGTCGTTATGACTGCCCGAGCCAAATGGACACGGGGGAATCCAACCACAGAACAAATGAGAGGGCATCACACTCACTGCTCAGGGAACCGTGTGTGGTTTTAGCTTGGCTAAAAGCAATTTTAGGCAATTATTACTGCCAAATTTGCAGAGATTCTGGTTGCCAAAGGAAACGAAACCACTGCCAAGTGGTCTTAAAAAATGACAAGCGCCACGGGTGAGATCCAGCCCAACACCTTCCTATCAGCAAGAGCATCTCTGAGCCTCCCCGAGTACCCAAAGTGCAACTGTTCCCCACAATTTCTCTTTGGCGCTCCAGTATGTTTCCAGTATGTCTGCATACCTATGTGTTAGCTCATTTGGATCAGGCTGGACTTGGCTGGCTTCAGGGTTTCACAGCCACCGAGAACAGGCCATAGTGATCTTCAGTACCTAAAACGTGTGGGTGGTGGGAAAGAGCTACAGCACCTGGCCCGTGCACAGCTAAGCTTCAGAGACTGGAAACCAGACCAGAGAACAAACAGGAGGTCAGAGACTTACTGAATTGTGCAGGTAGGAAGGGATCTCCTGAAGTCTCTAGTCTAATCCCCAGCTCAAGGCATGGCCAGCTAGACCAGTATTGTCCCAGACTTCCCGCAGAAAGCCAAGATGCTTCTTGGCTTTAATCCTCCGTATCAGTGCATCTCTGCTGTGCTCAGAACGCTTACTCTTCTGCTTGCTTGCAATGTGAGTGCTATTCTGCCTGGGCTGCTAGCTGGCTTGCATCAGCACATATGTATTTTGGAATCTGTGAGAGGGAAGGAGGGCTGAAATGACAAAGAAAGAAGGTCCCGTGATTTCCCTGGGATCCCTGAAGCGGTTTCATTTCCTTGCTCTGCCAGAGTTTTCCTGCATAGACACAGACACCTCCCACAGAGCAGGATTCGTCTAGCCTAAAGTCTCACCTACAAGACGGACTTCCATCATAACCTCCCGTTACAGCCCACAGAGGAAGATCACAGGTCCAGACAGCGCTGCATCCCATCCTAAACCAGGTATTTCATCTGGGTGGTTTGACCCCTCTCTTCAGCCTCTGAGTTTCTGAGCCTCCCAAGAAAAAGGAGAAGATAAGTCTCTGGTATTTCACAGGGGTATTACATACATCAATACAGTAAATATTTTCAGGCCCGCAGATACTAACCATGATCAAGAGCACAGATGAACCAGAGACAGAAACCTACTGTGAGAACTTTTGCTCTTTCTTATTAATCCTGATCACCAGAGCTGGATGAATTCTTTGCAGCAAAAATTTGGCAATGTTTCCTCATGAAGTTTTGGCACATAGACATTTTTGATTAATTTGTACCTTATGCAAACGTATTCAAAACAAAATTGATGAGAACGTATTTCAGCCCATGGACAAAACATAAAACTTTTTCCCATGACTAGAGCAAATTAAAAATTTCAAATGTGAACTGAAATATATCTATTTTTGGCAAAGAAAGGGACAAAACGGCAGCATCCTCACACATTTCTGTTTGAATAAGTTAAACCACAACGTCCAACCATAACTCTTTCAAGAATTCATATGCTCTTCAAAAGCTGGCTAGCAAATCACTTGATATGACAAAGCAAAGTCAAATAATACTGGTAATTCTCCCTGATTGGATGAGTTCAAGCTGACAGGACTTTTATAACCACATACATTTTTCCATTGCTTATTTCTGTGATTCCATAATCGTAAACAAAATTCAGAGAAATGTTTCCGCGAGAGAATTAAGCAGAGCACTGAGCATACGCCTTGCCAACACGCAGGGAGAAAGGAAGGTCGCGAGATCCCACACCAGAGCAAGGAGACCTAAAATCCTGCTAGTGCAGCTGAAGGCAGACACAGCTGCACGAGGTGCTCCGTGGGGATGGGAGAGCCAGGGATAACCACCTGGGTACCAACGGGGGCCTATCAGTTTTGTGACTGAGATTAGAGGCAACGTGATAAACCCTGTACGAAGAAACACCTCCCTGCCTGCTGCAGCGAGAATTCCTCGGGCTACGGGTTTTCATCTCGGGGCTTCTATGAAGATGCTGAACTAAACCAGCTCTGAGCATCATCCTGCTGGGAGAGCTTGGTGCAAGAGCTGCAGCTACCCTATTGCCTTGCCGTTCCGGGGGAAACAAACATTAGCAAATGCTTTTTTATGGAATTCATTTACCATAGCTCTTTCTGATGACAGGCTGCTGGGGAGCAGAGTTATGACATCCAGAAACTGACAACAAGAGCAATAAAACCTGACATATATCATGAAAGCCAAGCTATGGTACTACGTGTAATTAACAGAGAGTGTAATTATTCACCTCAAGAAGGACTTTGATGGATGCCTCATAGTTAATTCTTTTTTCCTGTGTTTCATCTTCTCTCTTTCACGGCAGCCGGGAAGGCTAGCTTGCAACTTTCAGCTTTTTGCCCTGTTTCTCATCCAAAGATGTTGTATCTTTATGGCCTGTAGCCAGCTTGGACCAATGCCAGGCTCGATGCTTCGTCTAACCCTGGAGGTGCTTAGTTTCAGGCCTAGATTTGGAGCTGAGGGGCCATTAGATTAGCACTGGACAGACCAGAGAGGCACGCGTATTAAAACTCTGAGCACACCCAGTATCACTGAAATGTTTCCAGGATCCTTAGTATAATCATATGCACAAGAGCAATCTTCCTTTCCGTAACAGCACTGTGCCTCTTTTCCTTAGTGCCCACTAAACCCTGACACAAGTCACAGCTGGAAAAGGGGTGTTTATCTGCCCCAAATTCTTTGAATTGTCAAGAAATCCGAACAGAAAAGAGAGCATCAGGACGAGTTTGAACAGTTGCCCAGTCCCAATAAGCTGCAGAGGAGGCATTTAAAAAGCTGCAGTACCATCCGCACAGTGGACTCGGTGGTGTTTGTTGGCGTGCACTGCTTTTGCATGGGAGGAGAAGCAACTGGGGAGGATTTGGCTGAAGCTCTGAAAATCAGAGGGAGAAGCTGCTACTACACAAAATGCGATCATTTAAAAACATTGCAACCATGGGTAATGTGATCGAGCTGATGCACTGGGGACTGGCTAGAAATTTAAGCTCAGTCACATGAATCTGAAGAGTTCCACAACCCTTAAATGAAAGAGAAATTCATAGCCTTGGGACAAAATGACCGAAGCCTTATCTAAAACCCATTGAAGGCAACTAGAACGATTCCACAGGCTTTTGGGGGCGTTGGATCAGACCCCAGATGGATGCAAACCTCTGAAGAAGAGGCTATATAATCTCAACGCAGGAACAGAGACATTTTAAAAGGCAGTGAAATGCGCAGTTGGGCTCTGTATGACTCAGTGATGAATGAGTGTCCATGTTGCATCATTCCAAAAAGAGAAAGCTGGAGATGAAGGGAATCCGAAAAAGAATCCAGAAGAGAAATAAAAGTTCCTCTGATAATCACAAACCCCTAGCCACACAACGGGTTTGGGTACCCAGGCTAAGGCAGACCCCAGAATTTGCTCAAATACCCTATGAGTGCAAAGACAAAAAAAAAAAAAAATTTCAAAGCTGCGGCACATATATTAAAACCAAGAGAGTCTGCACATTTAGAGAACAGAAAGGCAACGGCATATATATTTTTGTAGGCACAGAGAGTGCAAAATAAATGGCTCAGACAGGCAAACACAGCTAAACGTTAATGGCACAGCTGTATTCTTTTAAATTCGGTAACTGCAACGTGTTCCAGGGAAAATACTGGGACTTGAAAATGACATAGCCCAAGTTAGTAAAAGGTGATGTGTGTTGTAAGCACTACAGAATCCTAAACAGACTACACAAATCCTCACGTCTCCGAGTACCACTTTGATAAATTAGTCACTCCCATGTGATGCCCACCCAGAAAAATGTACCACTCACCCTAATGAGTAGGGAAACTGAATCTGATCATAGGAAAAAAGCAAGCACTTATTGGTACAGAAGAACAATTTATAGTTTGAAAGAATTACGTGGTTGTAACTGAGAAGTCAAATATGCTATGGCTGTGTATTGATTCACATAACTGAAATGAAGCCATAAAGTCTGTATAGGATCTGATCAAAATAACTAAAGAAAGGACAGGTAGGATCTTAGCAGAAAACATAAATATTCTAAATGTTAGATATAACACGGGCATTTTTGGAAGAAAAAAAAAATTAGCTCAGGCTCTAAGCTAGTGATTTTTAATACACCATTTGGATATTATACAGTGAATTTAAGCAAAGGCCATTTGGTACAAGTTCTGCTCCCGAGGTATTACGAAGAGTAATTGCACAGATCTTTGAGGGATTATGAGGTGTCAGACTTTTAATGGATGATGTTTTAATTTGGGTACAGGGAAGTTAACACAAAGAAAGACTTTGGCAAGTATTGCAGGAAGCCAGAAAGAGATGCCGATCCAGTATATAAAATACCTGTGGTCTAAAACACAACATTGTGTTCAGAGGCTGGGCAAAGACAGCTTAGCTGGGGTTCCAGCTAAAATAAATGCAAAAGCAGAACATCCACCTTACAATGTAAATTAGATCTACAGAGATTTATGAAGATGGCAAACTGTATTCCATTATTCATTTCAATTGTAACTAGGGTCAATATGTCCTTAAGGAATTACTGGTAAAGTAAGCTACCTGGTATCGGGGAGATTAATAAGAACAAGGAAATAAACAGTTAAAAATGGTGACACTAATCCACCAGCTTAGAAATATCATAATGATGTTTTCTGAAAAGCCATAATACGTGCATATCTTACCTGTTTAGACTGAGATTTTTAAGCAGAACAGACAGAAACTATCGCCAGGTTGACAAAGAAGTGCTAGTAATTTTATTTGCTCCTCTAAACTTCCTTCAATCTAGATAAATATGAAAGATATCGAGAAAAGAGACTACAAAGCACTTTGAAGAGGTCATAAAAAATCTTTTGCCTAATTTTCACAGATACTAAGCATTAACTTGAGTTGGAAATGCAGACAGTAAGCACCTTGCAAAATCAGTTCATTTGTCTTTAGCATCATCTACAACTTCATAGATAAAGCTGATGTTCTTTTACCAGGGAAGATTATTTCAAAGGCACAAATTGCTGTTTGATGCCCAGTGTCTAATGTAGAGCTATGTTGCCAGCTGAAAGTTGAAGGTTTAAAAATTTCCCTTATTTTCCTTTGGATTGTAATTGGATTAAAAAGGGCATGCCAAATACTGCTATCACACCAATGAAAAGCAGATAGCATTTACACACCAAACTGTGTTTTCTAATATATTCAAAACACATACAATAATGATCATATCAGCAAAAACTGAAACGCGGCTATCTGTGGTATGGGATGCAGCAACTGTTTTACAGCGCTGAAACAGTCCGAAAAAAAGAGGGAAGAGGAAGACCTTTTCATTGCAAAGAGGAGGAATTCAGAAAGTAGCATGTAATCATTTGTACTGGAATTCGGTGAAGCCGTTGACGCTAACATCCCTGCTTTTACGGGAAATATCATATGATCTCTAACGGCAGCAAGCGATCGGCACCTTGTTTTGACACGCTATCCGAAGGACGACTCCTCCACCAGCACGGGGAGCCGCACGCTGCAGCCGAGCGCCTGATCAATCCTAGCTCACAGAACTTGCCTCCATGGAGTTCCCATCAGGAGGTTCTCGAGCTTCTCATTTTCGGACAGCTGACCCCACCTTACACTCTTTAGGCTGGAGAGATCTATCACCATCCCAGTATTAGGTGACACGGCTTCAGGCCGTAACGTATCATGCCTCTAGAGGCAGGCGAAGGGAAGCAGCCACCAAGGTTTAAAGTCGGCAGCGTTCACAAGAAACATGAATTTAGCAGTTTTCAACAAATGTCTGTAACACGGAAGACAGAAAATGTGGTATCTGTTTGTCAGACTCCCAGGACTGCGATAACAAGATGCGCAATAAGCCCAGATTGAGTGGATTAACTACTCTCGATGCAAAGTCCAGCACTAGTATGTCAGTGGATTTAACAGGGCAGGATAAAATTAGCAGACCTGTAGGAAACCTGTAAGGACATGAAGGGTACCAATCGCTAGGACTGAAATACACTGGGAGAGCTGGTGTGGGGAGCCCTGAGCTGGGAAAGCTGGGGGTAGGAGGTGCAGGGCAGGAGATGCCCCGGCAGAGCTTTTCAGCACGTGGTTGTTTCTAATCGGCTCTCTCCGTCCTTCAATTTTATATGCTGTGCAGTTTTGTGGCATCTAGAAAAGCGGACGCGAGCCCTACAGCCCCAATTATTCTGCTTTGATATCTAGGGGGCCTTTATGGAAGCCCCTTCCACAAGACATCCTAGAGGGCTGTAAGGCACACAGCAGGCCCAGCCGCTTGGCGCGGGCCGGGCGAGCGAAGTGGCGAGTTGCCGGCGGCACCGACGAGCAGCAGGCCCCGTGCTAGGGCCGGAGGCGTGCCGGTCCCGCGGCAAAAGCCCACGGCCCCCCGCTTCCTCCTGGGCCGCTGGGGGTTCAATAGTTTGTTTCTCTTGCCCACTGGTTCCCAGCTACTGAGTCACGGCTCCCTGAGGCTGTTTCTGATCGGCACGGAAATGCTATTGCAAGAGCATACGGGTTCAAACGCTCTCCTTCGTGGCCTCCTTCTCCTGGCTTTGTTTCCCTTTCTGCACCCCCCGTCCCCATTTTTTCTCTCTCTCCCTTTCCTCGTTATCGTGGCAAAGGAAGGAAAGGAAAGGAAACACTTCAGAAATGAAAGATTAGTTTGCTGTATCATAAAGATGAGCTTTGTAATCACTTTCCTTTAAGCAAAGAATTAAAAGATAATAAAAGCCCTAATTAAGGACCTCGTTAGCTTAACTAGATTTTCATATGCAAAGTGATGTTCGCCACGTGCTGCTGCCGTCTGAAAATGCCGCCTGGCCCGACGGGGAAAGCACCTGTGCCAAATCCCAACTGCGTTTTCCTTCTTCCTTTCACTTACCTTTTTTTTTTCTTGCCCCTCTGCGCCAGGGTTCGGCAGGCTCGGGGCGATGCGAGGCTGCTTTGTGCTGGGCGCACGCGAGCCCGGCTTGGCCCACCTTAGGAACCACGTGGGAGAAACGCACACGAGGCGAAAGGGCGTGAAAGATGGAAGAGAGCAAAAAGGACCGACAAAAGCTGAGAGCCCACGGGCTCGGCCCAAGAGGGAGCACGCAGGAGCCGCTCGGGCCAAGCTGGTCCGGCGGCAGATGGAGACTAGCTTGGTGCAGGATGAGTCCTGCTGAGCAGAAGGATGTTTTGGGTGAGTCTGGACTGTCCCAGGGCAGAGCTGGAGGGAGGACGTGCTGGCTGGGACTAGCCCAGGTCTTGCCTCTGTACAGAACCTAACCTGCAAATGCAAAGACTTGCATTAAGGGTTTGGTTTCATCCTTCGCTGGAAACGAAAGCTGGATCCTTCGAGCCGCCGTGTGAGGGGCTTCCCAGAGCTCTGTTCCCGGTCCCACAAGACCCTCGGTGCAGTCCAGCGGGTGGACAGGTAGCTGTTTGGGGACGTGCTTAACGGAAGCAATTAGGAAATCGTGACGCCGCACTAACGCAAGCACGTGAGCGAACAAAATGCCTGCTCTCCGCCGTGGGGGAAGGCAACCCGGCCCGGCCGAGCAAAGAGCACTCGGTCAGCAGGCAGTGCCCAGCCCAGGCCACGGCAGAGCCAGGAGCAGGCGTCTGCCCGGCTGTAACAATCTGATAAATTCCTACAGCTGGGAACTCAGCACGAGATGGGAATCGGGATTTTTCATCCTCGTTAAAACCGTAATCGGAGCCTCATTCTACTTCGTTTAGACCCTGCTGCGAACGTGAGCGAAACCCGCGGGGTGCTGAGCGGGGAGGTCGCGGCGGGGCGACGGCGAGCGGCGCGCCGGCCAGAGGCAGCGGGAGGCTGGGGGGGGCACCGACCCAGAGACCCGTGTGGCCTGCATCCATCTTCTGTAGGTATGCAAAGACCCCTGTTGTGAGCTCCCCATCTTCAAACCTTTTTTTTTTTTTTTTTTTTTTTTTTTTTAT
>JAVJGG010000031.1:4507154-4538197 GCA_035590195.1 Aviceda cuculoides | reverse complement strand
GGCCCGGCGGGGAGTGCGGGCCGGCCGCGGCGAGGCTGCGCACCCTTCCTTGCCTCCGTCGCCCTCCCTCCCCGGCCCCGGACAAGCCCAGGGCACTTGTTCCGCGGCGCTCGGCAGCGGCAAAAAAATTCACCGAAATTCGAAGGAAACAGCAGCCTGATGTAAGAGCCGCATCTCTCGCCTGGGGTGCTGCGGAGACAGGCGCAGAACCCGCCCCGACCTGCGGCACGGGCAGGAGGCTCGGAGAAAGACACCGATTAATTTTACACCTCTTTCCCCTGGCTAACGACGGCAGATATCGTGCAATATGGCAAGCTCGGCCATACAGGCGAGCCTCCCCCGCCCCCCCGGAGCCTGCCTCCTTGGGAGCTGCCTTCTCCGCCTGCACTTCACAAGCCCCGGGAGGTGAGGAGTGATCCTCCGGCAGGGCCGGCACACTGGGAGCTGTTAAGTTTATGTTTGTGGCGCCTGAGCTCAAACAGTCATTCAGTGGCTTGCTCTGTTATCAAGAAAACAACAATCAAGAACAATCAGTAAACAGGATCTCTTTCCAGCCCCTTTATTAACTACTCACAGCTCCGCTGCAGCGCGCAAAGCGCCCAGCAGCCGCACCTCGCACCGTAAAACGCTGCCGGCGTTTCGGGCGCTCAGAGGGGGCGAGGGTGTCTCGGTGCCCGTGAAACCCGCCCGGCACCGCGGACCCTGAACCCGCTCCGGCTCCGTCCCGGGCGCCGCGCTGGGGCTGCGGCGGCCCGAGGGCCGGCAATGCCGGGGCAGGCCTGGTTGTTTCCCCGCTGCCCATTTTTGGGTGACCCAACGTGGATTTGTTAAGATATGTATGTATACATACGTATATAAAGGCAAGCACTTACTGTTGAGATGTTCGACTGATCTCAACGCTGGAATTCACGTCCCCGGCTTCTGCGTCTCACTGCTACGTTGGCTGGAGATGCTGAGAGCTAATTAACCTGGTACGATATTGAAATGAGAAGAGTTTGAATATTGGTCTCTGTGTGTGCAAACAAAATTCTCAGAGAAATTACAGCAGGCTTTAACAGATCTTGTTTTACATTATTAAGAGAGGCTGCAGCAAGAAGAAAACGGGCAGACCTGGGACTGCTGATTGCTGCCCTCGCCTGTATCAGAAAGAGGAACCAGAGCAGGAACCTGCACAGGGCACCAAAAAGACATGCATTTCATGAAGAGGATGTTTTTTCTCGCTTGCACAAATCCTGCTGCCCGAGCGCAGGAAGGGTGTTCTCCTGAAGGCACTAGGAGGGACCGCTCGAAAGTTTGTCTCTGTTTGCTCCACGATGGATAACACTCAACTGTTTGGGGGAGGGAAGAAATATGCCACAAACATAAGACATGGAAAAGGGACCCAAAGGCCATAAAAGACACCCCCCCTCCGCCCCACAAAAGAAATAATCTTAAAATACAATGAAGTTTGTTTAACTGAAGTTGCGAGGGGAGGAGGCTGCCGGGTGACCCCGGGGCCGCAGCTCTGCGCAGAGGGACGGACCGGAGAGGGGTGGCCCTGGCCGGGGGGAGGCAGGGACGCAGAGACCCCCGAACGGCCGCCGCAGAAGCCACCACAGCCCCTCCCGGCAGGGTCGGGGGAGACGGGGGGACTCAGGCCTTCCGTGGGGGTGCAGGCACATCCGAGCGGGGCTCCCACCCGCAGCCCGCCGCAGTAGCGAGGAGCCGGAGCACGGCTGCAGCCCTCCGACGACACTCTGCCCTGTGTGTTCCGAGGAGCAAGACGCCCCGTTGGCAGCCAAAAAGCAAACCCCTGCCTCCCGGCGGGCCGCTTATCTCTGCGGCAGCCCCAGCCGCCGGGAGGGCGCGCCGGGACCTCGGGGAGCCGCACAGCGCAGCCCCGGCCCCGCGGAGGGATTGGGGGGGGCGCCTTCCCCCTAGCAGGGGAGCCATGGGAGCAACAGCCAAAACTCCCCTTTCCCTCCTGCGTGGCCCTCGGAGACGACAGACCTTCACCGACCCGAAGGTCCTGCCCTGGGCGGGGCGGGGGGGCTCTCAGCAACGCCCCGGCGCGCAGGTTGCTCTCCCGCGGGGCGACCCCCTCCCCGGCGTAACCCTGCGCCTCTCACCGCGGAGTGGCCACGCTCCCTCCCACCTACGCGTTATCCTCCGGGGGATAAAAGGCGAACGCAAAGGCCCGGTGTTACCCTGACCTCACAGGTCTTCAGCGGCAGTTAAAGACCCCCCCGAGTGGGAGACTGAGTCTTCAAACTCCCCCTTTTCCCCCCTCCCGTCAGCAAGGGCGGCTCAAACAACTTACACGTTAGACCACCGGGCAGAAATGACACCCTTTCTCCCTCCCGCCCCCCGAAGCGTCGTACCGAGCCTCTAATCCTGCATGAAAACACAAAGGTTACTGATCACACAGTTTAAGGTAGATTTCATATTTATTTAAATATTTATCAAGTACTCAAAACTGTATTACACTTGAGCATACAAAATGAATCCAGTTTCTAATCAGGATGATTGAAATCCTTGTATTAGACTTTAAACCTTTTTTTTTTTTTTTTTTTTTTTTTCTATTCAGAGAATAAGAAAGAAAACGTTCCGGTGCTGAGTAGAGACGGGTTTGAAACGGAGCCTCGGGGCTCAGCCTGCAGCTCGAGCCTCTCGGCGTGAGGGGCTGCACGCTTTCACCCCAAATCTGGTGGACCTCAGACCCCTGCCTGAACCCCCGGGTGATACAATCAATAGCCCCTATCTCAACTGTCAGTCCAGGGCAAGACTTAAGGAGACCTGATATAGCATTACCAGATTGGAGAGCGGGTCGATCTGTTTATTAGCTGAGAATTTTCTTTGTTTAATATAATTGATTCTTGCCTTTCCTCTGCAAAACATGGGAGAGGCTCAATACGGGGGTGGGGTTGTTTAGTTTGGGAACAGAGATGAAGAACTATAAACCAGATCCAGAAGTTGTATCCAGCACTTAGACACCAGACTCCTGGCCGGACCCATCTCCGATCATCACATGTACTCGTGCAGAAGAGGAAATTGCCGACGTGTCTTAAATATAGTTTAAAAATAATCAGCAACAATCAAAGTACTTCTACTACATTATGGCTTGAGAGTGAGGCCATTTGTTAGTAAGCGTCAGGCAAACTACGTTAATTTGGCCTTCCACCACTTCCCACCTCGTGGACCAACAAGTGTATCATAACTATTAGAACAACTTCACCAAATGTTACAATTACTCATGTCAAATGAAAATGTAATGCAGTTAACGCACATGCTGGCTCCCCACTGCTACTGCTGATGATTATTGCTATTAGAGCATGACCAAACAGTCATTCAAATATAAACAGCAGATTTGTTTTGATGGTGTTCGTGGCCCATTTTATTCCCTTTCTGTGAACATTAACACAAATGGCTTTGGTTTGCAAGACTGTCCCTGGGGAGAGAGACAAAGTCAGGAGCACCGTTGTGTTGACTACGTATCAGCTAAACTATCTGCACTGGAAGATTTTGCATGGCTCCCCGGAAAACTTGACAGCCACCTCATCGGAGAGAAAAAGCAGAGCTAGGCAAGTCCGAGCGCCAGTCGCATAAGATGAGCACACAGCACCTGAACAAAAAACCACGGCGATACACTGACGGGCAACTCTCACAGAAGCACATTCCTGCCAGCCATTCAGTAAACAGGAACGACAGCTACATCGGAACGTGGTACCCAGCTCATTCGCAAGAGTTTCTGATCCGAAGCCTATTAAAGGAAAAGGTGTCTTTCCATCGACTTAAATGGTTTGTGTGTTTTAGAGTAACACGTGGGGCTAAATTCACTAAAAGCTCTGGTTGCTGTGAAAAGACTACCTCATTAAGAAGATTAATTATTATTATGATTGCTCTCATTTCTATGTCACCCTTTAGTAGAATTCCTTATCTTTACATCAGTTTCCAAGATGGGAGCTCTGTTGCTCTCTCCACCTTGTCTGAGCTGCTTACTGCAAGTGGGTTTTGCCACAAAAAGTGCTAATCCTAACGGCCGCTGATGCGATTACGTTGTGCAGCTGACTGCAGAACCTCTCCTTTGCAAAAGGACAGATGCAGAAGGCGGCAATCCCAGGATGCCAGGGGTCCAGCTAATTACCTAACTGCACCAAGGCCATGACTCTTCCAGATGCTTTGATTACAGCTCCCGTTTATCTCTTCCGCAGAAGCACGTACTCAGGAACATGAACACTGAGGAAAGGCTAAGGCTCTTGCACATCACAGGACAGACTTTGAGGCCAGGACACAGTCTTCCATTAATTCTGACGGGTTTGTGAGAGGTGTCAGTCTCCCCTGAGGAGCACACGGCTCCGGAGGGAGCAGCTGGTTGGCACAGAGAGGACAGCTCAAGGGCCTGAGTAAGGTAAATTACTAAGAATGCAGAAATGCAGTCAGCGCATGTTATTTGAAAGCCTTTTCAATGGAGGATTAGACACAGTATAATAATATCTCTAGTATATAAAGGGCAGACGGACTACAGAAGAGTGCTGGTTTGGGCATGAATATGGAGTTTTGAGAAGTCATTCCTAGGTTGATTTCTCGTACTGCTTCCAAGGGAAGGATGTGCAATCCTTTGAATTGCAAACCTGCGATCCAAATCACCTGTCCAAGATGCCAAGAGCTAAGGAAGTTTGGAGTGCACCCTTGTGCTTATTCTTGTCTGGTGTTTCCTCACACAGCAAAAAAGACTAGGTTTCTTCAGGCCAGAGCAGAAACGACTGAAAAGAAACGTGACATAGAAATACAAAATCATGAGCATCATGTTTCAAGTGAATAAGAAAGATCTTTTACTGTCTCTTCCGGTAGAAGCAATGGGAACCCAATGAAGCAGGCAGGTGATGAGCAAATGCAAAATAAAGCACGTGGAGCAGAGTTCAGCTGTGGAACTTGCTGCCACAGGACACTGCAGGAGCTCAAAGAGCCAGGAGACGAATTCACAAGAAACTACCAAGCACAGAGCGAACACTGCCAGCTCAGGAGGTCCCTGTGCTACAAATCACTGGAGGCTCAGAGAGTGTAACAGAGCAGTATCGTTATATACTTACACCATTCTTACATTTTTCTCCTGGCATCTGCTATAGGTCACTGCTGGAGACATATGGGGGAAAAGCAGCTAGACAGATCCTTGGTTCTGCCTGGTATGGCAGTTCTTATGTTACTGACTAATTGGGTGAGCTGTACGGCTCAGATCTTTAAGCAGGAAGTTAGGCATGTCTGTGCTTAGAGAGCTATGAAATGACGTGTTTCTTTTTCTTTCTCTTTTTTTTTTTCCATTGCATTTCATTACATTTCCTATTCCAGGGAGCCCACAGACCCTCCCAAAGAGTGAAGCCGGAGCTCCTGGAAAGTCTGAGCAGAAACAGTCACATCTACTACACATGACCCAGAAGGGGTGCGATGAGGAGGCATCATCATCCTGCACATCTGCTCCCACTCACTGTTTACCAGCAGGAGAGGTGTGTGAGCAGCAATTCTGTTCTAAGTAAATCAGGGACCTGAAAGTACTAGCAAGGTACTCTGAGGATGATCTTCCTATATGTCAGTGTGAGTGTAAGATAGTACAGGCATGCATAGCAAGTGCAAACATGAGATAAATATATGGAGGCGCACAGGTATCTGCAAAGAGGAAGAGAGGAAAGAGAGAAGTATGTCTGCAAACAGTTTTTAACGTGCACGTATTTATAGTGTTTATCAGAATCCATCCATCCATGCACTCTACAGGCAAGTTCAGCCTGCATGGCAGTGGTTTGGCTGAAATCAGGTATGTGTGAGTATATTCCAGGACTGCGCTAAGGTACATGCACACCAACATACAAATCAAGCAAGCAGCAGACAGCACGGTAAGGGTAAAAAGGCATTTCATGGGGAGGCAGGGGGATGGAGTGCAGGGTCATTCCCCAGGTGGAGCGGAGGAGAATCTGGGGAGCAATCCTCAAGGAGGCTTTTCCTATGCAGGCAGTGAAACTCATCGCAATCGCATTGTTTCCGTGAGCAAAGGGAGGTATTTCAGGCATGCAGAAGAGGAAGGCATCTGTCCCACTCAGAGAGCAAAGAGCTGAGCAGCTGAAAATACTTGTGTCAAATCCCCACTCAGGCATCTCTTCCCCCTCCAGCCCTCGCTCTCCCTCCCCCCTGCTTCCCCATTCATTTCTCATTCTGCAGCTCTTCAGCACTAGGCCCTTCTCCTGATTAACATTTCAAACCCATTGATAGTTTGTGCTGGCTTAGACAAACTAATCATCATTAGCACTTCAAAAACCTGTCCAGCTTTCCCTCCCAGAGTCACAGGTGCCACCCTCAGCTGCTTGGGGAAAAAATTCAGCAGCCACAACAGGCTTTCTGGGTGAAGCCGTCAGGAGGTACCAGCTCACAGCCCTGGCAGGCAGGGAGATTAATAGTTCCTGGGCTCCGGGCTGCCCCGGATCCAGGCAGCAGATAGAGCATGAGACAATCTGGCAGGAGAGCAGAGGGCTGCAGACGCCTTCTCCTCTCCTAGGTCTTACAGCAACGTGCTCTAGGACAGCAGAGCCTGTGCTGGAAGCGCTTCTCACTTTCCAGAGAAAAGCAGAGCCGATGTACTGCGTACGGATGTTTTCTTCCAGCCTGGCCAAGCTGAAGACATGTTCGTAGCTGGTGTTTGACTGGGATTTGCTGGGCCTGATGTGGGTATAATCTGTGTACAGAAGGCTAGGTGCTTTTCCCAGTGACCTGTACCTCTTGTGTTTATAGAGCAGGAAGAGGCAGAAAGTAGATAAATAACCCAGGGAGAGCGGGAGTGATGCAAGAACAGGTGTCTTGGTGAGCTGCCCATGTCTGGCCTGAGCTGCAGCCAAAAGATACAAAGGCCATAGATAAATACAGACTAACGGGAGGAAAAGACCGATGAGCTGGAAGGTGCTCGCTGTGACACTTGGATACAAGTCTGGTACCCAGCTGCCGGGAAGGCTGGGGTGTGCTTCCTTATCTTTTTCCTGGAGGTACCTAAATCCTCTCTGTGGGGCAGGGTCAGCCCACACACCACCCATTTTCAAAGAACGACTTTGTGTTTTCTGCAGCGGGGATCAGGTGGTATTCAATATTGCCCTGGGGATGAAGGCTGTAAAGGTGTCTGTGAGATTTCCACCTCACTTCAACTAATGCCAGCCTGGCCCTGGAGCGAGCTCAGAACCACTGCAGAGACAAAACCTTCCTGACAGCGGCTGAAAAAAACCAGGTTTGCCAAGCAGACCTGCTTTTCAGCTGGGATGAAAGCAAAGGGATCAACATGACTCTGAAGCACGCATCCTCCTAGCTCTGTCTTGGATTCAAAATTTCATTTTGGTCAGATTGATGTTAAAATAATGACCGGGCAATCACTGGGAAAAAAAAGACCGCTGGAATTATTGTACCTCGGGCGGCTCTCTGGGCCCTCATATGTTTGTGGAGTGCACATCCACGAGGAGGCTCTGAAATGCTGCTGAGCCCACATGCATCAGAGCTGCTGTGGAAAAGCAACCACCTCTCATGTAGCTGCTTAGCAGCACACACCGAGCCCGCACAGAGGTCACACTGGAGAGAAAGGGATTATTTATAAGGTGACCAAAACCTTCCTACTGAAGCCCAGAACTAATGCTGAACAGCAAAATGATAGAAGAAAATGCTGTCATGTGCCTCTGGAACGGAGGCCTGAGGAATGCAATTCCCCAAGCGTGAGCCGTCCAGGCAGGCTGGTGGGGAGATGCCACACACCTGCAAAACCGTCTTGCACCGAGAGCCATCCCAGGCTCCCTCTTCTCCCAGTGCTCTTCTTCAGCTACAACCCGGTACTCCAGAACTTTCTTCCATCAAGCATCCCAAGCAATCTGCCCAACCACAGCATCCGTATCGATCCTGCTCCAGATAAATCTGTGCAGAAACCGGGAGTGCAACACGCTTTACCTTGCCTCCTTAGAGAGACTTTGGAGGAAGCCTGCATGGGCCTATTCAGAGATTCTGCCACTGGGTTGGTTTTGGGCACACAGTCCCCACATGCCCTGGAAGGCACAGGTGGCTGTGATGAGCCTGCCTCCGTGGCTTGTGGAATCAGTTATGAGGGCAGATCAGTTCCAGAATAGGCAGTAGAAAATTCCCAGTCCTTTTGCACAAGCTCACCTCATTAAGGGTATGTAACAGCACTAGTTCTCACCAGAAAAAAAAAAAAAAAAAGAGATTGCCTGCACAGCTCCCCATCCTTTCCTGCACAGGATGTACGTGAGCATCCCTCCTCACATACACACCTCCTTCTCCCCTACCTTCTCTCCTGAGATCCTCCCCGTCTAACACTTACTTCAGTGAACATGCTAGGATGAGGCTTATCTCATAATTTCGCATGGCCATCATCTGGCAGCAACTGCAAACTTTGCCTGCTTGTGAGATACCAGGAGATAGAGTAGGGTAGGAGGTCAGTGCAATCACAGATGGTACTTTAGAGGCTCCACGCTATTCCTGCTATCCACTAGGAGACGGGGCCTGTGGGAGCATCCTGCCTCCATGTTCCCGGAATGCCAATACTCAGGTACTGACAGCATTTAGGACAGCAGCAGAGTTCCACAAGTGAATCTGTGAGCAAAAACATGTTGCCATCTTCCAAGACCTGTTCAGCCACTGACAGTCACCCCTCAGTTACGCGGCTCCCTCGTTGCTGCAAATATTCATTCCTCCCTCCCCGGCTTCCCTGCCCCAGCCTGCTATCTTCTGACCCGAAACGAAAATACCCTTGTTTATGGCGCAATCGTCTGGTTTTAAAGCTGAGCTCCCTGGAGGCTTCAGTCATAATTTCTGGCCTCCCTGCCTGTAACCAGCAAGGGGCCGGGGATAGGATGCCGGTGGCTGTGACAGCATCTGCGCAGCCAAATGCACCAGGCTCGGCGACGCAGAGCTGGCCTGAGGCAGCAGCTCAGGTCTGTTGCAGGATGCTGACAGAAGAGGGCAAAATCCATCTGCAGTCAGAGCTTCTTCCCTGCTTTTGCTTCCCTTGCTTTCCCTCTCACCCACCCATCCCTTCAGCCCTGACCTCTTTGAGAGCCTCTGGCCAGGCTGGCTGTCCCTGGAGGGGGGAGCTCTCAGAGGGGGAATTTTCACAGCCCTCCCAAAGGGTGGCTGCCAGGACAGCCTGCAGCCTGGCTTGGGGTGCTGCTCTGAGCTGCACCCCGGGACACGACAGCCTGGGGCAGGGACCAGCTCACACCGGCTCACCCATCCCACTTGCCTCCACGGGACTTGGAGTGGCCCCAGGACAAGAGGGCCACTGGCCGACGGGCACGTGGATGAGAGTTAGCAGACGGGTGCTGCGGGCAACGCCGGGCTGAGCCCGAATATTACGTCTCTGCGTGCTGATTAGTGAGACGGCTGTCGGTGCTGAGAGCAGCAGCGGAAAAGCCGATGGAGCGGCAAGGAGGGTGCCCAGGAATGGGTCAGAGAAATGGGGTGGCAGGAGCACAGCAAGTTTCCAAATGACAGTGTGTTGCATTAAATCCTTCTCCGTGCTACTTCTGGAGTTGGCTTTCACCTTTAGAAAAGCCCCAGTGCAGTGGACACCATCACATCTCAGGGCACTGGGAGTTTCAATTCCCTGGGGATGCTTGTGGGGTGATTTCTGCCAATTAAGGAAGCCTGGAAAAATGGGAACAGGAAAGAAATAGGAAAGCAGGCAATTCCTCTTAGACAGTATTACGCACACCACACACCCCCCTTTTTTTTTTCCTGTGAGTAAGCAACATTTTCTCCTCTCCTCCTCAGCTAGCTTGGTGACTTCTATTTCTGTATACATCAGTGAGTCCCTTCTCCTTACATCATCTGACGTGCCTACAGCCAACTCCTGTGAATTTCCTGCAAGTCTTACTATAGCTGGCAGCTGCCCTTAAAGCCCCTCAGCTAGCAGACGCACACAGTTCACTGGGAAAGAGCTTTTGCTTCCCTCCTCCCTGGTTTCTAGACTTTATGTTTGAGGAGGGCAGGGGGAGGAAGGAATGGAAAATGGGGTCTTCCCTAAGCCCCAGCCTGGCTTCGCTATTTTACTTCTATACCTGTAGCATGGAAGGGAATGAGGGAAATTATTATCCTCATCTCCAGTTCCTAAGGTGCAGCACTGTCCCCGTGTGAGACGGGATGTTCTGGAGCCGGTACCCATGCCGGTAGTGGGATTGCTTTCCTTCACATGCCACCTCTGGGGAATCCTGGCAGCAGCCAAACCACCGCCTAGGAGAGAAGGTGAGGAACTGCTCGGTGTGTAACAGAGATGGCAAAGGTAGGCGGGACGAACCGATAACCCACCTTGAACCAGGGTCATCCCCCCTAGCACGGGAGACCTCCTGTGGGGTCTTCCAGTGTCTGCTGGTGGGCAAAGCCTCCGCTTGCAAGAACGGCAGCCTGCAGCGCTCGCCTGACATCGGCCCCCGGGGCCAAGCAGACACCAGCCCACGGGGAAACCTGGCTGCGGTCTCTCCTTCTCTCCCAAGCAGCTCTGAGGCTCAGATCAGGGTGACAGAGGGCATATTTCTGCCTGTCACTTGGGACAACCCCCTCCTGAAGTTCTCAGGCTGGGCAGGAGAGACGTTAGCAGAGATACCGGTAGATGCCGACGCAGCAAGCTGGGAAGGCCCTTAGATGTCCTCAGGCATGAAGACTTCTGCTTCACAAGGCCAGGCTGGGGTTGGAAGTCCTCGCATTACGGTACCTTAGCAAGCCTGTACGGCAGAGCTGGAGGGAGGGAGGAACCGAGCAAGAGCAATCTCTTTTGCTGGGAATGAAGGACTTTCATGCCCAGACCCCAAAGGCACTCCCCTGACACACACCTCGTACAGCAGATGTGGGCATAAGAAATATGTGTGTGTTCAAGTTTAACAGAGAGCTGACCTGAGGGCTTTTTTGTTTCTTGCACATGGGGTGGGCCGGAGCAGGGAGATTTTGCACACTTCGTTAACGTAGTCTGCAGCCTATTTCTGATGATGTGAATTTTTCCTCTTTAAAAAGGTTCCTTGAGCAGACAGCAGCCCCCACGTAAAACATCCATTCACAGCAATGACAGCAGTCAGAGAAGGAGAAACATTTTAAACCCTACAGGGGAAGAGTTGTGTTCTCCCCTGAGCAAACCTAAAGAGGGGAAGAAAAGGTGCTGGCAAGCAGAATATTGAAAAGCCTGGCATTATTTTCTTTGCCCCACAGACCACTCTGCATGCTGGCACTATGGGGGCAGGCAGTATGTGACACAGCACTGCTGTACGTCTGAGGCAAGCACGCTTACATTATAAAGACTTTGCAAGCGTCTTGTTGGCCAAAACATTTAGGGATAATTTCCTGAAGAAGTTCCTCGTAAATAGATTTGTACAACTGCGCTTGTCACAAACCTGTGATTCCTGCTGTGCCCTACTGAAGGGATTAAGTTACTGGTCACTCTTTAGTCTTATTCTCAGCTATGCAGATCTAAGAAAAGATCTATGGATTAAACTGATGCTTTGGGGATTTTTTTCCCCTCATTCTCAAGAACAACCCCAATTTTTCATTTAGGCCTTAGCTAGCTATCCTGCTGAGAAACTGCAGGTCTCTCTCCTGGAGCTCTGTGGCAAACAGGAGAAAGAGAAGGCAAAAACTTTTTTTTCCATCTGTGAGTGAGCAAAACTGACCTGGAGTCACACAGGAATTAGAGCAACAGAGGAGGAAGAGGCTATTTTTATCAAGGCACTTTTTTTTTTGAGGAGAGAACCACATTTTGAGCTGCAAGTCCTTATTTCTCTCTAAATTCTCCGAGGAGCTGCCAACGGATGGCAGGGCCTGACCTCCAAAAAGAAGCAAGAACAATTAAGAGGGGAACAAATCCAGGGTCAGCCGGGAATTTTGCCGCTGTTGCTGTGCAGCACACCAAGGCCCCCCTGAACTTCACGGCGGGGGTGAGGACAGGATTCTTGTCACCCTGTTCACAGCTCCCCGGCCGCCTGAATGGAAGGAGATGTTCCACCAGCCAGCGGCTCGAGAGGAGCTGTAAGAGAGGCTCGGCGTGCCACAGCCGCATCCAGGGGAGAGGGAGGGAGAGATGAAGGATGTTAGGTGAGGAGAGACTGGTTAAGTTAGGATGGCTGTCTAAAGCATTTCAAAGAAATTAAAGAAAGGAGAAATTAAGAAAGATGTTGAACTGTAAGCCTAATTAGAGCAGCAGTGTAGTTATAGTCAGGATAGCCTAAGGATACAATTAGATGTGTCTAGAGAGGAAGGCTGATCTTGTTTTTAAAGCATAAAGGTAGGGGACAGGATAATATGGGTTGCAGTCTGATGCTGGCTCCCAGACGACTCTGATATGTTGCAGTGACTCCTTGTGACTCAGCGGGAAAATTCCAGTCTCTCGACACCTCGGTTTCAATGTTTCCAAGCATTTCTAAACTAGCCTGAGGAATTCCCAAGACCAAGCTGAGGCATTTTTACGGCATCCAAACATCGGGATCCCCTTTAGCATACCTTGGACTTGCAATTGGAGATCTTAGGGCGAAAGCTGTTAGGGGAAAGCAAAGCTGTTTGTCAAAAAGATACAAGGACGTAAAAAGCAACCAAGGGAGACGGCCTAAATTAGCACGAAACATCCAAACCAGTTGTTTTCTAGTCTCACGTAATCACATCTCAGTTTTGTGGAAGAGCTGCTGAAAGAAACACAGCCCTTCCCTTTGATATTACAGGCTGATATTCCTAAAGCAAACTGACCGTGGTGACCCTCGGTCCGGTCCTCAGTAAAACAAGCAAACGCGTCGCAGCGCGCGGGCATCATTTACAACACGGCTCTGAGGCCCCAGCTGTTTGTCAGTCCCTCTTTGCCCAACGTTACTGCCCTCTTCACTCTGCATTCGTGGGAAAGAGTTGTGACAGCGGGAACGAGAGGAGATAAATAGGAGATTGAGGCTGACACAAGCTATGTCTCTAGAAACCTTAGCAGGCAGGCGCCGGCAGCACGGCCCACCCTAGGCGCAGCGTTCACCCGGGGTGCAGTGCCAGCCCCAGACCAGCAGCAACAAGCTCCATCCAGCAAACCCCAGCAGCCCACCTCAGCCCGCGCTTGGCGCTGACCTAGCAAAGTCCTCCGTGCCTCCATCAGCAGCTAGCCAGGGGAGAACACGCTTTTTCCTCTCCAAAACACGGCATTGGCGCTTCTCTAGCGTGTGGAAGGGAGAGCTGGAGGGATGCAAGGGGAGATGCTGGCAGAGCCCCGTTGCAGAGGGTGCCAGGAGAGATGTCCGAGTCGGTGACACCGGAGGAAAATGAAGTCCTGTGGCTTACATGCACGTGAGCCCAAGGCTTCTCAGGGAAACCCTCAGGCACATCACGGAGACATCCTGACAGAGGACCTGCCTCAAACAGCAGATGCCACCCAGCGATCCAGGCAGGTAATGGGATGGGGATTGGCACCGTCCCCAGCTACCTGGGCATGGGCAGGGATCCCGCAGAGGGCCTGGGCTTTGATCCACCCCCAGGGGTCTTGGCGAGAGGCAATATTTACCGTGCCACTTGAGTGCCAGCTCTACACTGTCCGTGGCACGAAATGACTGACATGCTGGCGCACAAAGGTAAAAAAGGACAGATTGATTTATTGATCAAGGGAAGACACAGTCTCCTTGACGGAGATGCGCTGTCACACGATGGCAGGACGTGCTGCTAAAAGCCCTCCAGATTGATTACTTTACCTGCCACCTGATCCTTCATCGCCCTGGGCTCTGGCAGGTGAAGAGCAGGGGGAGATTTACATGTGGCTGGGAGTCAGGATGGGAAAGCACACAGGAATGAAAGCTCCAGGGGTCTGGCTAGGACACGACGGCCCCCCTCTCCCCACCTGCCGCCAGGCTGGAAGGTCCCTCAGCCCGCGGGCCAGCCAAGGTGGCAAGAAGACCAGCGAAACCTCGCCGTGCAGCCAACCGAAAGCAGCGCTGTGGCAGGCAACACCTGCACAGCCTGAAACGCTGCCATTTCCCTTCCCCGTCTGTTCCCTTCTCTGGCATTAAACCATTCCTGTCTGTACGACTGTACGGCCCGCGCCTGCCCTGGGGATGGCTGAGAGCGCAGTCAGGCACCCGGCCCAGCACCGCTGCCGAACCCCAGCCCCAGCCGTGCAGGCGCTCAGCCTGCTGCAGGAGGTAACGCCGCAGCTCGTGTTCCGGCACGGGACATCAAGCCGGGGCACCCATGGAAAGCGGACACCTCCCCGCCGGCTGCAGCCCGGCGGTGCCGGCTCAGGAGGGAGCTGTGTTCCCGGGGGCTGCCCTCCTGTGACGCTGCCAGAGCGTCCTGGGGCATCCCGAGCGGCTCTCTTAGTGCGGGCTAATGACGATAAACCGACGGAAAACTGCACCTTACCGAGGGAGAGGAGACCATGGGAACGGTCATTTCCTTGAACTTCTAGGCCCTGATTTACTATTTCTGCCTTGGTTGCCTCTCAGGATACGCTCTCGGTTAAACAGGATCCTCCCCTACTTGACAAGAAGAGAAGTGGGACCCGGCCGCTCTGGCAGATCGCTCGGGAGCCAGGCCGAGCCGCGCTGGGTAGGGGGCAGGACCTTACCACGGCAGCAGGTCAAGGCAGCCTGGTTACGACATGACGTAGACGCACCCGCTCAGCAAGACATCAAAGCCCAAAGTTACTCCAGTGACTGGCCAAGTCCAGACTTTGCTGTGTGGACACATTGAGCCAATGTTACAAACTTGTAATGAGCTTGTTCAAAGAGCCGAAGCGTGAGACAGGCAGTAGAGGCTAGACCTAACAAAGAGAATCCCTTAAATACCTCAGTGCTGCCCAATTTACCAGGCGCAGTATGTTGGGAAAATGCCACTCCAGAGCTGCTCTCATACCTGTTAAAGGGCTTGATATTCCCAATACGTGGCAGCTCTGTCTTAATTCTGTGGGCAATCTGACCAGCTTTGGCAGCGCACCAAATCCAGATGGCACACCACCTCTCTTGTGAAAAGTGTAAATAATACAGCAGACCAACCACAGGAAAAACAGTGATCCCAAAAAGGCAGAGATGCGAGAGGCTAATTTGACTTTTGAACAAGCATCTAAATTAACATCCTCCTAACAGCTGCTTTTCTGGACCGCAGCAAACGCCGTGAATGATTGAAGAACGCCCAACCCAGACAGAGTGACTGTGGGAGAGGCAGGACTACCACAGGAGGAGGTGTGAGGAGCAGCTGTGCACTAGAAAAGGCAGGTGAAGTGGGCGCGTAGTACTGCACGCAGGATAAAACTTCGATGGACGCAACTGATGTCATCTATCTTGACTTCTCTAATGGCTTTGATGTGGTCCAGCCCGATATGCTTTTTGCTAAATTGGAGTGATATGGGTTTGACGGATGGAGTAGTAGATGGATAAGGAATTGGCTGGATGGCCACATCCAAAGATTTGCAGTCAATGGCTCAAAGGCCAAATGGAGATGAATAATAAGTGGTGTCCCTCAAGGGTCCATAATGGGACCAGTGCTGTTCAGTATCTTTATTAATGACATAGTGGGATCGAGTGCACCCTCAGCAAGCTTGTACATGATGCCAAGCTGAGGGATGCCATCCAGAAGAACCTTGACAGGCTCGAGGAGTGGGCCCGTGTGAACCTTATGAAGTTCGACAAGGCTAAGTGCAAGGTCCTGCGCACGGGTCGGGGCAATCCCCCAAATAAAGACAGATTGGGGAATGAATTGATTGAGAGCAGCCCTGTGGAGAATGACTTGGGAATACTGGTGGATGAAAAATTAGATATGAGCCAGCAATGTGCGCTCACAGCCCAGAAACCCAATTGTATCCTGGGCTGCATCAAAAGCAGTGTGGCCAACGGGTCGAGGGAGGTGATCCTCCCCCTCTACTCTGCTCTCGTGAGACCCCACCTGGAGAACTGTGTCCAGCTCTGGGGTTCCCAGCACAAGAAAGACATGGACCTGTTAGAGCGGGTCCAGAGGAGGGCCACAAAATTCATCAGAGGGTTGGAACACCTCTCCTGTGAAAACAGGCTGAGAGAGTTGGGGTTGTTCAGCCTGGAGAAGACAAGGCTCCAGGGAGACCTTATTGTGGCTTTTCAATATATGAAGGGGACTTGTGTGAAAGATAAAGAAGGACTTCTTATCAGGGCCTGTAGTGACAAGGCAAGGGGCAACAGTTTTAAGCTAAATGAGGGTAGATTTAGATGATATATAAGAAAAAAAAATTCCTTACAATGAAGGTGGTGAGACAGGTTGCCTGGAGAAGTTGTGGATGCCCCCTCCCTGGAAGTGTTCAAGGTCAGGCTGGATGTGGCTTTAAGCAACCTGATCTAGTGGAAGATGTCCCTCTCCATGGCAGGAAGGTTGCAATGATATGATCTGCGAAGGTCCCATCCGACCCAAACCGTTCTGTGATTCTGTGGAGCCCTGTAACCCCCTATGCTGGAGTTCGGTTTGGCCCTGAGATGTGAGCAGATCTCCCAGCCCTGGGATTGAGCAAAGCAGCAATGAGAGAACAGTATCAATAAGAGCAATCATAATTCTCTTTCCTCTTTCACTGGCACTTCTATTCAAAGATCTCAAAACCTTTTTAAAATAGTGCGAGATTAATCTCATTCATCACCTCATCTCATTCCCTCCACATGTCATAACCCAATTTCACCCTGAATTCATACATATGTACAATTGAGCAACAACCAATTCTGTTGAAAGGAGATGGTGATTTGAGTGGTCCTGGTTTTGCAGGGTACCTGGATATCCGGAGGAGCTGCTGCATCCCAAAGCCAGGGGCCACATTCGAAATACAGTGTCTCAGCATTTCGTGGCAGAAAGAGGCATGATTTCCTGCCTGAGGCAAAGAAACTGGACCTACAGCTTCTTTCTCAAAAAGTTCTTCTAGTCAAATGTATTTTGGATCTTGCATCCCCTTGCCTTTACAGCTGGAGGAAGAAGTAACAAGAGGAACCTAACAAGAAATCTACCTACACTCATCAGAGCAACAGAAGGGGAAAAAAAAAATAAATCACGGGTAAAACTGTCCTGCAACAAAGCAGTGTTTTGGCTCTGAAGGGTTTTCCACTCATAATCTTGGGGATGGGAAAAGAGGAACAGAGGGAGACATCTGTCATCATGTTTAATGGTGCTTCTCATTGTACAGTTTTAATAATTAAAGAAGATTCACCCAAGTAGAAAGAAAGATAGGATTAAGAAAGAAAAAAAAAGGGAAAATGGAAAAAAGAGATCCTAGGCAGTTGTGTAACTATTTTTCCCCTGGGCCTGGGAAATGTTTCCACTAAGTAATCCAAGATGCTGCTTAAGATTCAAACTACTGCTTGCTAAGGAAAGGGAGGGAGGACAGAGGGAGAATACTGCAACAACATTTGACTACATCTGCTACCCACTCATTATTGTAATAGAGAGAGGTAGGGATAAATCTGACTACATGCGTGAGGGCAGCAATTGGTTGTCAGGTTTCAAAGACGCTATTACATCCTGGAGGAGCAGGGATATACACAGGTGACATTCACCAATTCCAGTGGGGCGGAGGGAAATCACACACTGGAATGAAGTTAATAGCAACCCAGAGGGCAGGGTCCATGATTGCCAACCTGATTTCTATAATTGGTGTGATTACTACTATTGTAACTTAAACACAACAGCAAATCACTTGCTTAATTGAATTTTCTTTCTGTGTGCGGCTGGGAAGGGGGAGGACACAGAGGAGGATGCAAATTTCTGCTAGAGCCTTGTGAGCCTTCTCGTGGAGGTTCTGGGGTTGGGGGGTAGCCCCGGGGGCAGAAAGGGCCTAAGGCAAGGCAGGGCAGCTTTTCTTGCATGATTTTCCTGAAGGGTGATACTCAGTGTTTCTAAACAGGGCCAACACCTTTGCTACAGTCAAAGTGAAAATTTTTCACTGGACTTAGTAAATGCCTCAGAGCACGCCAGGAGATGATAAAGCTTGACACTGAACAACTTGGGGGGGGTGTCAGGCAGATGGCCACACTGCATCCAGTGCCCCTCGCTCTCAAATACATCCCCTTCAACCATCAGCAAAAGCCAGAGAGGAATATCTTTTACATCAGCCTGTAGATCAGCTTATTCTCCCCAGCTTTTTTCCTAAGAGCCATTTGCAGCAGCCAGGAGACTCTCCAGAAAAAAAAAAAAACACATTGGCATCTGAAATGCCAGAAACAAACACGACCTAAACATATGTGTTATCTCTGGGTCACGGCATTAAATCTCTGCTGTATCTTACTCAGAGATGCACAAAGAAATGACAGAAAAACAGGGCTGCTCGTACCCTCCTATACCTGGTCTGGAGAAGGCACCTACTTGCTCCGTTAAAACTCATCTGTTTTCAAACGCTATTCTGAACCTAAAATTACGGACAGACTCATCAGCACCTTCATCCTTTGGCAGGCTAAGGAGTGGTTCGGAGTGGGTGTTTTTAGCAGGACCGATCGGCATCCTCTATTTGGAGATTCTGACCAGATTTTGCTCAGGGTGTTCTGTTCAGGGAATCCAAGTGTGGATCCAAAACTTCGAGCTTCACCCTGTCTTTTCTGTGAAACTGAAACCAGGAAAATCTCAGCTGAATTCATTTGAATTTGGTGCATCTGAAATCTTCCTAATTCCCTGGAGGAGAAACCCTCAGGTCTGTTCCAGAACCACCCCCCCAAAAAAACCCCCAAACCAGCAGCAAATTTTGCTATGCCCGAAACTGCAATACTCTAATACACTTCTTTCCTTAGAGCTTTTAATGCATGCATTTTACAGCACACCACACAAACTGGGAAGCCCTGCTTTTTGACAGGGAACCCGAGACACACAGGGATGCAGCACCCAAAATTGCACGGTGCAAGATCCCGTCCTTCTGACCATATTCAGACCTTGCGCATCTCTATAACTTATTAAGAGTCAAACTTGATGTACTTGTCTCGTGGGAGCCTTATTGATGGCCTTATTGAGTATCCCGGTAAGACAAGTAGGACTTGAAGCATAAATGTAACCTTGCAGAAGGTCCTTCCATGAGTGTTCGGGTGGAATTTTTGGTACTGCTGTGACTCCAACCCTAAAAGTCATTGTTTATTTTTCTTTTTAGACTTGCCTTTATCTGGCATAGAAAGCCAGGGAATGGGGAGGGACTCTGGGAAAACACGATCTCTTCAATAATATATGTCTCCCCTACAGCTGCACGAAAATAAAATATTAATTTATCTGATTTGAAAGGGAAAGAAGGAAGGAGGGGAAAAATTGGCTGGGGCTCTGCGATGTTTTCCATCATATATTTATGTTTATGTTCATACATAATGCTTCCACGTATCATCTGTTACCTTCCGCTCTTGTATATGCTTGTCATTCCGCGTTTCCTTCCTTAAGAAAGGAGACAACAAAAACTGAGCTGTGGTCATCGCACTGGGAAAGGGCACTAGTGGTAAAAATGATTTTTCACTGAGAGCCTCTGGCTTTATTTTCACAGACTTCATCTGAGTTCTTACCTATTTGACTATCATATCAAGCCTCCTTCATGCCCTGAGCTTCTAAGAGCCCTGGAAGTGAGGATATATGGGACTTCTTTGTTACCAAGAGAAGGCATGATGATTTTTGGAAAATAAGCCACTTTCAGACCATCCCGGCTCAAGGAAAAATGTTAATATGTCTTGATGGGATACTAAAGTCTTTATGATGGTATAAAAGCACTAGGAAGAGACATAAGTATGAAGCATGTCTTTCAGATCAGATTTGGGAAATGGGCCTCCAGTAATGCTAGCATTTCAGTTGGGAAATGTGCAAATACAGGGCATTTATCATCTTCAGGTTTTTCACTCTGTCCAAACAGATATCTGTCTAAAATAACATGTTCTAAACCCCAGCACTCCCCACTCGACACGAGAAAATCTCTGTCATTCTACAGAGTCAGCCTGGTTAATCCCCCAGGTTATGGGGAAAAAAAAAAAAAAAACCCCAACATTTTATTTATTTATCTCAATTTTGAAATAGGAAAAGAGCCTCAAGGAAGTCCAGCTATTAACAAATAGGGCAACGAAAAGGTAACCAAAACTAATGCAAAAGCATTTTTCTTCCCCCGCAGACCCAGCTCTCCTGTATAAAAATTATCAGCCTGTCCATCTATTCCCATCAGAGAGAATCCCACTCCAGCTGCACTAGCACTCAACAAACGTCCTGTCAAACAGATGGGCTTTGCAAAAAGCTCGTTAGGTCTTTCTCGTTAAAGACGCCACTACTACACGGCTGAATTTGGCTTCTGTTTCACCTAGTTCTTCAGAAGGGCACATGCATATAAATATATCTACACTACAAAAAATTCAGCATTGCTAAAACATTAAGACTGAGAAATCAAGCACTTAGAAGTCAAGCCATTCCATATGTTAAAGTTTCTCCTGCACCATTGATTCTAGCCCATTGTACATCCTATTTATCACACGTTATATATGAAATTGTACATTTCACAGGTAAAATAAGAACAGAGAATCTATATATATTCTGGTGTGCAATGAGATCAAGTTAATGGTGCAGAAAAAAACCAAGGTCTTGGAATATTCTCAATTCTATCTTAGATTTATATTCTTAATATTACATTACATTGTTACCGTATGCTTCCACCTATACCTTTGTTGTATCTATTTCTTATCTTTTCCTCTATTTTACGGATAGTGTCTGCAAAGCCTTACACAGGCACTGAATTTGTATGCACTGTAAGAAATCCAACAGAGGGCCAATGCTCAACATTTTGACTGTAAACTTGTTGGTTCTGGAACAGTCTTTATTGTGTATCATTAGAGGGCCCAGTAGCCTGGGTTCCTGACTGATATTTGGGAACTCTATGTTCCGTAACAGCAATTATTATCAGTGATAATTGCAACATACTGCTAAACGTATTCTTAAGGCTTTGCAGAATCCGGGCTTTAGATCACAAGCTTTCTAAGGACGAGACCAGTTCTTTGATATATCTTTGTGCATTGCTAATAATGACATCAGGGCTTCTAAGTGTTATTACGAGACACGCAATCAGTTAGTTCTTCAGCTAGGGACAGGGGACAGACCGCATTGAGATTCTACTTTCCTTCTTTTTAATGACAAGAAGAAAAAAAGAGTTAAAACTATTTGGCTTATGCTGTTTCCATAACCTGTAGCCTTCATCAGCAGAGCTTTGAAACTCCCTGGACAGTGTTTACCACAATTTTCTATCCCAGTTAGTCCAACCTCTTGATTATCTACAGGCCAGAGGTAAAGCTCAAGTTAAGACCAAAGGTCAGGTCCTGTAGAGGGTCCAAGATCTGCAAGAGTGGAGCAGCTGAGCACTTTGGCCTTGAGGAGTTGTCATTATACTCCACTCCTACCATCCACAGCTAATTGCCCTGAGCTTCCAGGATACATCAGCTCCATACGGAGCGATTTAGTCTCGGTAGGTAACAAGTCCTGGTAGATTCAGCAGTGGAGATCTCCCCCTGACTGCATGGCTAATAGCTTGGCAGTTAAAAGGTCAAGATATTCACCTGTACATGCGCTTTGGTGTCCAAGTCAGCCGCTTTTCCACATATTGGGATGGCTCTTTTAATACTTCTGAATGATGAAAATGCTAACATGTTTCTTAATCACAAGAAAGATGTTCAAATTGGGAAGCTCTGCAAGTCAGGATTCTGACACGCTGCCGGAATCACGAGTATTTGCAAAAGTAAGCTGTCCTATGCCATCAGGAAACAGTGACACACTGCAGGTCATGCTTGTATCTTCCAGCAGCAAGGCTCGATGTCTCAACCTGCCTTTTATTTTACATTCAAGAAAAGCTACAGGGAGAAAGAAAAAAAGAACAACAGTCTCCATGAAAGAGAGCTAGTAAGTCTTTACCCAAAGTGAGACACAAAAGAGCAAACGCCCACAACAGAGAGGGAATTTCCTGCCAAGAAAGATGCAAAATGCAGACAGCACGTGGCGAGTAAGACAGATGCTGAAACTCCACATTAACGGATGCCTTAAGAAACTTAATGCTGATGGATGGGTAGACAGATGCTAAATATGTAATCTCCTTGCAGATGGACAGTAACATGCAACAGAAATGCTATCGAGAAGGAAACGTTGCATGTTTGAGCAGATATCTGTAAGCACAGGGAATTGATGAGTGGCTGTATCTTTGGCTTTTTCCTTTTATGTCATGTCTAGCCTGAAACAGGTACCTGGGTTGAGTTACCCAGTTCACTCTCCGATTCAGCCATCCCATTGCCACAACCTTTCTGGTCTGTGTCTGATAATAAGTGCCAAAGAGGATGGTTCTGTAGCCATCGAGACATTTCCAGACTACCAGAGTGATTCAGGTGAAAAAAGAACCAACCACCTGCGAACCTTCTTGCTCCAAACATGAGGCCAAAAATAAACCTGCTTACTTCTGCCTTTCCATCCACTCATTCTCAAACATCTCTACAGTTTTAAGCCACATAGAGAAGTTGTTTTTCTGACTAATACAAGAACTACTGGAAATCTCCCAGGAAAGTGTGTCCTCTGCTGATTTCCAAACTCAAGAAACGTCTTGATAAACACTGAAAACTCCCTGATACTTGGCAGTGCTTCAACCAACCTCTGATCTTTGAGGGCAGCTGTCACCACCATGACGTTCCTTCAGCCACAGAGAGCCCAGACCTATGCCTGCGAACCATCAAGACTATCTAAAACATCCTTTTGAGAAGATGGCAGATGCTACCAATCCAGCATGCAGCATCCCCTCAGAGCTTTCCTCCTGACACCCTGAGAAGCTAGATGCACGACAGAGGGAAAGCATGTGCAGCACCAGTCTAGCAGAAAGAGAAAACAAAGAGCAGCTGAAGGACCATTTGTACTCCTGGGAGTTAAAACCTGTGGCTCATTGCTATCCACAAGCAAAACTCATCAACGTCATTAGCAAGCACAGCTCTGTTCACTCAGGTCGTGCTCATTACGGCGGATTTTTCGGTCACTTCTTTTGTAAACGATTATGTGGCCGGCAGAGCCTAACCTTCCTGGCGTACGTGGCTTCATCTTAGCATGAGACTTTGTCTCCACACTCTGTGGGGATCGGAGCTCGGGATGAGGGCAGCTGAGCCGTTCCTCTCTCGGAAAGGATGTGACAGATATCAGCCACTGCCTCTACCAGCTGGTGAGAGCCCGCGTGCCCAGGGCCGGCAGCAGAGCCGAGCGTGCTTGAGCTGCAACGGCTTTTAAAAAAGAGATGGTTCCTGGATGGGGTCCCCGCAGCGGTGGTGCCAGCACCCTGCAGCGCACGCTACCGCTGCCTGGTATGTACCAAGCTATCGAGTGTCACGGGCCTGGGAAAAAGCGTTTTGAAACAGGCAGGGAGCCACTGATGTGCCCACGCTAAATGTATCCCCTCTTTCCCTGATGGGTGGCCTTCTTCGAATGACCCCCCCTTAGGACAGGCAGTTAATCAAGGCAGCTGCAGGAGGCAGAGACCACCTTCAGTTCTCCCAGCACTGTGATCCCAAATTGGAAGGGAAAAAGATGCAGAAGGATCTGGAAGTTTAGTTCAGCTCCCTCAACGCCTTTCTTCTCCTGGACCATCCTCTGATGTAGCCTAGAAAGAGAGGGTGGGTCGGCATGATCTACTGGGGCTCTCCCTCTACCTTAGAAATGGAAGAAACCTCTTGCAGCCCTTCCAGACCCGGGACTGGTGGAGAAAAGGATTGAAAAAAAACTCCGGAAGGCACAGAGCAAAGACAGCGATTGAGAAAAAAAAAAAAAAAAAAAAGGGTAGTGGGGAAATGCAGAAGACGGCTAGGGAACGGATAATAAAGAATTAGCTGTGTGACAAGGCCACTGGCAGACACAACAGTAAAGACAGCACTTGCTTTTCAGGTATTTTAAAGACTGCAGGCTGCGGTGTGGCGGCTTAAAAAGTCTTTCCTACAAACTTAATCAGTTTCTTTTTCTGCCTCTTTCCCTTCCTCTATCCCTCTCCTCTTTTTGTAGGCTTTGGAGCTTTTTTATTTTTGTATATCTAGTGACTCTTTCCCTTCTCCTTCCTCTTCCTCCTCCCTTATCCAAATTCCCCTTTTCTCCAAGTATGTGCTGCCCATTGGCTCGTCCTCCCTGCCCACCAGAGGGGCACTGGTAGGAAGGCAGAGGAGCACATCTGAGCTGAACTTGTCAGACAGAGGAAATTTGATAAATGTCACCAGAATGAAGGACGACAGAAATTAAAGAGGTTTCTCTTCCCCTGTTTTCAGTAACTGCGCCTGAACAGCCACACCACCCTGCAACAGATCTGACAAGCTAAGCAGAGCTGAGAAACGAACTGTCACTATTTGGATGGGAGAAACTGCAAATAACAACGTTAGTGACTCAAAAGTGCATTGGTGCTGCCGCAAAGTCCTAGGAGGGATGTGCTGGGTGCATCTTTGAAGTGTCTCCACCATGAGCTACCAACCCCTATGTTGCGTTTTAAAAAGTGACAGGCACCTGAGAACCTTCATTTCACCAAGTGATTCTTTGTGTTTGCCTGCATGGGCAAGTTTTAGCAGTCATACGTAAGGTATGATTTTGAGAAAATATACCTGCACCCATTAACACCCCCCCATATAACTCATCCTCTCTCACAAATGGCCTCATTCACTTGAGCTCCTTCTGAGCGGCTTTCCCATGTAACCCCAATCCGCCACCGCAACGACAGCTGCTAAAATCCACATCTCCCATTACATCTGCCCACCTGGACTTACCCTCAGGCTCTAAGGTCACTCTCAGAGACGGGATTTAATACCGATCTAAGCAAAGACATTTGCTAGCGACATGGTTGTGCTATAATCCCGCCGCTGTATATTATATTTGTACAGCAACCTATGGAGCCGTTCCTGTTGGAAGCAGCGGCAGCCGTATGTTGGTTTAGCTGATGTGGTGGGAGGAAACTCTCCCCCTGTTAAACACCTGTTATATTCCGGCGCGGAGGAGGCTGCACTTCGGTACCGGTACGAATATCACGCGCATCTTCTGTAAAGAACTTTGGGATCAATGAAATGAAATGAGCTACTGAAATATATGCTAATATTCCAACTAGATACATAAACCAGAAGACTGGGTGGTTTGAAATGTGGTTTATGAATATGCAACACTCAATTTAAAATAATTGTGCAGTTCAACAAATACAAAGAGGGAAAATTTGGGGACAGACTCTGTTTGGGAGTCTTGTCTAATTGGCTATAATTTCTACTTCACAGCAGTATGGATTTTAAAATGTGTCATAACCAGAGTTGGGAAAGTTACAGAATCTGTATTGCAGGAGAATTTTCCCCAGTTAAAAGATGGTTGCTCTGACCATCCAAACCCCCTCTCTTTTGCATTTGCTTTCTGCACACACGTTCAGCGATTGGGAGCTGCTCCCATTAAACGCTGGCGGAAAGCCATTTCCAGCTTGCCAACGCACGTACCGGTAATGGCAGAGAACAAAGAAGAAGCTCAAACACATCCACATATTCGCGTCGGAAGTTGTACTTTATATTGGACCAGATGCTGCTTGTCATAGCAAAGAGGAGGAGCTCCCAAAATCTCTTGCTACAACTCTGGCTCCAAAGCAATCAAAGCAGCCAGTTGTACATGCCTAAAATATTTGTGTGCACAAAATTACTGTACGCAATTGTGCATGCACAGACTACCTGCTCTTTGAATTTCTGCTTGAATTTCCTAAGAGTTATGCTTCGGGACAAGCCTGGGAGGGGAAATAGCTTTAAACATGTTCCAAGCGGTCTAGTTCTTATCTGCTCCCTTTTCATAAATTGATTCCTCTTCGAGAGATACTGAAGGCCACTGGTTTCTTCATAACTCCCTCTGGCTACAGGACATAGCCTCAAAGAATCAAGAAAACAAGGCAAGAGAGTGTGATCTATCATAGCTAAAGCCAATCCAATAGCAAGCCTCTGATACTTGCCGCTCAACTGATTTAAAAAAATTTATAAAAGGGAAAAAAAAAAAAAAAAAGACAGAGGAAGGGGAAAAAAAAAAAAGGAAAACACAAACACAAAAAGAGCTATACAAGTAAGCAAACAATCACTCCTTGAGTAAAGTCAAGGCAACTGCCCTCGGCTCACAGGCATTTGTAATCAACGACGCAAAACTACAGAGCGCGAGTGAATCATTGTGAATTATCCTTCCAGGTCTAACAACCAACCCGATGCCTTTTAAGAAAACAGACACCACCTTGTTTACAAGAAAATAGGACATGGCGAGCGGGGGAGCGAAGGTAGCAGGCGAGGGGAGGAGAGCAGGGGGTGACGGACATGCTACTCTCAACCCCTCGAGCACGAAGAATTAGGCTTTTGTCTGTGCTGCCTCAGCAGGACTGGGGATGGGGGACCGCAGCGGCCGCTGTACTGGGGATGCTCTCATCCATTGCTGGTGGAGAAGCAGTGCCACTGTGCTTCAGCAGGGTGTTTTTTACAGCGTCTTGGTTCGACCTGCTGTCTTCTGCCCGATTCTCCCACCCGTTCAGCTCCCTCTTTCCCTGATCCCTCAGGCCTGCTAGAGGCACCAGGGTTCCCGACCTCCTGAGTTGACACGAAACTAGGCAGGGAGAAAGGAGAAGAGTTGGAGTCCCTGAGGCACCCCAGAATCACCAGAGCTGACCTTCTGTAACTCACTGTCACCCGTCTGTGCCCGTGATTGTCTGGCTATAGCAGAGACTCGGGTCCAGACTCCAGGGACGCTGGGGAGGTAGGCCAGGAGGTGTTACCCAATGTCCTGGCTGCCATAGGGGAAAGGGAAAGGATGAGAGAACAATTAAATAAATACACCTCTGCTCCAGCTTAGCACCTTCTGACTTCACGTTACACAGTAAATCCAGCATGTTCTCCCGCAGGATTGCTCCCCAACCTACCGTTCCCTGGCCCGTATACACACACTTCACAAAGTGCAGCCCCTTGCACATGTTCTTCCTGAATTTTTTCAGGTGATTCATGCATTTTGTTCTAGCCCCGTCCACAAGCATTTCTGCAATCCCTCAAACGTTAAAAATAAAAGCTTCTTTGCTATGCTGTCATCCAGCTTGTGAAAGAAAATACTGAGCAATAACTGACATAGGGCTGACCCCTGCCACTCCACGCACCTTCCGCTTTGACAGACAACCGTCAGTAGCTCCTGTCTGAGCACAAAAGATGTTGCAACTACCCTTTGATATTTCAACTGACCTTCTCTAATGTGCTTATGGGCATGCCATGAGAGCGTCAAAAGCCTTAATAAAGGAAAAGTATAGCATATCTGCTGTTCGTATCCCATCGGTAGGGCCAGTTATCCAGATAGAAGAGGAGAAGAGGACGGCGAGAATGGCATTGGTTTAGCCGGCTCTGTCTTGGGGCACAAGGACAGACCCCTCTTGGCATCTCTTCCACCCTCTGAGCTGAAGTAAAAGCCCAAAGACCTTGGGGAAGCCGTGCCTCAGCGCAGCCTTGTACGAGATAACACGGACAGCTTTGCCTGAGGCACGGCAGCTTGGTGAGGAAGGGGTGCCTCTGACGTGCAGCGAGGGACACGAGACCTGCGAGAGAGATGCTGCGATGACTTTTGGGAAAGAGAGCCAGCTGCTGCGGGTTTAAGATTTCCAGAAAGATTCAAAGTGCTGAAAGGGCAATTTCTTACTGTACACGTTATATGCCGGGGGAAAACTTTCTATTCCCACTAACACCAAAGCTTCCGATGATCTCCTCAGTCCTCTGTCATCACCCATCAGTAATTAGAGAAGCATTTGCTTCAGACTGCTCTCTCTCCCAGCCTACCCATCTTCTCTGTTGGAGGATCCCGTCTTTGCCTGGCTTACATACCACTGCCTGTTTACTTGAGAAGGAGAGTGAGGTTGGAGAGGAAATTCCTATCCATTACTGAGCTGTTAAAGCATCAGTGAATATGTGTTATTAGCCTATTTTAACTTAATTTATTGTTGAACATACAATAACTGTCAGAATAAATCACTTGTAAAGGCCAACGAAGCTCCCCTGTATCTTAGAGAACAATGTTGCTGGAAAATATTGGCAGCCTTGTGCGTTGCTGGCATTAATTTTAAGCCCCCCTCCCAAAAAATCCCAAACAAACTAGAATCCTCCCTTGCAAACGCATCTTCTTCGCAACTTCTTCCTATCAGGTGTCGGAATCGTCTGCGTCCCCTAGTTTACACAGCCTGATTCTGGCTTGCCAGTTACGAAGTGCAGAAGGAATTCAAGTGTCTACGCATTACCTGTGCACCCACAAAGCCCGTAACTTCTACACACTCACCTTCCCACAGCCATTCCCAAACCAAAACTGAGCGGTCCCGTATTCCCTGCTGATCCAGGTGATGCCCTGAGGACACGGGACCGCTGTCGCTACCCCTACTAAGCATCTCCTCTGGGTCTCTTCCCTCAGCTGCTCCCCCAGCCTCACTTTCTGCTTAACCTCCTCTGCACCAACGCCTCCCGCTCCTGCCGCCATCCCTAATAACGCCCAGCCCCTTGACCTGGACTACGCTCCGGCAACCTCTCGCTGGGAGAAGCACCGGCCCACGTAAAGGACGGGTAAGCGTTCGTTCCTGCCTCCCACCTACGCAGCTGCTGCCGGAGCAGAGCCCCTTCGCCGGGGCTCGCTCTCCGAACCCCCCCCCCAGTGCCCTGCCAACGCTCGGAGCATTTCCACAGCCTCGGCCAGGCAAACCTGTGGCGGGGCAACGGGGACGGGCACGCCAGGGCAGGGACGAGGAACAAAGAAGCCGCAACAGCCGGAGTCAAAGAGAAACGACTTTTGGACTGCAGCCAGGCAAATCAGATGATTAAAGAGAAAAGTTTCTTCCTACGGGGAAGAAAAAAGGTCCCTAATCTTTCTTTCGCTGGGCTTTTGGGTTTGGTTTTTTGTTGTTGTTGTTTTAATCTTGTGTGTTTTCAATTTCAATCTCTCTCTCTCTCTCTTCTTTTTTTGAATATATATTTGCATCGGTGCCACAAGAAGAATAGAGATCTCTAGCAGAGTAAATTGTTCAGCACAGCAAACTGGTAGCTGAGGACATCAGCAGATGGGAAATGCCAGTTTTGAATATTCTAACCTTAGTTCCTGAAATCTGGGCCATAGTTTTAAAAAGGTAGCATTCAAAACAAGAGTATTGCTTTATCAATAAGAATCCTTACTTCTTCTCCAGGTGCAATTTGGGACAGCAGCATTTTTGTCCACAGCTTAATGGTGGAACATTTTGTGCTGCCATTTAATTGCAGGCATAAAATTGATGACCAGCCAGGCACTGATCAAGGGGCATAAAAATTACATCTGAAAGTAAGTAGGGCTCTGCTTTTTTTTTTTTTTTTCCTTAAACATGGAAAAATAGGAACAAAATTTTGTAGAGTAAATCATATGCCCAAATGAAAGCTTTTGCCTCCCATATTTCAGGAAATGTATCAGTGAATAACATAATTTCACTCCTGGGTGAAGTCATCAGGGCTTTCTGGTGCAACACCCCCATAAAGGCAGAACTGAATATCTCATATGAGGCAACATAAATCCTGTGGTGGGATGCCAAGATCAACACCTGCAAAAAAGTGTTTGCACACCTTAGTGCTACTGTTGGTCTCCAAATGCAGCAGTAGGCGAAGGAGCCAGGCTGTGTGCATGACACTGTGTAAACATAGGGAAAAATGCTCTGCTTACCCCAAATGTTTTCGTTCTCAGGCCACGCACCCAGCATCTTATACCAGAGGAGACTACAATCAATATAAGGCATAGGTCATAGTGAACTTTTATTTCCTTTGGTTTCTTAATACAAACAACTTATCTGACTGCCCTTCAGCCAATATTCAATTAGGGGCTTAATTAGTTGCTAGGTGTAACTGAGTCAGGACAAAAAAAAAAAAAAAAAAACCTGGAAGGAAGAGAGAATAGCTCCTTTATTGCTGGGCTTTCCAATAGAGCAGCAGGGCTGGGGCCGCGGATGCCCAGCTCTCAGCTCGCCCCTTCTGCTGACTCCTCAGATCCAACCACGCTACCCAGAGCTGCCCAGCTCTCCCAGCTCCCCAAACAGCCTTACTCCACAAAAGCTGGCGTTCAGATCCCCGCCGCGGTCCTACGGCACAAGCGGAGCCACGAAGAGAGACGGACACAGGCAGGAGCGTGAGCCCATCGGCTCGGCTGAGGATGCTCCCAACTCTCCTATTCCCACGCCACGTGTTCAAACTCTCTCTTCTCCCATCCTCTCCTCCACAGTTTGGCAGCGCAACTAAACCCTCACCTGTAGTTCCCCCCTCCCCTTCATTAAGCTCCTTTTCCAGTAAAAATCAATGCGGTTGAGTTCCTACAAGCAGCCACGTGCAGGCAAACGCGTACCCCAGAAGAACCGCTCGAGACGCGCGTTTTCTGTAGCTATGGCGCAAACCCCTCTGCGTGAGGTGCCGTAATACAGATGTAACACATACGGTCTCCCTTTCTGCGTTTTTCACGTTTGTATTTCTACAATAGTCTGGTCACCTGGAACACCTACCATTTTATAAGACACAGTAAAATAGTACTTTACAGACACATGCTATTTTCTCTCCTGAGAACTTTGCTTTTGTTCTTCCTTGTTCTGTTGCTTTTCTTTGATTAAATAAAGGCATCCAGAATAGAAGTGCAGGTCTGCACTTTGTGCTCGAGCACTAAGACAAACAGCAATGTTGCCATGGATTTTTTTAAACTCCAAATAAAAATAAACAAACACATCTTGGCAGTGTTTGGAATAGAAGCTAGTGAATAATTCACAATGAATAATTGATTTGTTGAATTTAGCTTGGTGGGGTTTTTTTTTGTTCTGCTGGTGGAATGTGCACTACCAGATGGTGAGTTCAATAAATGTATTTGTTCTTCCAATTTATTTGATGGATTCTCCCCCCAGTTTTTCCCCCCTTTAAGGTGAAGTCTGAAATTCCAGATGGTTTGACTAGTGGCCAGATAAGTCACGATGTATTGTTTCAGCTTTCTCTTGAGAAAGGTGGCAAGAATGATAACAGGAGTGGAAAAATGCATACATGAAGCAGGAATGAAAGGGGAGGGGGGGAAGTTTGTATCAAACAGAAGACAAATAAGAG